>OW203731.1:21605200-22205200 GCA_934045075.1 Yponomeuta sedellus | reverse complement strand
TTATTGCTTAACTCAAGTGATTGAATCCAATCACTCGGTTCGACTAGGCCACGAGCGCGTCAATACTTTGTGAAACTCTACAATACTTTGTGAAAAAAATCTAAAGCTGTAAGATCAATGTATAATAATATTGCAGCCTATACACGTCCCATCATAGTGCACGGGCCTTCTCACAGAGAGAGAGAGAGACAGAGAGAGTAGGGCTTAATCACCACGCGTGCCCACCGTGGATAAGCTATCTTCAAAGATTTACCATTTAAGTTACACAAATGACTGTTCTCAAATTCGAAGAAAACCATTTGTATCATGTACCTTCGTAAATATTTCGTATTTTTGCCTTTATATATGAAATAATTTGTATATTATTTTCTTGCAAGGCCAGTAAACATAAAAGTTTATGTTTACCAGCCCCACAAGGCCCTGAAGCAGTGAAATATTGATAAATATTTAGTAAAAACCTAACTGCAAAGTAGGTACTCGGGGCTGTAGGTGATGCAATTTATTTCAGCCAGATGTCGCTGCCTGTACGTAATACAGAGAATAGTGTAAAGAGGTTCGAAATTTCACTGATGCCGGTGAGTCGCCCATTAGCTCAGTTGGAAAGAGCGCTGGCACGGTTAGCCAGAGGTCGCGGGTTCGAATCCCGGCATGGGTGGAATTTTTAGCCTCTAAATAGGTTTTTAAAATATTTAGCAACAAAAATCTTCTTCTCTTTTTCTTCTTCAACCAACAGCCACAACAATAGGTCCCGTCGCCATTCATTTCTGTCAGTCTTTCCGTCAGTCGCCAGTCTTTCTCTCCCAATCAGACCAGGACATCAGTCCATCTCCCATTGGTTGCCTGCCCATACTTTGGCAGCCATCTCTATGTCTCCAGACTGGAACTTTTACACCCCATCCTTTGTCTTATCTAAGACACCCGTGGATGCCGTAGATAAGACAAAATATGGGGCTTTTCATTTTCACTTCTTACGGGCAATCTTGGCTACGTGTCGGTCAGCTGCGCTATACTTCGGATTTTGGTGTTTCTGATCTCATAAAATACCCAACGTAGCTCGCTCCATAGCCCTCTGAATAGCAAAGTTCGAAAAGCAAAAAAAAAACAAGTGTTATTAAAACACCAAATCTAAGCAACACTTTGCTGGCGTCAGCCTCGATACTCACCCAAACTTTCCTTTTTCTCGCCCCGGCGTGGACTGAAACATTGTGCCCTGGGGCATCTCTAATTATTTCGGAAGCCGGCGTACCTCATCGACGGCAGCAGGCAGTCATTAGACAATCGTTTAGATCACAATCATCCTCTGTGAGATACAGAAATGATAAATTGCCGTGTTCGTTTTTATTGTAACTTGTCAGCTCCTGGGCTGGGAATTCGGCTCAGGTCATTTATTTGCCGTGACGTGTCTTCAAATGGATTCCATTGTTTTGTAGCGACGAGGTGTTGCCTGTAGCGTCTACTGTAGACAATATTAGTTGCATAGTGCGTTACATTCGGAAGAGAAATGTATGTGTTAAAAGTATGACACTAAAGCATCTTTAAGGCCTAGATATGGAAGTTGTGGGTTCTAATCCATGTAATTGAAATTTAAATTGAAAAAACATTTATTTATCATTATCACATTAAAAAAAAAACCTTAATAATTTATTATACAAACTTAGGATATTGATAAAAAGGAATTCGCTCAGCATAAATGTTGTGTTGAACACAACGCTGATTTTTAGCAAATCCCTGTTAGATACAAGATATTATAAAAATCAATCAATTAAAATTACGTGTCTATAAAATTAATAAATAAATAAAATACTAATACACTCACTCAGGGGTTAAATTAAATAATTGACATATCAATAAAAGTAAAAGTTGCATTCAAATCAACATCAAAACTACCATTAATATAATTAATGTTATGTACCGATGATTGTTTTCTAAGACATGTACATTTGTAAAGTTATGGTAAAAATACCACTCGCCGGCTGTTAAGGAAAATATCGTGAGGAAACCCTAGTGTCCCAGTGTTAACATATCTCACCGCTTGCTACTTGAAGATATCACGTTTAGTCTGTACTCTTACGTTAAGAAATATCTGTGTAATTTCCTTTTTTATGTACAATAAAGTGTTCTCTATATATCTAACTAAGTACGACATTTTAAATATTTACCACTGACCGCGTTATAATGAAATGTTTGAAGTCTTTGAACTTGAGTAGAGATTAAGCTGTAATTTCACTAGATGGTTTGTTTTTTCTTGCCTCATAAACTTGCCTCAAACTTAGATTAAAGTGGCATTGCATGTATATGTTACAGTCAAAACTCTTAAACGGTCAAAACTAGTTTTGACTGCTAAAATCTTATTTTAAAAAAAAAAGTAAAATTCTAATATGTTTTCAACAATGTCGAGTGGGTTTCGGTCTTACTTGTTCAACCTAACCCGTTCTCTCGCGCTCCGCTACCTAAATTTTTGCCGTCGCAGTTTTTGTCGCAAAAATCTTAGTCATTTCAGAGTAATTTGATACCTTTATAACAGTGTTTAGGGACATATTATTCTAAAACCTAGTATTTATGCATTGAACTGGCGTTAATTCCAGACATCTTTGTTATTTAATAAATAGATAAATAATATGTACTGTTATAGTATAGTCTGTTAACTTTCAGAATATATACCTCGGCCACTATCGGATATATTCGTGTAATAGAAATATCGGAACTAATTTGACACTTAGTTTCGTAATCGGAACTAATATGACACTTAATTTCGTTACTGACTAGAAGCAGAAAATTTGGACAAAAGTACTTTTGACTGATTTTACCAGTCAAAAGTCACTAGTTTCGACTGTAACATATACAACAGATGATATAAAAAAATACAGAGACCAGGCACTGCCACTTGCCACGATCCTGATGAATCACTTTTGCTTCGTCTGCATTTGATTCTTCTGCTTTTGGTTATTAAGAAAATTACCCTTAATGATATATTATACAATAAAAAACTAAATAAATCAAAGTAGAGTAAATAAGACTAGGAATTTAAGTAGAAAATTGACCACATCTCTGCCTGCTTGAGAGAAAACTTTGTCCTCGAAAGACAAATAATATATTTGGACATGTTATACAGAACATTTATCAGTTTATGCAAAGTTTTGGTCAAGATTGCTTAGCTATTAGAATATTCGTGATGCTTATCGAGTGAAATATAAATAACGATAACATCAAACGCGCGTGAGAAGCCATTTCAGATTTCTCCCGGTTGAATTAAGTCACTATCAAACTTCAAAGTAAACTTCAGCTTTACATATTAAATGAAGTATTAGTAAAGCTAGCCAGTTGTATTGAATACTGACTCTTATGCTCCTCGTGTTAAGATATACTATAGGTTACTAAGTTCAAAGTAAATTTTAGCTTAATATATTAAACGAAGTAATAGTAAAGCTAGCCAGTTGTATTGAATACTGACTCTTATGCTCCTCGTTGTAAGATATACTATAGGTTAGCCAAGAATGTGGCCAAAAATCATAATGCAAAACAATTATGGTCTTCCTCGATTGAACGACATATGTTTTTTATTTTTATTTCTTATTTTATTTATTAGGACTATCAACAAGAGAGACATTATATTATATATATATATATAATTATATATATATAAAGCTACAATCCGATATACTCACTGACTGATCTAACATCCATACGTTTTCTCGGAAACGGTAAGATTTTGACGAAAATGATGTATGAGAAAGTTGTAGGAAATGTATGAATTACAGCCATCCTATGAAGCCGATTTTTGAATTTCGAACGCGTTCCACTACGCGAGGGTGCTAACTCTGTCGTTTACCGACCGATTTGGATGAAATTTTGATAGAATGGTGTTATAGTGATCCGATTGAAAAAAAAAATTTAGGTTGTTCGAAATTCAAAATGGCGGCGCAGATATAGCCGACCCAAAAATCGACCTTTGCGCAAAAAAGTCGGCAGCCAACTGGGCATATGCTGGAGATATGCCGTAAGCGGCATCGCGTTGCCAAAGGACCAAGGTATATGAGAAAAATCCGACATCTTGGAATTTCAAGATGGCGGACGAGATATTGATGATTGAAAATGACAAAATTTTGTATGGAGATTTAGTACTAAAATTGACTTTTCAACAGAGAAATGGGACAAACTTGCGAGGCCGGAGGCCGAGCTCCGCGAAGCGGGCACAAAAAGTTCTGCCGCGGCGAGGCCGAAGGCCGAGCTCCGTTTAGGCCGAGGCCGAAGGCCGAGACCATTCAGGTTACGGCGCACAAGTACCAGCGCAAGAGCAAAAAGGGACAAACTTGCGAGGCCAAAGGCCGAGCTCCGCGGAGCGGGCACGAGGAACCCCGCCGCGGCGAGGCCGAAGGCTGAGCTCCGTCCAGGCCGAGGCCGAAGGCCGAGACAGTTCAGGTTACGGCGCACAAGTACCAGCGTAAGAGCTAAGAGGGACAAACTTGCGAGGCCGGAGGCCGAACTCCGCGGAGCGGGCACGAGGAACCTCGCCACGGCGAGGCCGAAGGCCGAGCTCCGTCCAGGCCGAGGCCGAAGGCCGAGACCGTTCAGGTTACGGCGCACAAGTACCAGCGCAAGAGCAAAAAGAGACAAACTTGCGAGGCCGGAGGCCGAGTTCCGCGGAGCGGGCACGAGGAACCCCGCTGCGGCGAGGCCGAAGGCCGAGCTCCGTCCAGGCCGAGGCCGAAGGCCGAGACCATACATGTTCCCATGCAACAATTCACTACAATAAGTGTCTAGCGAGGCCCTAGGCCGAGCGCCGCGGAGAGCGCAGCTCGGAGCGGCTGGGGGTTGGCGCGCGTAAGCGCGCAGGGGGCTCGCCCCCTAGTCTATAATATAAAAATGAATCGCTGAATGTGTTGGTAAGCGCAAATCTCGGGAGCAGCTGAACCGATTTCGCTAATTCTTTTTTAGACTATTCCTTGAAGCACGAGGATGGTTCTTACGGAGAGAAAAATTATAGAATCGACTGTTAGGCGGTAAGTATTTCGCTGGGTCAGCTAGTACACCAATACATTTACAATAACTAGAAATAAATAAGTGTTACCTCACTTACAGGCAGTCACAACATGCACCGTTAGTATGAAGTTACTTTAGGTTGAGGACTTAATGTATTAATTTTACGAACGAATTTTCAAGGGACGCTTCACATCGTTCAGTTTAGTTGGTGTATATGCACAGTGGAGAGCACGTGAACCTTTACATGCCTGCTCTCTGTTCAGTTACTTTACGTGCTACTCTAACCGGCGACAACTAAAATGTAAAGGCTGATGTGCTACCAGCTGTACGTGATGAGATACCCCTCGGGTATCCTTCTCCTGGGTTAAGTCAGACGAGGTAAAGTTGACAGCAGATCAACCCTTAACTTGTATCATGTATAGTCCTATACAGGGCTTTGGAGGGAAAACTATAAGATTGCGATCTGTGCAAAGAAACATAAGTAAATTAACCACATATTACAGCCAAATTAACTGAAAATGACTGACTTTGCGTGAAATTCTTGGACTTTTCTTTAGTCAAATTAACAAACAATAAAAGACGGCGCCTGCCAGGAAGTAATCTCATCTAGCGCGGGCTTTTGTTCAAGTTATCTGCCAGAGATTATACGCAAGCTTGATTATACTAGACTAGATAAGAACTCTTTATAGTACGCACCAGAAAATGTAATACACTAAAAACCTTACATATTAAATCAAATGACATCAATTTTATTTCAAAATAAGGAATTTACATTCTGTTTGCTGAATGTCAACGTAGAATGCAAGCCGCTGTCTTCGGGCCGTAGTGTAGTAAAAAAAAGGCAGCGGGAATAATACACCACTCGAAAATCCATTCACAAGTCAACTTAAACCTCAAGTTACCTACCAGGGATTATACGCAACATACGCAAGACAGACCAAAAAATGTAATACACTAAAAACCTTACATATTAAATCAAATGACATCAATTTTATTTCAAAATAAGGAATTTACATTCTGTTTGCTGAATGTCAACGTAGAATGCAAGCCGCTGTCTTCGGGCCGTAGTGTAGTAAAAAAAAGGCAGCGGGAATAATACACCACTCGAAAATCCATTCACAAGTCATCTTAAACCTCAAGTTACCTACCAGGGATTATACGCAATATACGCAAGACAGACCAAAAAATGTAATACACTAAAAATCTTACATATTAAATCAAATGACATCAATTTTATTTCAAACTAGGAATTTACGTTCTGTTTGCTTAATGTCAACAAAGAATGCAAGCCGCTGCCTTCGGGCCGTAGTGTAGTAAAAAAAGGCAGCGGGAATAATACACCACTCTGAAAATCCATTCACAAGTCATCTTAAACCTAATGCACCAGATGCCACCTAGGCCAATATCAAAGTTTTACCGTATACGATTACCCGCTTGGCGTTGTAAACTAATATTAATTGGAGACTTCGTTTTCAACCCTTGGATGCCCCCACTGTTCCCTCTTCCTGCATGGCAGGAAGGTTAGGCCAAACTCCACCATGGGAGCCAAGTCAAGGTTGGTGGAGGATTGTGGTCAGAAGTGGGTGGGTCAGAAGTTATCAAGCCGCCCATGAGGCGTCAGACATGGCTTAACGTTCCTTGCGAAGCACGTAAGCGCTCGGAAAGATGCCAGCAGTAGGCACAGGACGGTCACCTATCCTGCACCTGACCGCGCCTGTTGTTGCTTAACTCACGTGATTGATTCCAATCACGCGGTTTGCCTAGGCCACGAGCGCTTCCTAGGTCAATATTCACTTGGAGACTTATCTAATTAAAACTCCAAATGAGAGAGAGTAGACAGTCCTCGGCTTATGGCACTATTATCGCCCATTACTGCTGCGTTGGTCGGTACAAAAGTTAGCTGGGATGTGCGGTCAAAGGTTATGACCAAGTTCGTAGTGTATGCGTCACAAAAGAGAATATTTGCCTGCAAAACTAAGTACCACACTTTTAAAGTTTCCATAACGTTTTAAGTACGCAAAATATACTTTCGAAATAGAGAGGACTCGAAAAGAAACTAATTTTGCTACTAAAATTAATTCAATTGCTATACTTTCAAAGGACACTGCGCACCCTCAGAACGAAAGAGGCCAAAGTCAAAAAATAGTGAAATTGAGTTACAATCATAGAGTCATAAAAAGGTATGCCGTGGACGGAAGATTACTATTATAGATTATATTAGTATGCTCTTTTTTTACAATAAGTGCCTTTGTTTTACTATTCATCGGATAGAGCATACCTTTTTATGTCTCTCTATGATTGTTAGGAACTCATTTTTTTTTAATTTTTTGAGTATTTCAACTATTTTTTGACTTAGGCCTTTTTCGTTCTGGGGTGCGACTGATCTAATTTCCTATAAAATGTTTTTTTTTATTTATATGTCAAACTTCTAAAGCTTAGAAAAACATTTAAACTTTTAAAAGTGTAGTATCTACTTAGTTTTGCAGGCCAGTGTACTTTATTGCACACGAAACGTTTAACAGGACATTACGTAAGAAATAACATGTACAAAGGCGAGCTTATCTATGAAAGAGATTTTTTTCCACCAAGTGAAAGTCAAAGTGAAAGAAAATTATTCACTGTAAGATAAAAATGTTTACGTAATGAACGTCAAAGCTGTTAGTACATATATACATATATAACCTCACGTCTGTATCCCAGAGGGGTAGGCAGAGACCAGGGACTGCCACGAACCTGACAGATCACCTTCGCTTCATCAACGCTCATAATTCGTTGCATGCACGCACGCCGGTTCCGGGTACTTTTTGTCTTCCCCTTTGCTAAAACATCCTTTATTTGGTCGATGAATGTCCACCTGGGACGTCTCTTACCAGCCCTTCTACTCACATTAATATATATTTGTTTCGTCAATCTTTCTTCCTTCATCCTCTCGACATGTCCAAACAAACTTTCCGTTCTCCATTCTAGTCACTACATCCTCTTTTAGTCCACAACGTTCTCTTATCAGACTGTTGCGTATCCTGTCATTCGGCATATCGTGACGGCATCGGTGGCGGAGTAGTTAGGCACGCTGACTGTAAAACAAAGGTCTCGGGTTCGATCCCCGGCCGGTTTAAACCAGGAAACGTACTTTTCTAGTTTGTCTCGGGACTTGGATATCTATGTATTTATTGTATTAAATTTATCGTCGAGTTAGCACCTGGAACAAAAATCATTTAGTTATACTTAGTGTAGGGCTAACGAGATCCGTGTAATATAACATAACATAACATATACATACAGGCATATACATTGCTTCTGGCCCCACACTAGGATACCCTGTGTCGTGGGAACCAGAAACAACGACATCACAAACATGTAAACATCCAAGACCTGGGGTTTTTTTTTGTTTCCAGCCGGGATTCGAACCCGGGACCTCTCGCATGGTAGGTAGATGCGCTACCGCTACGCCACAGAGGTCGTCATGTTCATGAGTATTTATTTATTCAAAATAACACTACACATACTTCTCAAGGACCTCATTTCTACATTGCAGCGACTTCACAGTATAGTAAAAGCTAAGCAAAACCTACGCTATCGCCCCATTATTGTGTTCCTACTAGCCTTATCTCTGCCTTGGCTCTTAACCCCGCACCCTGCGTAGAATCGAGGCATTGAGATAAACCTCGCCTAACTTAGTGCACTGATTACTGATTAACGCTAAGGGGCTAGCCTTATGATTCTTGTAGCACTGCGCTCCATGTGAACTGCTGCGTTCATTAGGGCCCACTTGCTCCAAGTCTCTGAATAAATGTAAGTAAGTATTGGTCTTTATTGCATCTACGTAATGAGGTGATTTATACAGCGTCAGTGGCATATTCAGTCACACTCGATGGGTGAAGGGACCACTCCGACGCTGTTGTGCCTGGGACATGGTTTTCGAATTAATGTAATTCACATACAAATACATAGATAATAAAGAGATCGCCCTAAGCGATAAGACCGCCAACTTTCTTACATTTCAGAAATTATAATCGAGTTTTGTTTTCTAGTTGTGCAATTTATTGCACAGATACATTTATTGAATAATTTAGTATTCTTTATTTATCTAGATAAGTACATATGAAAGGATAAACGCCTAAATTACTAATTGACAGATTTGTTAGTGATCATTTTGTGTTTAGGGAGCTTTGGAAATGTTATGGTGCACGACGTGTTTGATTTTTTAACTGGATAGAGCTTTTTAGAAACCTATTTAGAGGCTAAACATTCCACCCATGCCGGGACTCGAACCCGCGACCTCTGGCTAACCGTGCCAGCGCTATCCCAACTGAGTCAATGGGCGACCACCGGAATCAGTGAAATTTCGAACCTCTTAACAATACTCTCTGTATTACGTACAGGCAGTACATCGGACTGAAGTAATTTTAGCACTTACAGCCCCGAGTACCTACTTTGCAGTTAGGTTTTTACATCGGAATCATATCGCTGTACCCACATAATTATATTCTTTTTGATGCACCTACCCGTGCTAAGGACAATTTCAAAAGCCCATTTAGATATGGATAGAGCTTATCCCTGAATAAATAGAAAGCAATGAACAGGAAAGAAAACCACCTCTGTTTACCATGATTAAGCTTTGCGAATCATGGAAAAACCTGATCGAACACTTCCAACGAAGTTTCGAGTAAGCAAATCTGGGCTAGAGTCAAAAATGAGATTTCAAAAGTTTTATTTGGTAATTGCAATAAAATTATTTATCTGAAAAATCGCTCATGACATGCATTTGAAATTGTCATGACCTAGGGTTGAAGCGCTCGTGGTCTAGGCGAACCGAGTGATTCCAATCAATCACTTAGTTAAGCAACAACAGGCGCGGTCAGGTACGGGATGGGTGAGCGTCCCGTGACTACCGCTAGTGGCATTTTTCCGAGCGCTTCCGTGCTTCGCAAGGCACGTTAAGCCGTTGGTGCCGGCTGTCATATAATGGCAGTCGTTAAGCCATGTCAGAGGCCTAATGGGCGGCTTGATAACTTCTGACAGTAAGGCCCGCCACTGTCTTACAATCCTCCGCCAACCCGGACTTGGCCCCCGTGGTGGAGTATGGCCTAACCTTCCTGCAATGCAGTAAGAGACCCGTGCCCCAGCAGTGGGGACATACAAGGGTTGATAACGGGGTTGAACGATCGATTGATTAACCAAACTAATGTAATCCAAACTTCACAGAAAAATTGCCAAAATTTGAGTTTATTAAACTACGAATCGTTGATAGCAGTATTAACTGCTAAGGGAGACAAATTACAGAGTAATATTACATTACATAAGTTCACGCCTGTATCTTGGAGGAGTAGACAGAGACAAGAGCTTGCCACTTGCCATTTGAAAACCCTCTTTTATCAACCTAAACATCCGCCGCCTTCATCTCTTTGATAAAAAAGAATGGGTAAAAACAAAATCAATCAAGAACAAAAAAAACTAGCCCAAACAAGTTCGGTCAACAACCAAAGCTGCACTTACTACCAATAGACCACCAACCCAATAATTGTACCTATAATTATAATTTTATGTATCCAAAACCGTACCGGCCCAAGAACCAAACCCGTTACTCTTCTCTATCGAGTCCATAGTCGTTCCACTGAGCTATTATAGCGTTTTATGTATCACTAGATAAGATAGGTACATTTAGAGGTTAATAAATTTTATCGAGGCTCTATAAAAAAAGTTCGAACGCTAAAATCAATATGGTCACTGCACTCTCCGTGACCTTAATAGAAACCGGACAAGTGCAAGTCGGACTTTCTCATCGAGGGTTCCGTATAAGTTTCTGGGTAATTATTATAAATACTTTAGGAATCGAGTTTCGTAGTTTTTCTTAGGTTTTTCTGAGCTTCAAAGACATTATTTTAATGATTCAATTACAGTTTGTTATTGTTTATTTTATACAGTTTTCAGATTTTTCTGTGTTCTTAAAAAGACGATATTATTGGCCAAATTTTATAGTAGGTCTACGAAAGTACACTTTAAGCTTTGATTTTATTGAGTGGTATGACATACATTTTTTTACGACAAATATCTTTTATTTAGGTAAACTTAGAAGTTTGATTTTTTCACAGCCTTAAGAAACTGTTGACTTGTCTGTACGAATTTAATTTCAACTCGAAATTTCCACGCGTTCCAAAGATAAAGGGTCGTGACAGACGGCGCGTAAAGTACTCCGTTTTTTTCCGGTAGCGATTTCATTTCTTTTCTTTTGAGATACAGAACCCTACGAATAAATTGTGGAGGCGATTCTTGATGCAACTGGTATTTGGTCGATTGTGGAGAGCGAATGTAAAAAAAATGTTTTACCATGTTCCGTTCAAAGACAAGCTTTGTAATTAATTTGTTGCATGCTTAAACAACGTCATGTAGGTATAAGTATGCAACAAATCATTATCTAATTTGTAGATAATCTTGTGAAAACAACATTACATAAATTCACGTTTGTATACCGAAGGGGCAGGCAGATTTATATTATACTAGCTGTGCCCGCCGTTTATCGATATTTTCCTGCAGTAAAACGTAGTCTGTGTGTTAATTCAGTGTGCCAGTGTTGGGTAGATGAGGGGGAAGAGGAGTGGTGCTTAGCCCCAAAAACACAGGAGTCAATAAGCATCGGTGAACAATCATCCTCCTTTACGTCTGAATCATAAGCAATCGTAAACGTTGGTTCTCCGCCACCTGGACCTGGTAATATGGACGTGGCAAGCACAGAACCAACTTGCAGTTTTGCCGGAAGGCGTCTAAATCTTCGCGATCTTCCTAGGGTTGATTACAAACCATTCTATTGATAATATAGCTATTGGTTAATTTAGTTTTATGAATTAAAGGTGAAGGGATGTTGGGTAGTTGCGTAAGGATTTACCTGGGCTGCGCCTGGGTTATGAGATTCAGTGTAATAAAACCAGCAAAAGCGTATAGTCGTTTTTACTCTCGAACACAACAGTCAGCTAACTCTATACTAACTCTAACTTTTATTACATATAATTCAGTGAGAACAAGGACGGGCTGAAAATCAGCGCTGTGATGATGCATGCACTCACAGTGCACTTAGCTGAGCCCTATCCTTTTTATCACAATAATTGTCTCTATTTTTTCATCGTATTCATGTGTTCTCTAATCTGTGTGTGATAAATAAACATTTTTCAATTTCAATTTCAATATACCAAATTTTACTACAATCGCTTCAGTCGTTACGTGAAGAAGTAACCAACATACACACTTAAAAACTTTTGACTTCGTTCTATGTTTTAAAATAATTTTGTAAACTCTGTTAATTGGGTATATAAGGACTTTGAAAAGTCTAAGTTTGGCGTTTTTTTGTCCATTTTTTCTCTAAAATGATCTTTATTTTGAAATAGACACCTAGTTTGAATTGTAACGGTCACTAAGCCGCAGCTTCTGCGCTACTTTGAATAAAACCTTTTCATTTTATTTTATTTCATGACTTTATAGTATCAGTGTAATGTAATCTAATTATTATGTTATCATTATTATAGTGTGATGTGATTGCCTACTTAAATAACAACAATACTTGGAAATAAAACTAGTGCAATGCATGAGTTATAAGTTTTATAGTAATTGTGTGAACTCTGTATATTAGGACTTTGAAAAGAATAAGTTAGAAGTTTTTCTCTGTCCACTTTTTCTCCTAAATTATCTAGATTTCAAAATTGGCACCTTGTTTAACTCGTAACGTCCATTAAGTCGCAGTTTTTGTACTACTTGAATATAACCTTTTCCGTATGTTCTTACTGTGAGCTGTCACACGTTTTATTCAAATGGTCTCATCATCGATTACGTTTATAGGTTACCACATAGGTTAGGTACGTTTTATACTATTTTATTTTTAATGCACTAACCCGTGCTAAGGACAAATTTAAAAACCTATTTAGAGGCTAAAAATTTTCACCCATGCCGGGATTCGAACCCGCAACCTCTGGCTATCCGTGCCAGCGCTCTACCAATTGAGCCAATGGGCGACTCACCGGCATCAGTGAAATTTCGAACCTCTTTACACCATTCTCTGTATTACGTACAGGCAGCGACGTTATAGCTACATAGGTACGTTTTATTGGGGGAAATATCTTATTCCCATAGGAAAATCGATAAACTACGGGTAACATCGCCGGACACAGCTAGTAATATTCTTCTTCTTCAGGCTGTATTAGTCCACTGCTGGACATAGCCCTCCCCTAATGAACGCCATAGCGCAAGGTTGTGCCATCATTAGGGGGCAATGCCCATAATCCCCACGCTGGGCATACGGGTTGGGGATCGCAGTTTGGTGGAATTGTACTGCAGGGGGCGCTGCTGTCCATCCCCCGGTTGGTGTCCCTTAGTCGCCTTTTACGACACCCGCGGGAAGAATTTGGGTTAGTGCTATTCTCCAGGCTGACACCACACAGCTAGTTATATTAATAACCATTTATTTAAAACTCTCTGTGGCTCAAAATATTAGTAACAAAGGTTCTCATAGCTATGTTAGTAATTGTATGACCAAACTCAGAGCTGTTTTTGTTGGTGTCACATCGTGCGCTTTTATTTTGAAATTTCCAAATTATATAATGAGTTATTGCTATGCGTTTCTAATTTGAATTTATTATAAATATCTGCCCTTAGGTGGCATTGGCTCCGATAGCGTTGCATGGAAGCTGAATTAGAATAATTTGAGGCATATTAATACTTGTCACCGGTTTTAATTAAAAGACGTGGTATTTGGGTTACCAATAAAGGGCTAGCGTAATAAATTACATTAACTTTTTCCAAGTTTTTATTTTATCGACATCAATGGAATAGCAAATAGAAATATTTTGTAGATGTCAACAAACTTAAAATACTTTCAGGACATTGCGTTTTGTAAGAAAACTATATAATAATACATATTGAAAGTTACATTGTATTTTTTTTGTTAATAAATTACTTAGTTTCATTAACCGCTACTTTGCTGGCGCGGGACACTTCTAAAATATTATACTATTTTATTTTTAATGCACTAACCCGTGCTAAGGACAATTTCAAAAACCTATTTAGAGGCTAAAAATTCCACCCATGCCGGGATTCGAAAATTTCACTGATGCCGGTGAGTCGCCCATTAGCTCAGTTGGAAAAAGCGCTGGCATGGATAGCCAGAGGTCGCGGGTACGAATCCTGGCATAGGTTAAATTTTTAGCCTCCAAATAGGTTGCTAAAATATTACTTAAGCCGTTGGTGGCGGCTGCCATGTAATGGCAGTCGTCAAGCTACGTCAGAGGCCTGATGGGCGGCTTGATAACTTCTGATAGTAACGCGCACCGCTGTCTTACAATGCTCCACCAACCCGGACTTGGCCCCCGTGGTGGAGCATGGCCTAACCTTCCTGCGATACAGGAAGAGATCCGTGCCCCAGCATTGGGGACATACAAGGATTGATATCGACAATAGTAAATGTAACTGGAATTCAGTTACGATCATCGTGTCCTTCTGCTAGTCATCATCAGATTGTGAAGTCGGTTGTAAAAATAATAACAAAATTAATATTTAAGTAAAACGCAGACATAAAAAATATATATTTAGACGAACATGATTTCTGCTAAATTGATAAATAGGGCTCATTTAACCGCAGTTTACTTGTAACTTGTCACGGAATGCCCTCGGGGCTTTCAGAGAAACTTGTTTTTTTACGTCTCTAATTGACCAAAAAGTTTTGATAAATTGAAATTGTCTGAATAGAATATGAAACATGTAAGATTTGCATTTCGTTTTAAAATCAAGTTTGTGGAAATATATTTGCAGGGCAAGGGAGAATAGATTAACATTTATAATTCAAAAGATTAATTACTCAAATATTCAATCATTACTCGACAATAAACAACATATTATTTTGTGACATTTTTTTACGTAACCTATAATCGCCTTACTGTAGCGCTCGTAGCCTTGGCGAACCGAGTGATTGGAATCAATCACTTGAGTTAAGCAACAACAAGCTCGGTCAGGTGCAGGACGGGTGACCGTCCCGTGACTACCGCTAGTGGCATTTTTCCGAGCGCTTCCGTGTTTTGCAAGGCACGTTAAGCCGTTTTTATTGTTTTTCTTTTGATTTCGCTGGAAGCAGGTTTACCTTTGCTAATTTAGCTTCCGAACTAAATCTGGTGGAGTGCAGTCAATGTCTATTTCATTTTCATTTTCAGAATCATCATTTTATTTTATTTTATTATGAACCAAATAACAACGAAATCCGCTGTACCGCCAATTTTTTTTTATTTTACAGTTTGTGCTGAAAGGTAAACGCATCTGTGGCTATACAGCCACGAGAACGCAATGTGTACCATAGATGAAAGAGTTCTAAATTCAAACAGCACCCCGTTTCATACAACATTGCCGGTGCGCTCTTCGTTCCAAATTCAAAGAATGCGCCGGGAAGTGATTTTGGTTTTTCAGTCTACGTAAATATGATACTTCGCGTGTTCTTTATTCAAAAGTAATGTTAATACGATATCATTACTGCTGTGTGGTGTCGGCCTAGAGAACCCAATTCTTCCCTCGAATGTCGTAAAAGGCGACTAAGGGACACAAACTGGGGGGTGGGCAGCAGCGCCCCTGCAGTACAATTCCACCGAACTGCGATCCTCAACCCGCATGCCCAGCGTGGGGATTATGGGCATTACCCCCTATGATAGCACAACGTGGCGCTCTTTAGGGGAGGGCTATGTCCAGCAGTGGACTAGTATAGCCTGACGACAATAATATGATAAAGGTAATGATGATAGCACAACCTTGCGCTATGGCGCTCATTAGGGCATGGCTATGTCCAGCAGTGGACTAATATAGCCTGAAGCAGAAGGAGAATGATAATATTTCCGCGTATGTTCAAGAAAATATATTTGTATTTGTGTCCATTGGCGGTAGTTAGCAAACCGAAGTGCCTTAACAATTGAGTCCCAAAACAAAAACAAAGTACAAAGTAGAAATGACGTCCTTGAGAAGTTTGTTTGTTTGTTTTTTTGTTTGTTTGTTTGTTTGTTACGCTTTATTGCACAAACATTAAGAAACAGAAAAATAACTTAAATAACAGGTAAGTGTTGATATACAAAGGCGGACTTATTTCAAAAGAAATTTCTTGCAGCCAGCCTAAGAAAGATTCTGACCAAAAAACAGAGAGCGGGAGATGGCAAATATAGCTAAACAAGAAAAATTAAATCTAAAATCACCTATTTCAAGTTAATAGTTACCTATTAATAAATTGTTACTATAGCTATCAATAGATACTTACTAATATACACATATTGTACATAATTATAACTACTTAAATAGTATATAAAATACATTTCCATAATTCTAGACATACATATTTAGAGAATAATAAACATACTCAAACAAAAGTTACATAAATAAAAGTATTATACATTGGAAAGGTAGTATGTGTAGTGTTACTTTGAATGACAGGATACGCAACATTAGTTTCTCAATTCTAGTGACTAGAATTGAGAAAGGAATGTTGCGTTGGTTTGGGCATGTGGAGAGGATGAAGGAAGAAAGATTGACGAAATAAATATATATTGCGAATGTGAGTGGAAGAGCTGGTAAGGGACGTCCCAGACGGACATACCTCGACCAAATAGGGCATTTATTAGCAAAGGGGAAGATAAAAAGTACCCGGAACCGGCGTGCGTGCATGCAGCGTCTTATGAACGTTGATGAAGCCAAGGTGTCAGGATCGTGGCAAGTGGCAGTCCCTGGTCTCTGCCTACCCCTCTGGGATACAGGCGTGAGGTTATGTATGTATGTATGTATGTATGTATGTATGTATGTATGTATGTATGTATGTATGTATCTATGTATGTATGTATGTATGTATGTATGTATGTATGTATGTATGTATGTATGTATGTATGTATGTATGTATGTATGTATGTATGTATGTATGTATGTATGTATGTATGTATGTATGTATGTATGTATGTATGTATGTATGTATGTATGTATGTATGTATTTATGTATGTATGTATGTATGTTGGTTGGCTAGAATAAAATACTATTTAGTATTAAGCCCGCCAATTGTACAATATTTACAGGTACAATAAAGAATTTAATAATAATAATAATATGTATGTATGTTTCAAAACTAGCGAAGAAAAAAAAAGTAGCGAATTCGTCAACAAATCACTTGATGCGTGTCTCCGCATATTAATTAGTGCTTAATTGCTCAGTTCCGACACCTACGTCCAACGCCTCCACAAAGCGAGACGCGATGCTGATTCATGCAAATTATTCACACTGCCTTAGTTTTAACTGACTTTTCTATAATTCCGATCGTTAACTCAAATTTATTTGATTGAACTGGGGCTTAAATCATAATCGGCCCACGTTAGTCAGACTGGTCGTTTGATGACACTTTAAAGGTAATAAAATTGCAAATAAGGATTCCTTGTTGTGTTTTGGGCTTTGCTTATTAGCTGCGCGGTCTTAAAATTGCTGTCTTTGTGTTTTGTTTATACAAGGTGTAAAAAAATCCTAATAGATAGATACAGTACCATTTTATTGTACTAAAGATATAGTTACTCGAAGTTAGGCCTGAAATTTCCGCATGTAGTCTCATATGAAATGAAAGGGTTTTGTTCAAAGTAGCGCAGAAACTGCGGCTTAATGAACGTTACCATTCAAAGAGGTGTCTATTTCAAAATAAAGATCATTTTGGAGAAAAAATGGACAAAAAATTTCCAAACTTAGTCTTTTCAAAGTCCTTAATTAACATAGTTTACGTAATTATTATAAAACATAGAAGTCATGAAATAAAATGAAAAAGTTTTATTCAAAGTAGCGCAGAAACTGCGGTTTAAGGAACGTTACAATTCAAACTAGGTGTCCATGTCTTTTCATTTCATTCCATTCCATTTTTCATTTTCATTTGAAAATGTCATTGTTATCATTTTGGAAAAAAAATTGTCAACAAAACTCCAATGCATTATATTGGCTTTTATTCCAGACATCATTGTCATCTAAATAATTCTTTATTTTATAGTAGCCCTTTTGGCACAAAATGTGCTTAAGATATTTTTTGAACCGCGTTTCGGGCAAGCTTAATAGGGCCAGCACAGTTGGGCCATTGTGCGTAGCAGGGGTTAAGGTATGTTAACACTTCAGACACTAGGGTTTCCTCACGATATTATCCTTCACGACTAGCGAGTGATATTGCTACTTTATATTCACAAATGCACTTAACGTAGAAAATAAACACATTGGTACATGCTGGGATTTAAACCCATGGCCTCCCCATTGAGAGCCGGCGTTCTACCACTCTTTAAACAGTTTTGCTCGAAAGTTACCATTTGCGAGTTGGAATGTTTCTGCGTAGTACGGTAAAATTTCTTAATGGTCTTTGTATAAAAAGCTTATCATACTGGTAAGTACAACTTACTCTTCCCGGAAGAAATTGCTTTTAGTAATAAGGCCGCCATTTGTACTATATGTTTATATAATTTCTGTTACTGTAATTTCTGTGTACAATAAAGAATATTCGATCTATCTATCTAACTATCTTCCGTTTCGGAAAGTAAGGAGACTTACGTTTTAACTTCAACATTACGAAAATCTATCAGGTGTTACATACAATACAAAGTACTATTTATTAGGATTACGCCCAGCAATTCTACTATTTTTACTGCTATAGTAAAGAATTTAACAATAATAAAAATAAAACATTTAATTTTTAAAGCATCAGTGACTCAGAGTGTGCAACTTTATGCTTTATGTAAGTGTTAACTTTAGTGTGGAAAAGTTGAATTGTTCCTGATCCCAAAGTTTTCTCCATCCGAATAAATAAAGGAGTTTCTATTACATCCCGCGTATCAACCTGTCATCTGTTCAAAAACCACAAACGACGTGAATTGAGGAAAACTTTCGCCTTAAAAGACGGATTCGACGAATGTGCTCTACATCTTGAGAAAACGTTGACTCACCTTATACGTGTTTACCTACCATCAAACACTGAACGATGGCAGTGGTGGTCCCTGATTCAATACAATTAGTTTGGCGTGTAAAACCACCAGATTTGCACGTTAATACTAAGTGAAATACACCCATAATGTGATATACTTCACATGCTATTTACCTTAGTCATGAATGGATTTAGATGATATCATTAGATGTTATACTCTAGAAGACGGATCTCTATATTGTTATAAGAAATCTACGCTCATTCAAAGTCCATGCCATGAAAATAATGTTGACTATATTCATACACTCATAACCTCACGCCTGTATCCCAGAGGGGTAGGCAGAGACCAGGGACTGCCACTTGCCACGATCCTGACAGATCACTTACGCTTCATCAACGTTCATAGGTCGTTGCATGCACGCACGCCGGTTCCGGGTAATTTTTATCTTCCCCTTTGCTAATACATTCCCTAGTTGGTCGATTTATATCTAAATCTTATATGAAATCGTATATCGCACCCTCAGAACGAAAGAGGCCTAAGTCAAAAAATAGTTTAAATACTCAAAAAATTCTGAAAAAATTGAGTACCTAACAATCATCGTTATCAACCCTTATATGTCCCCACTGTTGGGGCACGGGTCTCTTCCTGCATCGCAGGAAGGTTAGGCCATACTCCACCACGGGGGCCAAGTCCGGGTTGGTGGAGGATTGTGAGACAGTGGCGGGCCTCACAGTCAGAAGTTATCAAGCCGCCCATAAGGCCTCTGACATGGCTTAACGACTGCCATTATATGACAGCCGGCACCAACGGCTTAACGTGCCTTGCGAAGCACGGAAGCGCTCGGAAAAATGCCACTAGCGGTAGTCACGGGACACTCACCCATCCCGTACCTGACCGCGCCTGTTGTTGCTTAACCAAGTGATTGATTCCAATCACTCGGTTCGCCTAGGCCACGAGCGCTTCTTAAGCGAACCTAACAATCATAGAGAGACATAAAAAGGTATGCTCTATCCGATGAATAGTAAAACAAAGGCACTTATTGTAAAAAAAGAGCATAGCGAATCTTCCGTCCACGGCATACCTTTTTATGACTCTATGATTGTAACTCAATTTCACTATTTTTTGACTTAGGCCTCTTTCGTTCTGAGGGTGCGATATATTGACCATGTACCCGTCTTATTTGAATTGATTTTTAATTTTCAAAATGAAGAAAAGTTTATTAATTATAGACTTTACTTTATACACTTTATTGCTCACATAACAAACATAAAGAAAGCACAAAGTTATAAAAATAAAAAAAAAATACATGGTGAGCTTATTTCGTGAATGAAATGTGTATTACTAATTACAAACTAAATCTTAATACTAAAAAAACCAACCTAAATATATTTATAACATAATTTATCTAAAACCATACCTGAAAGTTAATTACTGCGCCCAGATCATCGCCGCCTCTGGGTTCCCAAATGATCGTCCCCGGATGCAGGGCCGATGTGGAATATTTAGTGGAGCATATTCAAAGACCAGAGGTTTTTTCGTTGGTATTTTTATTCCAAAACTGTAACCTGTTTTAATAAATTATCCTATTATATTATTACATCGATACACAATAGCTACTATTTTTGGTTGTATTCATCCTTTGGCCTAGGGCACATAGAAAAGACGTGGGACAAAGGCGCGGGAAAGACGTAGCGACCTTTAAATTCGCTTTCATATAAAACTAGCTGACCCAGCGAACTTCGTGGCGCCTAACAATCGATTCATTTTTTTTCTCTCCGTAAGAACCACCCCCGTACTTCAAGGAATATTAAAAAAAAAAATTAGCGAAATCGGTTCAGCTGCTCTCGAGATTTGCGCTTACCAACAAATTTAGCGATTAATTTTTATATTACAGATGTACCATCAGCCAGGATAGCGGTAGATCATCTTAAGGTTTATTTTTCCCTGCAACATCCAGATGCACCCGAACAATGTTCGCTGATAAAACAAATGGTTTTTGGAGATCGACAGAAAATAAACAAAGTCCAGGGGGCAAATGTTTCAAAAACAATGGTAACTGAGTGTACTGAAGCGATGGGACACATCCCACACAAATAAGACGTACCGAGGACGAGACTCGCGTCTTATCCGCGCCCTCGCCCCACGTATTTCCTATGTGCCCCACGCCTTTTGCGTGACTATTGTATTATCCGAACAACCAAACAGCCCAGCCTATAAACAATGCCCGTCACTAGTGTCTAAGTCTATTACGGTAATCCAGCAGGTAACGCTCGATGAGTGGCAAGTGCCACGGTCACTCGTTGCTAGTTCTCATGCCATTTGTGACGCCCCGGCTAAGGTTTAGAGCTTAGGCATAGGCGTTTAGCGGTTTTGTCTATTACTCGACAATTACTTTGGCCTTTGCATCTATGTATTAAGATGATTTATAAAGCGTCCAGTGCCACCATGGTTAGGTGGGTAAAGGGACTAGTCGGTCGCTGCAGAGCCTAGCTAAAAATACTGTTTTTTTGTGGGTTAAATCAACTAAACTGTCAAAATGGTGTAGGTGCTGGGCAAGCCAACACCATTTTAAATAACTAAGAAATAAAAAAAGCAAAACACGTATAAGTAACTGTGTAGTAACTGTGTATAAGCAGTGAGGAGTGTGATTTCATCAATGCCTCACAAAAAGTCAAGGACTTTGCTTTCTCACTTCCACTTTATCGCTACGGACTCGATATCAACCCTTGTATGCCTCCACTGCTGAGGCACGGGTCTTTTCCTGCATCGCAGGAAAGTTAGGCCATACTCAGGTTGATGGAGGATTGTAACACAATGGCAGGTCTTACTGTCAGAAATTATCAAGCCGCCCGTAAGGCCTCTGACATGGCTTAACAACTGCCATTATATGACAGCTGGCACCAACGGCTAAACGTGCCTTGTAAACCACGGAAACACTTGGATTAATGCCACTAGCGCTACTCATCGGACGGTCACTCGTCCTGCACCTGTGGTTGCTTAACTCAAACGATTGATTTCAATCACTCGGTTTGACTGGCCACGAGCGCTTCGCTACCGACTCCGTCATAAATAAAATCGCTCAGCGTCTGAGTGGAGCCGCAGCTTTACACATAAGCTACGATCCCTGCGGGCGCTGCGTGCGTTCGTGGTAGCACGGGGCGTTCATCATACAGACGAGAATTATTGCCGCGACCTATATTTTACTCTGCAGTTGCGTTTTATTTTTGCCGCTTTTGTTCGTGACTCAGTTATGAGTCACAGTGATTTTACTTTACTACGTAGTTAGTTAGCTACTTTGCCTCATAGTTGGGCGTTTGCAGGTAATGAGCGCTTAAGTATGTTAACATTTCAGACACTGGGGTTTCCTCAAGATTTTTTCCTTCACGGTTAGCGAGTGATATTGCTTCTATAACACGACAAATATATTTAACTTAAGAAACAAAGTCAAAGGTACATGCCGGTATACGAACTTAAGACCTGCCGACTGAAAAGTCGGTGTTCTACCGCTCTACTGAAACAACTTTAACCGATGCCGAATATTTTTTCCAATTTAAATACCTACTACGGTCAATCGCGTCTCTGAATTTAAACTTATAAAACGTCGTTAGTTTGAAAACAGTTTTCGTGAGTCTGACATAAGTTTGGTCTTCGAATCTACGTAATGAGATAATTTATACAACGTCCAGTAGTACCTTTACTTAGAATACATGCATGGAGAGACTACTCGGAAGAAACAGTTCCTGAAACATTGTTTTTAGATGGCGCAGGCTTGCCCAATACCTATACTATCCTCGCAGCTTAGTCGGCCTAGCCCACAGGAATGTCAAGCAGCCAAAACGTGCGGAGCCAAACAAGCCGCAGGTTTCCTCACGATGTGTTCCTGTTTCCTGACAATACGTACATCTGCGAATTTGTAGAAGCATTACCACACGCTAACGGTGCGATGACAAATGTTAGCGGAATTCAAATTCTCGATACGTGGGCGTAGTTTCCTATCCCACGGTCGATGGTACGGACTGATTGTGACATTCACTCATAAACAACAACATATTTGCATAGACTTATGGGTCTGAGTAATGCTTTAGTTTAATTTTCATTTCAAGAAATATAGAAAAGATATTTAACGATTACTCAAAGAGAAAAGTCGTTAGCCGACGCTGGATTTGTTTATTGTTATAATAAATGGACTATCTTGTCTATAGGACTAATATTCATAGTTTACAATGACAGTTCGATGTACTTTTATAGTCGATAAACCCACAGATTAACAAGTAGACAATGCTCCGCAATTGACCTTGAATTGTCCGTTAAAAACGGCATTAAAAATGACATACTGCTTATTTTTAAATTTTTTTAAATACCTCATATATATATTCTTTTTAATGCACTAACCTGTGTTAAGGACAATTTTTAAAAACCTATTTAGAGGCTAAAAATTCCACCTAAGCCGGGACTCGAACCCGTGACCTCTGGCTAACCGTACCAGAGGTCGCGGGTTCGAGTCACGGCATGGGTGGAATTTTTAGCCTCTAAATAGGTTTATAAAAAAACCTCATATTTAATTTACCCTTGCAAGTTTTTACTTAATTTTTCATTCGTTATAGTAACAATACCACTCGGTAACAGTGAAGATAAAGATAAGATTAATATGTATATATTTAAAAATAATAAAAAGAAGGAAAACTTCTTGAGGAAACCAGTGTCTCAGGAGTTCAACTGCTTTGGTTTTTATGGTAAATAAAAGTAATTAAATTGAATTAAATAGGGTTAAGTCCATACTCTCTCTTTCTGATAGAAGGTCTATGCCCGGCATAAGTACGTTTGTAGACCACATAAAAATAACAACACGTAGAGAGAACACGCTAATGGCTTCGAATTATCCAACGCGATGTGTAATGCGCGCTGTGTGGTGTCGGCCTAGAGAATAGCACCAACCCAAATTCTTCCCGCGGGTGTCGTAAAAGGCGACTAAGGGATACAAACCGGGGGGTGGGCAGCAGCGCCCCCTGCAGTACAATTCCACCAAACTGCGTTCCCCAACCCGCATGCCCAGCGTGGGGATTATGGGCATCACCCCCCAATGATGGCACAACCTTGCGCTTATTAGGGGAGGGCTATGTCCAGCAGTGGACTAATAAAGCCTGAAGAAGAAGATGTGTAATGAAGTAGCACTCCTTGATATTTGTCTGCGGAGATAAAATTTAATTAACGATCACTACGTTTGTTAATAGCAGAACAGCTCTTACACTTCAGTGAATATGAGTCATTTTTCTGTAAATGTTTTAGTACGGGTTAAGTTGCTACTTACAGCATGCAGTAGCAAGAATGTAACAAAAGATTACATCTTCGGCTTGTTATGTACTGGTAAACGTGTTCGTGTCAATGGTGAAGAATTACGCTGTACTTTTTTTCATGTAGCCTATTAATAGACATCCCACTGTCCCAATGTCAGACAGCAATTTCATGTTACTTGAAGACCCACAAGTCTTCAAGTAATATGAAATTGTTCTATTTAAAATCGTAAGACGTGATTGAAATTTTAGGGCAATAAATAAAACAAAAACAAATGTTAGTTAAAATTTTACATATACATATATATCGCTTATTTGGCAGAATAATGACGCAAATGTACTTTTTTGCCAATTTAAGTTAAGTATGCCAAAACACCCGAAATAACTGGTTACACTTGGGGAAAAAATGACAGTAATGTAGTTTTGTTTTTTATCGCGTGACAGCGCCACTGTCGTTGTGGCATTTTGACAAAGTTCTAACACTTCTGAATGAAAGAACGGTCTCTCCTGTAAAATTGGAAAAAGGACATTTGCGTCAATATTCTGCCAAATGAGCGAGATATATATATATATATATATTTGTTTCATATTGGGAAGACTAACAACACATAATAAAGAGTAACAAGAACATTAAACATACAGAAGGCCAATTATAAGTCTCCTCTTGTAGAAAAATTTTTTAGCACTTAATTAAGCTCTTAAAGCAAAAATCAAGTGACAGTTTAAAGCGCTACATTAATATTAAAAAAAAATCTTCAAATCATGTGACGAATATTTAGTTTTTATGGGGTCCTTGAGAACGTACATTCGATATCAACCCTTGTATGTCCCCACTGCTGGGGCACGGGTCTCTTCCTGCATCGCAGAAAGGTTATGCCATACTCCACCACGGGGGCCAAGTCCGGGTTGGTGGAAGATTGTAAGACAGTGGCGGGGCTGTCAGAAGTTATAAATCCACTCATATAAGGCTTCCGACATAGCTTCACGACCGCCATTGCATGACAGTTGTTGCCAACGGCTTAGCGTGCGTTGCGAAACACGAAAGCGCTCGGAAAAATGCCACTAGCGGTTGCCACGGGACGGTCACCCATCCTGCACCTGACCGCGCCTGTTGTTGCTTAACTTAAGTGATTGATTCCAATCGCTTGGTTCGGCTAGGCCACGAGCGCTTTAATCTTCATTATAAAGATACTAAAATATTTTTCTCGATATAATTGCGACAAATAACATGCAAAGAATCTACGCAATAACAACTGAAGCGGCTCAATTAAGGCAAGCTTACATCGTGGCTACGTTATTTTTATCTGTCCCGACGCGTTTATCTTCTGAAGAATAACGTTTAGATTTGCTTGAGTTGAGGGTAAAATGATCATTGTTCAGTGTATCTGTAACACCGATCGGCACCCATAAGGAAGCTCAAGTTTTATCTCGATTTTCTAATCTCAGTGAGTCAGGGACCCTACTCACTATTTAACACAAAGAAACATTTATGCCGAGTTGTTCAATTACCTCAGCGCTTGGATGTTTACATGTTTGTGATGTCGTTGTTTCTGGTTCCCACGACACAGGGTATCCTAGTGTGGGGCCAGAAGCAATGTATGTGCTTGTATGTAAATGTTATGTCATAATTGCCAATCCGCAGTGGGCACGCGTGGTAATCAAGCCCATAATCTCTCTGTCCGAGAGAAGGCCTGTGCTCTGCACAGGGACGTATATAAGCTTCATAAAAAAATATACCATTACATTTTTGTTGCAGAAAGTATTAATCATTGACTGCAACTGTATTTTTCTTATTTTTTGTGGTAATGTTTTTAATCACACCAATTTCCTAATTCTTCCCGCGGGCGTCGTAAAAGGCGATAAGGCTTAAGAGATCGTCCTACCATCTCCGCATTGGCTGACCACATCTGCTATGTCTGTGGCGTGGTACCCATTCAAATTCAATGTTCACCTGTCTGCTTGGACCCATACGAATAAGACTGCTGTGTGGTGTCCGCCTAGAGAATAGCACCAACCCAATTCTTCCCACGGATGTCGTAGAAGGCGATTTAGGGACACAAACTAGGGGGTGGGCAGCAGCACCCCCTGCAGTACAATTCCAACGACCTGCGATCCCCAACCCGCATGCCCAGCGTGGGGATTATGGGCATTACCCCCTATGATAGCACAATGTGGCGCTCTTTAGGGGAGGGCTATGTCCACCAGTGGACTAGTATAGCCTGACGATGACACCAATTTCGATTGTATTTACACTGCGAGCAATTGTGTAATAGAAAGTTTCACCACTCTAGTATTGTTTTCTACTCGGTCGAGTAGAATCCAAGTGTTAAACGAGGATGTGCCTCCAACTGTGTTTTTCTTATGTGCCGTGGTAATGATTTTCATCACTCAAATTTCCAATGAACGCGTAAAGGCACGTAATTAATATGCTAATTGAGTTTTTTAATTTTCTATTTTAAGTACATATTTGTTTCTTAAACGAAAGCACTGTAAAAAAGTGTGGATTATTTAACATTATAGTTTCATTGCTGGTATCAGTTTTGATACATAAAACCCTAATTGTACTAGATACCTTCCAAAATAACTTCAAGGTAAAAATCGTGTCATCTACGTTATTCTACTCCTTCGTTCGTTCCAGGAGCTACCTTAAAAATTTTCAATTCTATATTAATGAGAAACAAAAACACACTTAAAATTCAAATTCAAAAAAATCAAAATTATTTATTTATAAAGGTGGTAACAATGATAGGGTCGAATCCTCCTTTTAACTTTACACCTGTATTAGGAAGAATTCGCTCTTCCAACCGATAGGTTGTACTAATTATAAACAATTTTTTACAAACTTGACAGTTACACTTAAGAACTAATTTCTATTGATTTATTTATATTAGTGAGTACACAAAAAGTATACAAATACAAGGTATGTCGTTTTAGATTTCATATTTAAATTTAGTTCACTTAAGATGAAGATGTACAAAACTAAGGGGTTTCATTCCAATCGGCTCCCCCCAAAAACAAACAAACAGTTGACGGTAGTCGATAAAATATCAGAAAGGATCAGACAGATCGTTTGCTCGACCTAGCTCACCCATATAAGCATCCCCATTATTAGGTTTCTAATTATTATATTTAAAACTGTTTACACTCAGACAAAAGCCGAATGAAATTTATTTTAGAGGTGTACAGCACACCGGTGTAAAATACATGTAATCATAGTTTGTAATAAGTGTGAAATGATTCCAATATACTCGTGTAGAGGTATTGTGTATGAATGTCCTAATTATGTATGTTTGGTGCATGTATGTATGTATGTATGTATGTATGTATGTATGTATGTATGTATGTATGTATGTATGTATGTATGTATGTATGTATGTATGTATGTATGTATGTATGTATGTATGTATGTATGTATGTATGTATGTATGTATGTATGTATGTATGTATGTATGTATGTATGTATGTATGTATGTATGTATGTATGTATGTATGTATGTATGTATGTATGTATGTATGTATGTATGTATGTATGTATGTAATAAATTGATAAGCTTTATTGGTGTAGCACACTCACACTCCTATACACAAATGTATATATTATATAGTCTCCTCGACCGATTTCGGCCACGGCAATCGCTTCAGCTCCATTTTAATCGTCGTCAGTGTGCTCGTGCACGGCTAACATAGCCGATCTTGTTAATGAATGTCTGCGCACAATTCGGACAGGTGAAAACAGAATTGCCAACATTGGTTATAAATGACAAACATACAAGCAGGTGAGCATACCATTGCCACCATTGACAAACATGACAAACGTTCCAAACTCTCCATCACTTACAAAGTTTGAACTAAAAGAAAAAGTTAAAGAGTGCCTATTAAAACTTTATTACGATGAAACTGAGACGCTGTTGATGAGATAAACTCACACTCACGCATATACACACTAACACATAATGCACACACAAACACACACACAATCATTCACCTACGTAAACAAACACATCCACTTTTTCCTGTTTATTTTTTTACGTACCAAATATTAAGATAAGTCACTGCATTCTTATAATTTAGTGATAAAAGGCCGTCCACTGTTCTACAGAGGATCTCTGGCTCCTATAATACAGATCATTCTAGCTTGGGAGACAGAAGACTCACCAACTTAGTTCCTTGTCAGCCATCTGTTCACTCCTACTTTGTGTATATTTAAGCTTTTGTGGCTATCAATAAAGATTTACTTTACTATATACAAATGTACATAACTTAAAAAACAAAGTCATAGGTACATGCCCGCACTGGTATTTGAACCTGGGTCTCCCGATTAAGAGTCCATGGTTCTACCCAAAACTTTCAACTTTTTATGATAATGATTGTTAAAAAATTTTGGTCTGTCTAGATTCTCGTAGGCTTTTCTGCCGATCTTAAGTAGCCGCCCCGTATTCTCATGCGTCCGCAGAATCATCTCACATTTTCTTTGCAATTGGACTCACGCAGCTGAGATTGCTCTGATGTCCGCAGATTGGTTTATTTTTACTGTCGCATCGTTTATCTGATGCGTTATAATTCTAAATTCCACGTGAATTGTCCTTTCTACAATAGGACGCAAGATCCTAATCTTGCTTCAGCTATATTCTATCCTTGATATTTAAATAGCGTTTACAAAACACTTTTAGCCACCGTAAAGGCCACTTTGTATTGTTTAACTTTCTAAACGAGCTCGTTTTCTTTATCATGAAAACAAGAAGTAAAGTGCAAGTGGGACTCGAGCACTCGAGGATCCGTAGACGCCATTTCTTTTGTGAAGCCTCAAGTCTTATCTCAGAAAAAGAGGGTACCGGCCTAATTACCACTCGTGCCTACCGTGGAGTGGCAATTTCAAGCGCTAAGGTTCTTGATCACCTCTGGCATGCAAGTTTCCTCACGATGTTTTCCTTCACCGTTAGCGAGTGTACACAAAACATATAGTGCATTTTCTTGATGTACAGCAGGTTAACCTTTTTTGTCGTAAAATCAATCTTAAGAAATATCTGTGTAATTTCCTTTTTTATGTACAATAAAGTGTTCTCTATCACTATCTATATATCTATCTTTCTTAAAGTAAGTGCATTGAGTGTACGTATATAAAAAATAATGTGCTGTCGGCTCGGTATGTATCTTAAACTCTAAAACCCTTTATAAGTTAGACAATCAGACGTCGTAAGCATAGTATTAAGATATTAATGTGAGCTGAACCTCTAGGTCCAATCGACGACCTTTGGATACGGTACCCTGAAAGCGTATCAAATATGATCCGAAAAATACGAACGGTCGCTCACAAGATAAGTTTCATCCTTATTTACTGCAAATATAATTGTGTCGAACCAACGGAAACTGTAGCGCAAAGGCATATTTAACTCCACTGTATGCATTTAATTGGGCAAGAAGAGACCGGGACACCTCACAGCGGGACGGCACCACAATTTATTTAATATTCAAAAAAATCCCCATTTCTTACATCAAAACCGACCATAATTCTGTAATATTACGTGTGAGATACAACCTTCTTCATTGTGACCCAGATTTTAATACGCCCAACGTACTTTACGATGACTGAAATGAAAAATGTTACTTTTAATTCGAAACACTGCTGGTCGGAATACCGATTTGGTAAGGCGCGGGGTCTACTCCCATTTGGTACATTACTGTCATTTGAGATTTGGATTAAAAATACCTCAGATTATGCAAAAGCGGAAAACACATTTTTGATTTTTATTATGTTGCTTGCCATGTTCAGAGTAGGTCCCCAAATCGATTGCCCAAGGAAACGAATCCCGAACAGTATCACCAATAAATTTCGCATTCCATATTTGCAATTATTGACCGAAAGACCGAAAAAAAAGTTCATATTTTATACGAAATTATTATTGGTGCATGATATTGTAAATACAAATTTTAGCATACGATAATTGTGCTCTCTGAATGTCGTTCAGGCGTATTCCAATTTCCATTTTGATCGCCGTCAATGTTCTTTACAGCCCTGCTACAGTTACAAAGTACCATCACGCTTTTAATCCTTTTAACCCTATGTAATTACGCAATAGTCAGATTTGAGAACGTTGTGGACTGAAAGAGGATGTAGTGACTAGAATTGAGAAAGAAATGTTGCATTGATTTACACATGTGACGAGGATGAAGGAAGAAAGATTGACGAAACAAATTTCTATTGCGAATGTGAGCGAAAGGACTGGTAAAGGACGTCCCAGGAGGTCATACTTCGACCAAATAGGGGTTTTATTAGCAAAGAGGAGTATAAAAAGGACCCGGAACCGGCGCGCGTGGATGCAGCGACTTATGAACGCTGATGAAGCGAAGGTGATCTGTCAGGATCGTGGCAAGTGGCAGTCCCTGGTCTCTGCCCACCCCTCTGGGATACAAGCGTGAGTTTATGTATGTATGTAATTACACAGGATGCTGAGAAATAGCCTCCGTAAGGTTTAACCTTTGCGCTCAGAAATTCCCTGCCTTTACGAAAACGACTTCTGCGCGCATGAACCTATTATTTAATTTTATATTCTTTTTAATGCACTAACCCGTGCTAAGGACAATTTTAAAAAACCTATTTAAAGCCTGAAAATTCCACCCACGCCGGGACTCGAACCCGCTACCTGGCACGGTTAGCCAGAGATCGCGGGTCCGAGTCTCGGTATGGGTGGAATTTTCAGCCTCTAAATAGGTCTATTATTTAATTTTAAATTTCGAAATCAATTATTTTTAAAATTCGTAATTCGTATTACTGAAAATATATTTTTTTATGTAACCTCAATTGCGTCCCACTGCTGGGCATATGGCTTCTTTTTTACCTTCCACTCCTCCCTGTTCATGGGCACTTCCTGCCAGCCCGACAGAAAGGTCGTGAGGTCGTCCCGCACTCCCCGCTTGGGTCGGCCACGTTTGCGATATCCGTCGCGCGGAACCCAGTCAGTGACGATTTTTGCCTGCAAATATATGCAACAATATATATATTCTCCACATGTAGTTTTAGACCTGTCAACTGAGGTCAATTGCAAAAAAGGTGTAGTCCTTTATAGCCAGCATCGATGTAGAGTAGGATATACTCGTATAGCCTATTATTGACATCATGGCAAAGATGTTCATTGGAGTATCACCAAACCATTTGACACAAAATTGTAGTATACAAACCTGTCGCATTGCTATGGTTAGTATAATATCAATAAACCAGTTATTGCCGGAGATACTTTGAATAGTCAGTTTACCATCTATTATTGAATTCTTTAACAATGTAAGATAATTTTAAAAACCTATTTAGAGGCTAAAAAGCACGGGTTAGTGCATTAAAAATAAAAATACTATAATGTAAGATAAAATTAGAATATAATTTATTGTACACCAGGAAAAAAAACATTTATAAAAAAAAAAAAATTATAATTATAAATGTATTTAATAGACTGATCCCACTGCATTCTAATCTTAACATCGTAGTGTATTAATACTACTGTCAAAATGATACTTTCAATTATGTAATCGACTTAATATTATTTATCTTTAGTTGAATAAATAACAGATTCTGTTCCTGTTGCAAACTTTTATTTATTTCTGTGCGAAACTTTTGTTTTAGTGTTCGCTATCAACCCTTGTATGTCCCCACTGCTGGGGCACGGGTCTCTTCCTGCATCGCAGAAAGGTTAGGCCACGGGGGCCAAGTCGTCGGGTTGGTGGAGGATTATAAGACAGTGGCGGGCCTTACAGTCAGAAGCCGCCCATAAGGCCTCTGACATGTCCTAACGACTGCCATTATATGACAGCCAGCACCAACGGCTTAACGTGCCTTGCGAAGCACGGAAGCGCTCGGAAAATGCCACTAGCGGTAGTCGCGGGACGCTCACCCATCCTGTACCTGACCGCGCCTGTTATTGCTTAACCAAGTGATTGATTCCAATCACTCGGTTTGCCTAGGCCACGAGCGCTTGATTTAGTATATGTTACATCATTTGCCTTTACGTTCATGACCCCCGCTTGGTGCGGTTAAAACTCCACAAACATCAATTACACATCTTTTACTCAATAATAACCCACCTTTTCTATTGTTTCAGAGTTTCTTCGGCCGTACTTACAACAACCTCTCCTCCATCTCAGAGTGCAAGAATAACGGCGAATGCGTCATCAACAAGAAAAACCGAACTGCCTGCAAAGCGTGTCGGTTAAGAAAATGCCTCCTCGTAGGCATGTCTAAGTCTGGCTCGAGGTACGGAAGACGATCGAACTGGTTTAAGATCCACTGCTTGCTTCAGGAGCAGCAACAACAGCATATACAACAGTTGCAGACGAGTAAATCGCCACCAACCTTCAACTCTTCAATGAACCCTTCCTTCATCCCGACCAATCTATTACCCGCGGCTGCTCTGGCTGAGTATTACAAGAACTCGGAAAAGAATCCGTTCACGGAAGATGTCACGAGACAGAGCATTTCCCCGTCAGACTCAGGGGCGTCTTCAGCAGACCCAGAAGATGACAACAGTTCTAGAAGCACTAGTGCCACTAGTGGTCTTGGCATATTCCGTCCTGCATCGTCCCCTTCGAGTGAAAAAGACGTCCGATTACACGCCATTAGGAATTCCTCAAAAGATTCGCGGAAAAGAAAACCTGCGTCTATAAACTTACCTACTTCACCTTTCGGGCCAACTCCTGCGGTACCCAGTTTTGCTCCGAGATCAGGCACTTTCTTACCTACTATGACTAATTTAAGATCAGTTCCGTCAGGCATTACTACGACTTGGCAGAGCAGAAATGGCGGTGATTCTCTGATGCCTTCACCAGCGGTTGGTGGTGTCGCTATAGAACAAGAACAGCCCATAGATTTATCAGTGAAATCTACGGCAGTTCTATTCAGAAGTCCTACGCGAGAAGAGGATCAAAGTGACTCAGAACCAGAGTTGAGTATCGACTTAAACGATGATGCTAAGGACCTGATGAAGAATCCGTTAGACTTGTCACTGGTCTCGAAAAGAGCGGAAGAGGTTCCTATGACTGGATAGCAATAATGCGTTACAAGCTGTTTTTTAAAGGAAAATGTGTGTTCATCATAGATTGTGACTATTGCATAGTTTAACATACTTACTTGAGATCTGGTTATGGTTTTCAATTTCATCACACAAATAGAGGCCACCATTGAGAAAAGGCATATTTCCGCTAATTCTCTTGATGCCTTACCAATTTGTTGCATTGCTTTCCAGCGTCTTTAGGAACATCGGCAATAAATAGCTTGAAACTATTACCTACATATATGTTTAGGCCAATAGAACTGGATGACTCGATGGATCTTGTAACCACCACTCTCTCCCTTATAATTAAATAGATAAAGTTCCTTTTCCCGGTGCACTTAATTTCTGGTAACCTAAGAAGGTATAGGCCATACTCCACCTCGCCACTAGTCTTGCGAGGCTTGCAAGAATAGTGTCTGATCTTACTGTCAGAAGTTTTCAAGCCGCCCTAAGGCCTCTGACTTGGCTTAACGACTGCCATCTGTCGACGGCAGCCGGCACAAATTGCTTAACGTACCATGCGAAGTACGGAATCGCTCGGAAAAATGCTACTAGCGTTAGTCACAAACAGTTTACCCATCCATGCTTTGAACGCGCCTTATGTTGCTTAACCTTCGTAACTGTAGCAACGTAACAAAATGAGACTTTACAAAAAAGTAACCGTGAGTCATTAAAGCCATGTTTTCTGTTATTCCGATAGATCTACTACTTAGTACTTAGGATATTAAATTAATATTTTATTAAAAAAAGAACTTTGCCATACAGTATTTTATAAGAACTGTACATTCCTTTTTCTTCTTTAAGTTTACCTGAATTATTACTACCATTTAGTTAAGTGTACATATTGTCTGCTTTCTTTATTTGTTAGTATTAATAACGCCAGTGTTTTGATGAAACCTTATGCCAGTGCTATTGATTTACCAATTATTATGTTTTAGTAAATTTTTATTAAAAGTAAATGGGATGACGGCCAGTTGAAATGAAGCTCAAAATTGTAATGTACAAATTTTTGTAAATGTATATTTTGATAAGTATTTATTGCTGTAGATTGTAAGTCACAGAATTATAGAAACTTTTGAGTCATGTTACATAATACGTAATTTTAAGTATTCAGTACAATGGTTAGTGCATTGTTCATGCATGACTTTACTTTGAGTTTATTTCCTACGTGTGTGTTACTTTTATATAATTGTTACTTGTTACGACATTTTCGTGTAGATAGTTTACATTCCATTAATCTCTAGAAAAATACATTCCTACATTTAATACTCAGAATCATAAGAAGCGTGTACTTAACGTACTGAAATTCAATTTTTTTACAAACGTAACCTAACTAGACAATTCATGTAAGTGATTTGATTCAATGATATTGTTTGTTATCAGTTTTGTAAGATATTTTTACATGTTTATTTTTTATTTTTATACGTTTTTTTATATAAATGAATCCTAATATATTTTGCAGAAACAAATAAATACGAGTGCCTTTAACAAAGACATTTTTATTTTACATTTCACGGTATTACAATCAAAAACACAAACGAACGAACGAACGAACGAACGAACGAACGAACGAACGAACGAACGAACGAACGAACGAACGAACAAACGAACGAACGAACAAACAAACAAACAAACAAACAAACAAACCAACAAACAAACAAACAAACAAACAAACGAACGAACGAACGAACGAACGAACGAACGAACGAACGAACGAACAAACAAACAAACAAACAAACAAACAAACAAACAAACAAACAAACAAACAAACAAACAAACAAACAAACAAACAAACAAACAAACAAACAAACAAACAAACAAACAAACAAACAAACAAACAAACAAACAAACAAACAAACAAACAAACAAACAAACAAACAAACAAACAAACAAACAAACAAACAAACAAACAAACAAACAAACATACATACATACATACATAACCTAACGCCTGTATCCCAGAGGGGTAGGCAGAGACCAGGGACTGCCACTTGCCACGATAATGACAGATCACCTTCGCTTCATTAACGTTCATAAGTAGTTTCATGCACACACACCGGTTCCGGGTACATTTTATCTTCCTCTTTGCTAACACATCCCCTATTTGGACGATGTTTGTCCTCCTGGGACGTCCCTTACCAGCCGTTCCACTTACATTCGCAATATATATTTGTTTCGTCAATCTTTCTTCCTTCATCCTCTCCACATGTCCAAACCAACGCAACATTCCTTTCTCAATAAATTCTAGTCACTATATCCTCTTTTAGTCTACAACGTTCTCTAATCAGACTTTTACGTATGCTGTCATTCAAAGTAACACTACACACACTTCTCAAGGACCTCATTTCTACTGCATTAATTCTACTTTCTTGCTTCTTTTGCCACACCCAAGTCTCGCTACCACGTTTCACGGTGTTACAGTACTATTATCGTGGAGTCCAAAAATGTTACGGTACTATTATCGTTCAGTCCAAAAATATGACACCTGTAGTATCACTAAACGATAAACGATGGAGTAATGGAGTAAACGTGTTCTTGAGTGGAGACCGCGACTCGGCAAACGTAGTGTAGGACGCCCTCCGACCAGGTGGGATGACGATCTGCAAAAAACTGCCGGCAGATGCTGGATGCGGCAAGCTTAAGACAGGGTGCTATAGCGCTCATTAGGAGGGCTATGTCCAGCAGTGGACTACATAATAAAGCCTGAAGAAGAAGAAGTATCAGTACCTGCGAACAGATCCTTTCCAACACAAGGTAGGTAAAAGATAAACGTACACGGTAAATCAAATGAGGTCATTAATATGCTGGAACTAAATTACTTCTCACATATTGCCGATGTGCCTAATGCATATTTAAATCATATTTGTAGAGAGGCATTAGTTTAAACAAAACAATTGAGCATCGTACTGACTTGACGACTTCTCGGTAGCTCCACTTTGACGAATTCATTTAAATCAAATTATGGTCTTGGAGGTAGTGTACTTGCCTTATTTTGATCTCCCAGTTCAGTAGGATTCGTATGAAATCATAGACCGTAGGTGGTCAAAAGATTTTTTACTAGTTAAAGGACCAGAACCAGTAGTTCCGTATAATTTACTTCTCGTCGGCTACCGTTCTCTAAATATTGACTGTAATGATTAATTTACATAAGCAAACGGTGAGATAATTCTAGCTGTGACTAGTTGAGTTTTTCTTGACTCTTTGCAGCAGCTGAGTTCTAATTAATGAGCCAAACAATTCAATGCACAATGGGCCAATTTCTGAATTGAGAATTTTTCTAAGTACCTAAATAGTTAACTATAGTGCTGTCTCATCGAACTTCGCAGAAAAGAGCGTGACAGAACGGTACTTCGGTATTTACTTAGTGAAATTTTCAATTTAGAAACCGAGAATTAAATCATGTAAGATATTATGACCGTAAAATAAAGGATTATTTTGATGGCAATGTGCGGGTCCGATACCATAAAGAAGGCAGCGGCGGGATCCATTTATCACGCATCCTATTGCGCATGACCGTGACGAGCAGAAAACAATTGAATACGGTCAAGATCCTCAGAATTCAGAATCAGGTGACAATTGAGGAACCTATTAAAAAGAAGAAGATAACAATGATGCCTGAAATTAAAGTCACCACAATGCACGAGTTCTGTCGATTTTAATCCTGTATGTCCCCACTGCTGAGGCACGGGTCTCTTCCTGCATTGCAGGAAGATTAGGCCATACTCCACCACGGGAGCCAAGTCCGGGTTGGTGAAGGTTTGTAAGACAGTGGCGGGCCTAACTATCAGAAGTTACCAAGCTGAACATAAGGCCTCTGACGTGGCTCAACGACTGCGATTACATGACAGCCGACAAACACGGCTTAGCGTGCCTTGCGAAGCACGGAAGCGCTCGGGAAATGCCACTAGCGGTAGTAACGGGACGGTCACCCATCGTGCACCTGACCACGCCTGTTGTTGCCCAACTCGAGTGATTGATTCCAATCACTCGGTTCGACTAGGCTGCAAGCGCTTCCGTTCTATGTTTTATAATAATTATGTAAACTCTGAGCCAAAGATCAGTCTCAGTGGCGTATCTTTGGTCCAGATATCCAGCAGTGAACTGGTACCGACAGATCAATGATGATGATGACGAAACTGTTAATCAAGGATAATGAAAAGACTAAGCTCAGAGCTTTTTGTCCACTTGTTCTTCAAATCAAGATAAGTTTTAAAATAGACGCGTAGTTTTAACTTGCAACGTTCATTAAGTCGCAATTCTGTGCTTCTTTAAATTCTTCTTCAGGCTATATTAGTCCACTGCTGGACATAGCCCTCCCGTAATGAGCGCCATAGCGCAAGGTTGTGCCATCATTGAGGGGTAATGCCCATAATCCCCACGCTGGGCATGCGGGTTGGGGATCGCAGTTTGGTGGATTTGTACTGCAGGGGGCGCTGCTGCCCACTCCCCGGTTAGTGTCCCTTAGTCACCTTTTACGACACCCGCGGGAAGAATTTTCGTTCTTTGACTCAAATTCAAAGAACCCAAATTTGAGAATTTTGGGAATGAGGCTTCTTTAAATAGAATTTTTAAAATAATATTCAGAAAGCGAAATATCATAACAAGTCTTTATTATCGTAACTCGATCTTGTTTGGATAGACCTACACCTCACTTTGTTTCTGATGTATTAAAAATTGCCTTTATTTCATTCAACATGACTTTCTTTCGCGCCCTAGAAAGAACACAGCATGACCATTAATCTCCTTAACAACGTACACCCTTTTTAAAAACATAACCCCATTTCTTTGGACAGAGAAAACAAACATCATAATAAATTGTTTTGCGAAAATTATCCATGCCCTTATACGATTTGAAAGGACAGAATAAACGCAACAGAGCGGTCACTACCGGTACAACTTAAATGATGGCGGAACATAGGTAAATGTGATCAAAAATATTCGGCTTGGTTACAATTTTAACCGCCAGATTATCAGACCAAATAATTGTAATACCTACAGAGTTTTAATAACCCACGGCACATAAACCTTGTAGTGTTGTAGAACTTTTATAAATAACTAGCTGACCCAGCGAACTTCGTACCGCCTAACAGTCGATTCTTTAATTATTTTCTCATTTTTCTCTCCGTAAGAACCATCCTCGTACTTCAAGGAGTATTCTAAAAAAATAATTAGCGAAATCGGTTCAGCTACTCTCGAGATTTGCGCTTACCAACACATTCAGCGATTCATTTTTATATTATAGATTATAGATAAAACTGGAACGACTTTAACTTTGTGCTTTATTTGTACTGTTTTATTTATTTTATATTTATAATAAAAACATAAAACTGGATGAAAACGGAATAAGCAGATAAAAGTCAGGTCTAGTCAAGATGTAAGGTAGTAATGCTAAAAATGAGGGAAATCTTGACAAAGTGTGACATAATTTTAAATTTTTGAAAATAATAGATAGAATTAAAGAAATAAAAAAAAATGGTGTAAAGAGGTTTGCACCGTTATATAACCTTTATAAGTGTGATATTTATTTACTCCATTACATATCTGACCACTACTCAAACAATAATTGCATTTAATTTTATTTAATTTTATAAGCATAACAAATTAAATCGGCATATAACCAGCATAGGCCAGGTGAAAACAGCAGGTGGACCAGAGTGGCAGCCTAGAACTGGACAACTATAGTAGGCGGACAAGCAGCCTGATGGTCGGATGATATAGTTGCGGTGGCGAAAGATCCGTGGCAAGGGACAGCCATCGACATCCACGCATATGGAATTTAGGAAAAGAGAAATTACAGCCAACTACGGGAAGCTGTGGGCAATAGACAATAATTAGCTTGAAATACTCGCTAAAAAAATTGTGCCCGGTGCATTTACTTCCTCTCAGAGGAAAGGCCTGTGCCCTGCTGTGGGATGTTTATGGGCTAGATTAAAAAAAAGAGAAAAAAGGTGCACATCTTCAGTGGTACAAAGGCACTCTGCACGTTTTGTGATTTTACAGGAGAGCCATTTTTAAGTATTTTTTGTTTCATTCTATGTCTTACTATTCGGTATTGCTATGTATTGTTTCAAATTGATTACTCGTTGCATGAAATACGAAGCATATATTTGCGAATATGGCCATGTAGTTTATAGGTGTTAATTAATTTTTAATGATTTTTGTAAGTTGTTCTCTTGAACCACCGAACTGACTCTAATACTCACCCACTACTGGTCACAGGTCTCCCTCAGGCTCGCCACTTTTATTCTATACTCGGCCATCCTGACCTAGCAACTTGCCTCAAATTATCCGTCCAGAGAGCTGGTGAACTGAACAACATCAAGATGGTAGGGTAAATTGACACCTGCAGTTACTTTTAAGATAAGATAAGAATATTCTTTATTGTACACTGGAAAAACAACAAATACAAAACAATTGCAAATATACATAGTACAATTGGCGGCCTTATTGCTAAAAGCAATTTCTTCCAGACAACCTTACGATGGAAAGTTGCTGAAGGAAATTAGAAAGACGGGTAGCCAGTGCAAATTTGAATATTGATACATACTTATACTTAATAATAATACACTTACATACCGTTACTTATATAAACTTATAATTTATTATAAACATACATATATATATCTTATAATAAAGTTCTACATAAGACAAGGAAAGTACTAACCTACACACAAGAGGACAAAATTTTAACGACTATACTGATAAATAAAGATCACGAACTCTGCTTTTGAAGACAGCTGGGGAAGTAGAGTGCCTTATTGAGACCGGCAGATTATTCCACAGTTGGGCGGCCCTTACCGCAAATGAGTTGCCCAAGAACCTCGTTGAGTGATTTGGCGTTATTTACAGTTTGGACAAAAGGCTCGGTTGTCAGTAAAAATACAGATCCAACTTGATCGATTTTATGCCAACGTGTGCCTTATAAGCCTTCTGTATGCAGGTGAATCTTTTTTTTGTGCGCACGGCGTGTTAAAGCGCTGCAAACTTTTAAGAAGAATTAATTGGTATTATTAAGCGAGATTCCGTTCCAATTCTGACACGGGAAGAATTAAGGCAAAACATACAGACTACCTGAGTCATTGCAATTATGTCTGCACGCAAGCTTTATGAAATTAATGGCGATCAATACATTTAAAGTATTTCATGAAATACAGGTATAATTATTACTAGTATTAATATTGGTTTGTTACACAAAAGATAATGCACAAGAGGTAGACTTAATGCTAATTGAATTTTCTACTAGTCAAACAGCAGGAGGTACAGGTGAGGCAACAATTGGGGTAGGCATTTCAAACAGAAATAGATAATAATACTTCGAAGTATCTAAATGTGTTATAAAGTGGGGGGCACATACAATACAAATATTTAAATAATAATACGGTATAATACACACTAATAAAAAAAAGTTCGTACATGTTCTTTGTCTTTGCCTCATCCTATTATTTGGGGTCGGCTCTCCTCGTTTTTGTGCTCCAGGATTTTCTGTCCTGGGTTGTCAGCTCGCTCAACTGGGCTCGCTCCAAGTCCTTTGCTACCGTGGCCCACCAGGTGGTTTGTGGACGCGTCTACCTCTTTCGATGGCTGGGCTCTGCAGGGCCTGTTTGACGACATGATATTCCTCAAAAAAAGCCCTAAAAGACCGCCGATACCTTTTTGTAATTTCTACATTGTCCTGGTGGATTTAAACACTAAGAACGCTTCGGAAGGCAATGGACGAAAATGGCAGGGGCGGACAAAGACGAGGCCTAGAGTAGTTTTGGGGCTTCGACCTGTTAGAGGGGGAGGATGGTGCTCCACAAGGTCCTTTGGAATTAAACCACTGGAATCCACTTAACTGATGTTTATTGTGAATCTCAAAACACAGCACGTACAGTTAGTTCAGAAATTTGGTAAAAAGGTCACTTCACGTAATTAAAGGTAATCCGATAGGTTTGTGAGTTAGGGCTCTACTGCTCGCGGCATGCACCTAATGCAGTTTTTATATTAGACACTGCGCGGCGACTTTACTTATGTCCGCAAAATTGGGAAAATGAGGCCATGAACCTAACAGACCGTACACATGTGACGCGTAATAGAGTGGCTCACACAGAAACTATAATTATAACACTAGATGGCATTGACAGTATTCTTAATCACGCTATGGTTATTTCCATAATGTCACGTACATACTTACATACATAACCTCACGCCTGTATCCCAGAGGGGTAGCCAGAGACCAGGGACTGCCACTTGCCACGATCCTGACAGATCACCTTCGCTTCATCAACGTTCATTAGTCGTTGCATGCACGCACGCCGGTTCCGGGTACTTTTTATCTTCCCCTTTCGCGTACCTGGATTCCCACTGGGGGGCACCGTACATTTGTAAAAATATCATCAGTGTGGGTGTATTCCATGTTTGTGACGTTATTGTCTAGTTACCATAGCACCTGTTTCGCTGTGATTGTGTTGGGTGGAAATTACTATTATTGTTTAAAGAAAATAACTTTTAATAAGCAGTTTATTTAATTATTTACAAAAATCTGACACGGTTATGAATGGAACATGATAATTACTGACGAGAGCGTATTATTTTGTCAGTTGTCATCGGTCAATCAATTGTGAAATGTGAAACTTGCTTTAGGTCAGTAGTTCTGTGGTAAAAAGGTGAATTTCCATAAATACTCGTATATTGATTCGTTCATTTAGGTTGTGTAAGTAGTTTTTTTCTCTAATAGTTTTTTACTGGTAGCCAATTCTCACTTCATTAGCAAATAAGTCGTATGCGACTCTTAAGGCTTATGACTTTAATTCTACGTAAAAAGTCGAGCGACAGCCAAAATCTGCATTCTGAGCACCATGCCAGATTGAATTCGAATGACAAAATAAATGTCTAATGACTGTCGAGTTATCTTATCTTATTTTTATTCGACAAATGTCTAAGTCTTCGAATATTTTGCGAAGACTTAGACGTCTACGCTTTCTATTCGCATGGGTGAGAATCGGTTCCCTGGGCGTGGGAAGGATTGATCGAATCCGAAACACCACACTCCGCTCCGGAACCAATATTGCTGATGTTGGAGCTGTAACTGTGTATATGCTTCTATAATAAAATCCCTGAAGATATATTACCTCGGTGGCGCAGCGGTTTGGCACGCTGACTGTAAAACCGAAGGTCTCGGGTTCGATCCCCGGCCGGGTCAAACTAGGAAACAAACTTTTCTAGTTTGTCTCAGGTCTTGGACGATATCTATGTATTTATTGTATTAAATCTATCGTCGAGTTAGCACCTATAACACAAGTCATTTAGTTATACATACTTAGTATAGGGCTAACGAGATCTGTGTAATATGTGGAGGATTGTAAAACAGTGGCGGGCTTTACTGTCAGAAGTTATCAAGTCACCCATAAGGCATCTTACATGGCTTGACGACTATCATCACATAACAACCGGCACCAGTGGCTTAACGTGGCTTGCGACGCAAGGAAACGCTCGGAAAAATGCCAATAGCGGTAGTCACGGGACGGTCTCTCATCCTGCACCTGACCGCGCCAGTTGTTGTTTAACTCAAGTGATAACATAAGCAGCCTTTAAGTTATATAAGTTAAACCTTTTGTTAGAGAGAGAGAGAGAAAGAGACAATAAGGGTTTATTCACCACAAGTTCCGGTTTTTAAAAACCTATTTAAATCCCATAAACCTATAAAAACCTGCATTAAAACCTATAAAAAATTCTACCCATGCCAGGATTCGAACCCGCGACCTCTGGCTATCCGTGCCAGTTCCGGCTGTGTGACAATCCACAAGCGGATTGGTGATTTCAAGCGCTGAGCTGTGTGAATACTTCACATGCGATTCGATCCGGATTTTTTCTGTCAATGTGAAGTTTTTATGTGGCTTTATAAAGTTACTTCTAAAATTACATGCTCATGCAAGAGATAAAAGCCGAAGTAATACATAGAAATTAAATCCATATATCGATCGCCAGCTGCGTACGCGCGAAAGAGAAAGAAATGTATCTCGTTAGTGTACGAATGAATGTTTTACATTATTGCATTCCGTACTGTCGAGAGCACAAGCGCCTAAGATGTGAACTTATAGAATGTGAGCTTCCAGTAAGCTTACAACTTGAGTGTAAGTCAGTAACAAAGTGACGAAGAAGTGAGTTTTGATAATGAGAGTTTACAGAAGTTGTAAGCTTGTAAGCTCCGGTGTATGTCTAACTAAGTAACTACGAAGTGAGTTTTGAGAATGCGAGTTTACAGTAAACTTACAATGCCTAAGACTGAGTTTGAGAATGAGTTTAGAGTAAGCTAACAACTCCGGTGTAAGTCAGTAACAAAGTGCCTAAGAAGTGAGTTTTGATAATGAGAGTTTACAGAAGCTTACAACGCCAGTTTATGTCAGTAACAAATTGGTAGTTTTATTAACTAGACACACAATGTTGTAGCTTGATAACTTCTTTAAAAACCTATTTAGAGGCTAAAAATTTCACCAATGTCGGGATTCGAACCCGCAACATCTGGCTATCCGTGCCAGCGCTCTACCAATTCTGACAATAAGGCCCTCCGGTGCCTTACAATGCTCCACCAAACCAGACTTGGTGGAGTGTGGCGTAACCTTCCTACGATGCAGGAAGAGACCCGTGCCCCAAAGGTGGAGACATACAAGGGTTGATATCGATACAATGTTGGCGACGAGGAATAAAAGTCGTATTTTGGAAGTATTTTCAATTTTGATCATAAATCTGTTCCTCATCTTTTTATTATGGTGCCTCTCCGTATAGCAAAAGATTAAATAAATTATAAATATAATGTATAAAAATATAAGGTATAAAAATGTTTTTATAAATAACATTGATAAAATTCCAGTCGGAAACCTGAGTGTCTGAGGTGTAACCTTGCTTGAAATGGCCCATCTGCGGTGGGCACACGTAGTTATTAAGCCAACTCACTCTATGCGGAAAACCCTGTGCCCTGCAGCTTATAGGACGTTTATAGGCTACATAAAAATAGTAATAAAGGGCTTTTTTAAGCCCTTTATTACTTTTAAGCCTTACTTTACATTTTGATCCCCTTTGATGGAAATCGTCCGATTTGCTGTAAACATATTTTCTTAGTATTCTGTCATTAAAATAACAATTACACTGATTTATGATTATACTATTTTTTTTAATGCACTAACCCGTGCTAAGGACAATTTTAAAAACCTATTTAGAGGCTAAAAATTCCACCCATACCGGGATTCGAACCCGCGACCTCAGTCTATCCGTGCCAGTGGGTGGAATTTTTAGCCTCTAAATAGGTTTTTAAAAAAGTGATTTATGAGTATAAATAACAACAATTCAAAACGTCTATGCAGTTCTCGTCCTTGAATACAGGAAATATTTTACATTATTTAACATTCTAAATGCATTTTAGGAGTCTTTTGAGAAATCGTGTTTTTATGAATAACACTGACAATATCTATAAACACATTCAATGCTTTCTTCTCCGTCTAAAAGATAGCTAGGACAGTATGTGTACCACTGTACCCGAAAACAAGGCCCAGTTTACTTACCCAATTTAACAAGAAAAATATCGACCTAATTGAGATTGCACCTTTTGCCGGGGACAGCCGAAAACGCAGTCATTATCACCATAGATGGCGCTGATTTATTGAGACACCTCTATAGGTCTTACGCTGCACGGGGCACAGAATAACACGTTTAAATGCATCCCAAAAAGGAGAGTCTTTGTGAACAGTTCAAGCTATAATAGACACCCGACTAAAATGAGGGCGCAGTAATGAGTTGGCCAAACGTTTGCCGTTCATCATGATGTTTTGAGCATTTTATTATCATTTTGCTATGATTATTTGCTGAAGAGCTTGACGATGTTAATGATACTGAGTTCCAAATGTTTCTTCATAGATTTGCAAAATGTCTGAGATTTTATTCGATTGGCAATTTTGGCTTTGTACAATTTTAGACTATACGAGTATGTATCTTTTTATGATACCGTATTATACTATAGATTAATTGAAGGTGTTACAGCACCAGCATAGTACCTATATAAAAAAATTTAAATATCACGCAGTAGTAAAAGAGCAAGGTTTTTTTAATAACTCGCGACGCTCATACAAAGCCAACTGCAGTTTGGCGAAGTTTGTAAAACCAAAAATGTAAAGGTATTTCTTTGCTATTAATAAAAAAAAAAGTTTGAAATTAAATTAGTCTAATGCCGATTATTTATTCGTAACGAATGCATCCGACAGAGAACCAAAGTTATCGATATAGCTCAGAGAATCAGCAAGCTGAAGTGGCAGTGGGCTCGCCATATCTCGCGAAGAACCGACAACCGTTGGAGCAAACGTGTCCTTGAGTGGAGACCGCGACTCGGCAAACGTAGTGTGGGACGCCCTCCGCCCTCCAAAGTGCGGGACGTTAGGTGGGATGACGATCTGCGAAAAACTGCAGGCAGGATGCGGCAAGCTGAAGACAGGGCGCTATGGCGCTCATTAGGGGAGGGCTATCTCCAGCAGTGGACTACATAATATAGTCTGAAGAAGAAGAAGAAGAGAAGAATAAAAATATATATCTTTGATTTACAAATAAAATACTCGCCCCAGGTCGGTGTCCCTCGGCAGGGAGCCCAGAATGCTGGCAACATTCCCCCGTTGGATGGCCAGACTTATCCTTACTTATCCAGTCTATCATTGAATTGCTTATTTTATAATCTACCATGTACCTATGTCCTGTAACAAAATACGTCCAGCAGTGGACTAGTATAGCCTGAAGAAGATGATGATGAATGGCGATTATTTATTAGGTAAGATGTAATTAAAGTAAAGCGATCGTGGCCTGCTGGAATCCAGTGGTTGGAATCAATCACTTGAGTTCAGCAACAACAGGTGCGGTCAAGTGCAGGATGGGTGACTGTCCCGTGACAACCGCTAGTGGCATTTATCAGGGCGCCTCCGAGCGTTGCAAGGCACGTTATGCCATTGGTGCCGGCTGTCGTGTAATGGCAGTCGCTAAGCCATATCGGTGGCCTTATGGGCGGCTTGATAACTTCTGACAGTAAAGCCCGCCACTGTCTTAAAATCCTGTACCAACCCGGACTTGGACCCCGTGTCTAACCTTCCTGCGATGCAGGAAGAGATCCGTGCCCCAGCAGTGGGCACATACAAGGGTTGATATCGATATCGAAGATGTAATTACTGAAACGTAATTAACATCGGGAATTAAGTGTTTGCGCCAAATAATAATAAAATATGTGTGTGATTAATTACAAAATACTGTGTTTATTTTAAAACTGACTGATAAAAAAAAATAATGAAAAGAGATAATTTGCAGACTAAAAGTTATTGCCCTGTTTATTCAAAAGTGAAGTGCAAGTGGTTATCCAAAAGAAATCTAAATTGGGTGACGTCAAAATTGTGTATAAAAGTTTGCAGTAATATAAAGTAACATTTTACCTAATAAATATTACATATAAATTAGAAAAAATTAGCGACCCGTTGATTGATACTTTTTGTACGTAATTTTAAAAATTTAACCATTTTCTACCAATCAACCGCAGGAGATAGACGAAGAAGTTGGTAGGTATGGTGTATTTAAATTAACTTACCCATTAATACAGGCTTACACATATAATACATATATTTAAATAAGAATATATGTATATATCACTATAAAATACATATGATATTATCATATATACACATTATAAGAAGCAAGGGAATACATACAACTATTGCTCATTTAACCTTACTTGTCCATTTTAGTAAACAAGATTCTACCGGTAAAGTATGACTTTTTAGTCTAAAACTGCCATATTTTCATAAATAAAGAAACCTAGGACACTATTTTAGACAAACCCTGCTAACCCTTAATAAAGCATGGGTAGTATGATTTTTTAATTGGTTTTGGACTCTATTTCAAGTGATAAAGTTCAATTTAACGTGGGAACTATTTTCCCCTTGCCCACTTAAGGGTTAATTTTACAAAGTTCATAAGCTTGGAAGAACATGTAATTTTAGCATTAATTGTTAGGTTAGAATCTTGTTTACTAAATTTGACCAATAATGATAAATCTGTAAATAGAGGAAAGCTCAGCTTGTTACGTTTCGAACCAGCAAATTACCTTGATTCATGCAAAAATTGGTTTACCAACACTTCTGACTCCGAATTTTAGCTTTTATTTCGAAACACACAGCCATTATTCTTCAATATCCGACAAAATCTTCACCCAGCCGGCTAAAGACATTCCCAATAAGGCTCCAGATATACCTGAAGCCCATCCCTGTCTAATCTCCTCACCTGATACGATCTACGAAACATCTAAGCACCTCCGCATCTCCGTGTGTAAGGAACTCGAGGAATGCCAAGCGAATAGGTACACTATGTGCCGATAAAACGGGCCTTTCCCGTCACACGCTTGTGATATTTGAAAAGACCGTACAGGGTTGGAAACGACGCAGAGGCTAAACTTATTGCTTCTTTGTGGTCTAGTGGAACCGAGCGATTGGAATCCATCACTCGGGATAAGCAACCACGGGCACGGTAAGGTACGGCGGGTGGGCGGGTGACCCTCCCGTGACTAACGCTAGTGGCGTGTTTCCTAGCGCCTCCGTGCTTCGCAAGGCACGTTATGCCGTTTGATGCTGCCTGTCATGTTATGACAGTCGTTAAGCCATGTCAGAGGCTTGATAGGCAGCTTGATAACTTCTGACAGTAAGGCGCGCCACTGTCTTACAACCTCCATCAACCCGGACTTGGCCCCGTGTTGAAATATAGCCTAACTTTCTTAACCTAACCTTCCTGCTATGCAGGAAGAGACCCGTGCCCCAGCCGTGGGGACATACAAAGAGTTGTTATCCTATCATAATTAACTATCAAATTCATGCCACTTTTGAGTTTTTAAAATCAATAATTGCAGACGTTTCCATACAAACTAAAGCAAAACTTCTGTATTCTTCTATTCTGTCCTTATACTGAGCGCTTCCTTTAGTTGATAATCTCCCGGAGGAACACTCGTTGCTTTCGGATAGTCAATGCAGAGATTTTTTGTCACGGATGCAGGGTTCGATATGTTGGAGGATAATAGTAAGACGGTGAAAGTGAAGAAAAACCTCGTGAGGAAACCTGAGTGTCTATAGTGTTCACATACCTCAAAGCTTCAAATCGCTAATTCGCGGCGGGCACGCGTGGTAATTAAGCCCGTAATCTCTCTGCAGTGGAAAGTTTATAGGCTACATAAAAAATTAACGATGTGAAGGGAAGGCTTAGAAAATCGGGCAAGTGCGAGTCGAACTCAAACACCGAGGGTTCTGTATTGCCACAATTATAATAATGTGCAACAAAAGTGATCGGAAGTCTGAATTACAGTTGACCATCTTTTTTTTGGTTATCAACTTTCCATTCAATATGTGAATTTATATTATATTAGTAAGCAAAGATAGATAAACCTAGTATTTATTACCTAACCACACCATACCATATCTAACCATACCGGTAAACGTGATTATTATAGCTTTCATGCCTAGTTACTTTTGATTTGTAAACTATGTAGACAACTAGGCATGCAATTGGTATTAAAAACACAATTCTACCACCGTTGAAATACATAACTGTGTACCTATTTTATTAATAACTAGCTGAACCAGCGAATTTCGTACCGCCCAACAGTAGTTTTTTTTATTTTTCTCTCCGTAAGAACTATCCTCGTACTTCAAGGAATATTCTAAAAAAGAATTAGCGAAATCGGTTTAGCTGCTCTCGAGATTTGCGCTTACCGACACATTCAGCGATTCATTTTTATAGTATAGAAAACTATTCTTATTCTTAAATGTATCACCACCAAAGCCGTAAAACATAGCCGACGCTTAAAACCGCTTGTAAACACCATCTTCACCCAAAGCTAGAACAAACAACAGACAATCCTTCGGAGCCAATCTAACCTCGCACGATCAGATGCGCTTTGCGCAGGCGCAACTTACGGCTATCGCCGTCCAAGCGCCACCTAGCGGGCGCGCCGGGACTTATCGCTGAAGATTTATTCTGTACACATAATAAGGGCGCACAGAAATACACACGTAATTCTAAGTAGTCTTTGAACGTTCCACTGTAAGGTTGTTTTCTCTAGGAGACGAACGAGAACATTATGTAGGTACTTGTATTAAATACCTACGAGATGGTGTTATCAACGGCACTCGTATAGGCCCAACAGTAAAACACTACGTAACTGATTGATATCAACTCTTGGTATGTCCCCACTGCTGAAGCAAGGGCCTCTTCTTACATTGCAGGAAGGTTAGGCGATACTCTACCGCGGAGGCCAAGTCCTGGTTGGTGAAGGAATGTAAGACAGTGGCGGGCGTTACTGTCACAAGTTATCAAGCCGCCCATAAGGCCTCTGACATGTTTTGACGACTGCCATTACAAGACAGCCAGCACCAAAGTGTCTTGCGAAGCACGGAAGCTTTTGGAAAAAATGCCACTAGCGGAATGGTCACGCATCCAGCACCTGCACGCACCTGTTGTTACTTAATCCAAGTGATGGATTCCAATCACTCGGTTCCGCTAGGCCACAAGCGCTTCAATAGTTAAAAATCACGGGTTTGAATATGTCGCAAACTTTTTCAATTGCAAATTTATTATTTCAGTAACAGTTTTTAAACATTGTAACATAATATTAAATAAGCTCTCGCCAGTATCTAAGGGGGGAAGGCAAAGACCAGCGACTGCCACTTTCCACGAGCCTGAAAACTAAGAAGAAGAACATTTAAAACAAATTGTTGTAAATGTTGCAGTTTTCAACTTGGATTCCTAATTTCAATGTTTCTAAATTGCACCGACTCATCGTCAGGGTTTTTCAAAATTGTTGTAATTTTCAACTTGAATTCCTAATTTCAATGTTTCTAAATTGCACCGACTACCTGTCTCAATTTTTTTTTTCTTGTCTCTGTCTACGGTTACTTGGAAGAAATAGCTTTTCGAATTAAGGCCGCCAATTGTACAATATTTTTATACAATTTCTGTCACTGTAATTTATGTGCACAACATAGAATCATCATCAACCCATTATGTCCCCACCGAGGGGCACGGGTCTCGTCCCTATGGAAGGCATAGGTCCGGATTGGTGGACGCTTGCAAGACTAGTTGCTGGTCTTACTGTCAGAAGTTTTCAAGCCGCCCTAAGGCATCTGACTTGGCTTAACGACTGCCATCTATCGACGGCAGCCGGCACCAACTGCTTAGCGTGCCTAGCGAAGCACGGAACCGTTTGGAAAAATTCCACTAGCGTTAGTCATAGACGGTTTACCCATCCATGCACTGAACGCGCCCTGTGTTGTTTAACCTTCGTGATTGTTTAAGATCACTCAGGCAGCCGTGGCTACGAGCGATTCTATCTATGTATATAAAAATTACAAAGAATATTCTATCTATATATCTATCTATGACAAATCAATCTATAAATCTAACTATCATGAGAAAGAAAGGAATATAAAGTAATACTAAATTAATAACTAAACTTAAATCTATTTAACATAAAGTAATAAAAATAAACGTGTTCTTGAGTGAAGACCGCAACGCGGCAAACGTAGTGTAGGACGCCCTCCGACCAGGAGCTCTATTTTTGAATCACTCGTATGAAATTGTATCGTCGAATACGACATAAGTCACACTCGTCTTCTAAGTCGCATGATCTGGTTTATCCGTATTTTTGAATCTAAATATCCATTAAGGATTAGATAGGTATTCTTCAAAATTACTTTTCTACACTGAAGATCACAATATTCACATAAAACAGTTGACAGGAGCGAATTCACATTCATCGCTAGGTATCTGTGCGCAGCACAATACAAATTAACACAAATTTTGACAATAAAATTAATCTATCGATCGACATACGAGACGAGTGGTAAGGACCACTCGTTGCAGTCGAGTGATTCAAAAATACGGAATTTTGTATGTCGAGCGAAAATCAGTAGAAATCGAGCGCTCGACGCGAGACGAGTGATTCAAAAATAGAGCTCCAGGTGGGATTCCGATCTGCGAAAAACTGCCGGCAGATGCTGGATGCGGCAAGCTGAAGACAAGGCGCTATGGCGCTCATTAGGGGAGGGCTATGTCCAGCAGTGGACTACATAATATAGCCTGAAGAAGAAGAAGAAGAGAAGAATAAAAATATATAACTATAATTTACTAATAAAATACTCGCCCCAGGTCGGTGTCCCTCGGCAGGGAGCCCAGAATGCTGGCAACATTCCCCCGTCGGATGGCCAGACTTATCCTTACTTATCCAGTCTATCATTGAATTGCTTATTTTATAATCTACCATGTACCTATGTCCTGTAACAAAATACGAGCAACATTTAAAAATCGTAGAATTACAAGTAGTTGAGCGTATAACAAATGGAGGCACTTAATACAGCAAAAGTGTTTGCCCATATTAACTATCAGACATATATAGCGTTGATGAGTGAGTCAGTCAGTCAGGACTTTGAATTTTATTTATATAGAATGTAACCAAACCTATTATAAGTTGAGTTAGTTTTGTTAATGTCTTCAGAGATTTGAAACCCTCTTGGGCGGTTGGTTGGTGGTAATCTGGGCGCAAATACAGTAAAGTGGGCCCGCGGCGTCGCGAGTAAATAGCTGCATCTGAATGAAGCTTTAGCTTCTTTATAAAGGTCTTAAAACAGAAACAGCAGTAGCGATTTGTGAAGGATTTGACCAGTTTCCTGTGTTATTGTTACACACTATTAATATCCTCACTCTAATGCATTCGATCTCGTTACCAAGCGATATTGAGCTTAGAACCAGAACTAGTTACGTGGGGTAGTGGTTGGGTTAAGGCGCTTCGCAGCGTGGCCAACGAAATCGATACATCAATATCAACCCTTGTATGTCCCCTCTGCTGGGGCACAGGTCTCTTCCTGCACCGCAGGAAGGTTATACCATACTCCACCACGGGGGCCATGTCCGGGTTGGTGGAGGATTGTAAGACAGTGGCGGGCCTTACTGTCAGAAGTTATTAAGTCGCCTATTGTAATGACAGTCGTTAAGCCATGTGAAGTCCCCTCACATGGCTTAACGACTGTCATTACATGATAGCCGGCACCAACGGCTTAACGTGCCTTGCGACGCCACTAGCGTGTAAAATGCCACTAGCGGCAGTCGTAGGACGGTCACCCATCCAGCACCTGACCGCGCTTGTTGTTGCTTAACTCAAGTATTTGATTCTTATCACTCAGTTCGACTAGGCCACGAGCGCTTCTCTTCACATTAAAAATCTTATTATCTGTAATAACTATTTTTAAAACTTACAGCCTAGAACGTGGTATTAACATCCTAGGAGTTTAATCGGTTTTCTCTAAAACCGGCAGTCTTTGGCGGAAATCGATTAAAGTCTTAGGTTATTGATCCTAGGTTCCGGACTGTTATAGATTCTAAAAATAGTTGTATTTCTTAATGATTTGCGATACACATACATCGTTATATATTAAACGGGTCTAATTGCGTTTATTTATTAGGTAAAACGTAATTACATACCTTATTTCCCAACGTTTCGGCAGCGTTAGTGTAAATATACTTATCTATGGTTACAGTTGCCGTGGTCTCGGGTATAGACTGAAGTGGCGAGTCACTTTTAATTTTTCCTAGCTGGCTACGCGCCTTATCGCCTTAAGGCGCGTTATTTGTATTTACTTAGCCCTGAATTCCACGTACTTGAAAGCTTGAAACCATCTACAAATTATTGTCATAGTTGTTAGGTTTCGTGATGTTCACTTTTTGGATAAAACCTGTAGTGCTGCCTACATGGAGCTTTCGCGCGCCTCACGCGTGCTGGCCAGAGGAATAGTCTTGCCGCCGCGCTTGTAATACAAACAGTCACGTCAAGTAACTCGTTTTTGCTGTCACGATTTTTCTGGCGCACCCGATTATATTCCTGCTGAGTTCTAAAACCTTCTTACAATAATAATAATAAATATTCATGGACATATTACACAGATCTCGTTAGTCCTATACTAAGTACAAGTAAATGACTTGTGTTATAGGTGCCGACTCGACGATAGATTTAATACAATAAATACATATTACACCCAAGACCCGAGACAAACTAAAAAAGTTCGTTTTCTAGTTTGACCCGGCCGGGGATCGAACCCGAGACCTTCGGTTTCACAGTCAGCGTGCCAAACCGCCGCGCCACCGAGGCCGTCATTATCATCATTTCATTGTTGAGGAGAAATAGTATCCCTCCTCACAAACCTATTATAAAACCAGTTATGATTTTTATTCCATTGGTGGCGAGTGCCTTATCACAACTGCTGTTGATATTTAGTTATATCCTGAGTGTTTGAAGTGTTAACATACCTCAGCGCTTACAATTGCCAATCTGCGGCGGGCACGCGTGGTAATTAAGCCCATACTCTCCCTCTGAGAGAAAGCCTGTGCTAACATTTACAAACCTATTTAGAGGCCAAAAATTCCACCCATGCCGGGACTCGAACCCGCGACCTTCGGCTAACCGTGCCAATAGTGCTAAATAGTTCTTTAAAATTGTCCTTAGCACGGGTTAGTGCATTAAAAATAATATAAGTAACATTTACATTTTATTCTTTTCTCTTTACCTACCATATAATCTTTTAACTGTTTTCAGTGGGGCACTGTCTGCTTTTCTGCAGGTTTACTAAAAGTCATTCGAATGGTGGCGTGGTGGCCGGGTCATCTATCTTCCTCCAAAATGGTTGAGACTGATTATGGCTGACCTCTGCGTTATGCTCGTGAACGAGTGCTGTTTGTGTGTCTGGCCGCAGCACTTGTTATGTTTTCCAGGCCTATGTGAAATAATTTACTAATGCTTTGCCATTTAAAGTAATTAATGGCAATCATGGAATATTATAATACGTGATGTATTAGATTTAAAAGGACTTGAGAAAAGATGGTCAGCGTGGAGTTTTTTTCCCGCTGCCTTTTTCTCCACTACACTACGGCCCGAAGGCAGCGGCTTTCACTTTCATGTTAGATTTGACATTCAGCAAATAGAATATAAATTCTATACGTTAAATTCAATTTAATTGAATTGATTTGAGGCCCTATTTATTTTTGTAAATTTAAATCTAGTATTAGTGGTTAAATCTAGTATTAATTTGGTCGTGGAGACCTCGACGTAGTGTAGGACGCCCTCCGTCCAGGTGGGATCACGATCTGCGAAAAACTGTCGACAGATGCTGGATGCTGGATGCGGCACGCTGAAGACAGGGCGCTATGGCGCTCAATGGGGAAAGACTATGTCCAGCAATGGACTTATAAGAAGAAAAAGAAAAAAAATAGTAGTATAACTATATTTTGTCATTAAATAAATTTATTCTTATTCTAATAAATAAGTAACGGCCAGCCCTGCGACTAGCCGAAAAAGAATGTGCACTGATTGATAATAAATAACACAGGAAGCGCTGCACCCAGCAAGACCTGAATCCATACGTAAAATAGTGCAGCAAATTCAAATTAAACCACTCTTCGAACCAATCTCTGAGCAGCAACATCGATCACACAAATCATAAATCCCAACGAGAGCCCATAACTTGTTACGGAGAGCTCCAATTCTACAAAACGTGATCAATTCTCTAGTGATCTCTAGAGCTGTAATAATTCCACAGTACCAAGGGTTACCAGAGCGTCTATGATCGGCTGTTTCAAAGCAGCAATGCTTCATTAGTCAACGTGTATAATGAAGATGTAACAGCGATGACGTTGCGAGTAATTAGATGCCTTTATATTGAGACCACGTTGAAGCGGTGATGGCTGTATGCGGGGATGGATTATTTTCTGAATTATATATATTTGTTATGTAACCTAAAAAGTCCAACTGCAGGGCACAGGCCTTCTCTCAGAGCGAGAGTACGGGCTCTATTACCACGTGTGCCCACCGCGAACTGACAATTTGAGCTCTGAGGTATTTAAACACCTCAGGTTTCCTCACGATGTTTTCCTTCACGGCTAAGTTTCATCTCAATATCTTTGTCCATAAGAAAGTCGAAGCTAAAGATTACCAACGCTTCAAGCCTAAAAATAGAACAAGTGTAACGAGTAAAGATTTTGTAGCAAGGAGGCGCGCTCGTGATAACACTAGCTTTGCCCTGTGCCGGCCGGCCGCTCCCGTGCTACGGGCCAGGGGTGGCCAACAGTTTCATAATTTTTTAACGATCATTTTAATCAGCCCGGACTAGACCCCCGTGGTGGAATATGGCCTAATCTTCCTACGATGCAGGAAGGGACTTGTGCCCTAGCAGTGGGACATTCTAAGGGTTGAGTGGGCAGAGGTCGAATGATGATGATGATGATATGATATCCGCTGGAAGCAGGTTTTCCGTTTAAGCTTCCGATCTTAAATCTGGTGGAGTGCAGTCAATGTGAATTTCATTTTCATTTTCAGAATCATCGCAACTCTTTTTAATGTATTATTAACCAATAACAACGAACTCCGCTTTACCGCCAATTTTTTTTTAATTTTACAGTTTGTGCCGAAAGATAAACGCATCTGTGGCTATGCAGCCACGAGAACGCAATGTGCACGATAGATAAAAGAGTTCTAAATTCAAACAGCACACCGTTTCATACAATATTGCCGGTGCGCTCTTCGTTCCAAATTCAAAGAATGCGCCTGGAAGTGATTTTGGTTTTTCAGTCTACGTAAATGCCGCGCATGTTTAAGAACCAGTTCTTTATTCACAGGTGATCTTATAGAGTGCACGAAAGGAGCCTCCCCGAACGACGTACTCCATAAGACCGTACGCCTGGCGCACCCTGGGCAACAATCAGCGAGTCCCTTATGCTGATTGGCAAATTGTTATACCATGATGGGTTGCCATCCACACGCTAACAATGATCTTAAAATAAATAAATTTAAATGTTCTTAAAATATGTATGCCTGTTAACTAATTGATTAAACTTTTCTCCGGAAAGACCGAGACAAGCTTTAAAATCTGTGTATTTACAATGGGATTTAAAAGAAATGCTTTAATATTAAATTTACCAAAAAAATTAAGCTATGAGTTATAACATGGCTGGTGAGAGCGTGACAGAGGCCAGATATTATTATTTTTGATTCGCAGTAAACATTTATATTCCAAGTCAAAATGAAGACTAAAATCTTAACGACAAACTAAATATAATTAAATAAGAACAAGGTATTACAAAACATTTGTGCTGCAATTTTTTGTTTTTCGCAATATTGCTACACATGCTAGAGTTGCCAACATTCAGGCATAAGTGGGATGTTTTCAAACTATTGTAATAATAAAATTGTTATTAACCCCTGTATTTTTCGCGCAACGCTCACGTCGCGTCGTGCCGACTTAATTTTCGCGTGAATCGATCCACCACCGATATTACCTCGGCCTCTTCCTTAGAGACCCTTTTAGATTATTTTGTATGTATTTTTTCTTTTTAAAAAAAAAGATAAGCACTCAAGTTTCATTTTATTCTTTTAAAACCATAAAGTTAAAACAGTTTAGTTATTAACACTGAGAATCATCTTAGTGGAACGTAGGCTTTCTTTTAATAGGAATTGCGTGACATAGCGCAAATGGTATTTCAAAAAGACTGACTACTTCAATGTTATTTATTCTAAATTAGATTCCAGCCTTTAACACCTTTATTTAACCCATAATTTATCTTTGCTGTGTTCATTAGAAAAATCTTATATTGTACTTTATTGCACACGATATAACTACTAAGTTATATACTCGTATTATATATTTGTGAAGTTATAGAAGCAATACCACTTGCTAGCCGTGATGGAAAACATCGTGAGGAAACCTGGGTTTGTGGGCACGCGTGGTAATTACCATAGTCTCTCTTTCTGAAAGAAGACCTGTATCCTGCAGTGGGTTTTAAATAAAAAATAACTGTGGCTCGGACCAAGACATACATTTAGTAATGATTCATAACGATGAGATTGTTTTGACTTTCGGGTTATCGACCTCAAAACTACCACGCATCATTTACAAAAGTCTCAGAAAGTATTACCATAAAATAATTAAGTTACCCACACAAAAGAGTTACACAGGAGTAACCCGATAGCGTGGGTATACGAGTATCTACGCGGCAATAGTTGTACAGGCGCACCCCACAAGTATAGCAGCCTATCTTCTGGAATTACGCACAATGATTGCTCTATTAATTTTGCTTTCATATTTTGTTTAGGATAGAAAATCCTCTATTGTATTTTGTGCTTAAAGATATAATAATTATTTTTAATATTATTTAAAAAAACCGTTAATTTTTTTGCCGTATTGCGCAGCAGTTTATTGGCAATTTTTTACGCAAATATACACAGTTTTGTTTATGAAAAGTTGATTCCACTAAATTATTAGAGTAAGAGCCGGTTTAAGTATAACATAAATTCCTGTCGTAAACCGGATTTATCTTTTTCTTCTTCAGGCTATATTAGTCCACTGCTGGACATGGCCCTCCCCTAATGAGCCATGTTGTGCCATAATTGGGGGGGGGTAGTGCCCATAATCCCTACGCCGGGCATGCGGGTTGGGGATCGCAGTTTGGTGGAATTGTACCTACTGCAGGGGGCGCTGCTGCCCACCCCTCGGTTTGTGTCCCTTAGTCGCCTTTTACGACACCCGCGGGAAGAATTTGGGTTGGTGCTATTCTCTAGGCCGACACCACAAAGCATTTATCTCTTTATGGATAATTATATTTTGTTCCATTTGCAGTAGAGACTATGGGGGCTTTTGAGGCATCGTGGTTTTGACTGCCGCTTCGGTGCGTATCTTGGTCAAAGGATCTCTTCGGCGGTTTAGCGTGTCAATGCTGCCATCGTGTTGGAGTCCTCTAATTCAGATATTATCCGGAGTGGTTCGTTCAGATACGATTTTTTATGCTAAAATAATTTTTGTCCATCTATTCTGTGTTCGGGACGAACATTTATTGGATATTGTTGAGAATTCAACATATATATGTAAATGTGACTTTTTACAATCATCATCAACAATTATGACCCCATCGAGGGGCACGGGTCTCCTCCCTAAGGAAGGTGTAGACCATACTCCACCACGGGGCCAAGTCCGGATTGGTGGAGGCTTGCAAGACTAGTGGCTGGTCTTATTGTCAGAAGTTTTCAAGCCGCCCCACGGCCCCTGACTTGACTCTTACTGACTCTATCGACGGCAGCCGGCACCAGCTACTTAACGTGCCTTACAAAGAATGGAACCGCTCGGAAAAATGCCACTAGTGTTAGTCATAGACAGTCATCCATCCATGCACTGAACGCGTCCTATATTGCTTATCCTTCGTGATCGTTTAAGATCACTCTGGCAGCCCGGGCTACGAGCGAAACGACGAATCGTAACCAAGTCTTTTAGCCACGGTACGGCGCCTAAAGCTTACGCAGGGCATAAGCACGTGACTGCACCGTTGCAACCGGAAGCACCGACTTTCAAAAGCCCCACCCGTGCGAGTCCTACTCGTCATCCTTGTCAAGGCACATCCGCGCGCAATCGCACGTTCCGATCAGCTACCGCTCGTTAGCCCACCGCTTATCTGATGAGTCGGGGTCATCAATTTTGCTCAGTTCACTGGGAATTATGATGGGTTGGGAGTCCGGGCTTGGGAGCGGAAGCGCGTGGTTTGTACGGTGGGTTCCGTTAAGAGGTGTTGTTTCAGCGATAGCGATAGATTAACGAAGATTAACAAAGATTAACGAAGCGCTCGAGGCGTAGTCGAACCGAGTGTTTGGAATCAATCACTTGAGTTAAACAACAACTGGCGTGGTCAGGTGCAAGATGAGAGACCGTCCCGTGACTACCACCAGTGGCATTTTTCCGAGCGCTTCCGTGCGTCGCAAGGCACGTTAAGCCATCGGTGCCGGCTGTTATGTGATGACAGTCGCTAAGCCATGTTAGAGGCCTTATGGGTGGCTCCATAACTTCTGAGAGTAAGGCCCGCCACTGTCTTAAAATCCTCCACTCACCCGGACTTGGCCCCCGAGGTGGAGTATGGCCTAACCTTCCTGCGATGCAGGAAGAGACCCGTGCCCCAGTAGGGGGAACATACAAGGGTTGGTATCGATAGATTTACGAGAGAATAGCTACTTCTTAAGGTAGAAATGTCAAGCCCTAATAGCCTAAAATTGTTAAACTAACAAACTTGACGTTCATTAAGGGTCAGGAGACTCTACCTCTCTACTTTAAAAGACGTTTCATACTCATTCGTAAATAAAACCCAAACTAAAATAAAATTGTTGATTTTGTAATATTTTATTTCTTTCTTCTTCTCTTTCAGGCTATATTATGTAGTCCACTGCCACATAGCCCTCCTCTAATGAGCGCAATAGCGCCCTGTCTTCAGCTGGCCGCATCCAGCATCTGCCAGTAGTTTTTTGCAGATCGTCATCCCACCTGGTCGGAGGGCATTTCTTTGAAATTTTTCAATAGAAAAAATGAGTTTTGGGGATGAGCACCCTTGGCACTTTATCAATAAATGGGTTTTATAACCTGATTATATCCTTGATATTATACAAAATTCAAACCAAAATTATAACAAAAACAAACAAATTGTCTGTGTGATAACTAGTAGCGTCTCCTTCAATAATTATAAGTGCGTCAAATAAAACCGTAAAAAATTATACAATTTGTGTTTTCTTGTGTGATTTTCTTAAAAAAGTTCATATCCCAAGTTGATGATTAGTTTTTAACTTCTTGACGCCATTTATTAAGAAAATAAAATAAAATGTTGCTCAACACAGTAAATATTCACCTATTTACTTAAGAAACAACATAGGCCATTTTTCCATACCTTTTAAACTTTTCAACATACAAATGTAACTCACAGGACAGTCAAGACTATTAAATACTTATCGCAAAAGGATTAAAATCCAGAAGCAACCAGGTTGTCTGGAAGAGATCACTTTTAGTGATAAGGCCGTCGTCTATACTCTTAGCTTAAGAACTATCTGTGTAATTTCCTTTTCTATGTACAAAAAGTGTTCTCTAGCTAGCTAGCTATCTATCTATTTGAGACGCACATAACTTCTACGTCAATGAATGAAAGTAACATATTTTCCGTAAAAGTTCACTTTTTCTCTCACGGGAACCCCAAAAATATGACAATGTGGGTGGATCATACAGTTACGTGCAAATCCGATATTGCAGACATTTTCATTCGGCAAGATTGATTTTTAGGTTAAAACTCTGACGCCTATATAGCTCACTGCCTTCTCTTAGAGTAAGAGAGAGTGAGAAAGTAGCACTTGGCATAATTTTTGTTGTCTAAGTTACGTTTACTTATGAAGAAGTTATTTCGGATCGTGACAAGTGGCACACTCTATTCTCCTACACCGTGATACAGACGTGAAATGTACATTTGTGAAGTTGTATTGGCAATACTACTCGCTGACCGACCACCGCTGGAGTAAACGTGTTCTTGAGTGGAGACCGCGACTCGGCAAACGTAGTGTAGGACGCCCTCCGACCGGTGGGATGACGATCTGCGAAAAACTGTCGGCAGATGCTGGATGCGGCAGGCTGAAGACATGACGCTATGGCGCTCATTAGGGGAGGTTCAGCCAGCAGTGGACTACATAATATAGCCTAAAGAAGAAGATACTACTCGTTAACTGCGAAGGAAAACATCATGAAGAAACCCAAGCGTTTGTAGTGTTAACATACCTCAGCGCTTGCTACGTAGAATGGCCCAACTATGGGACTAAGTGCGGAAATCTCAGTCTAACTAACTAACAACTAATGCGGGGCTTTCCTCGCGATGTTTTTCTTCAGGGCGTGAAAGTTCGCGACTAAGTTAACGAGTAGTTTATAACAATACTGAGATAAGCTTCCCATAGGCGAGTAAATTCTTTATATTTATGGTAACCTTCGCCCTTTGTATCTACGTAATGAGATGATTTTTTCAGCGTCCAGTGGGCCCTTCACCCAACCAGATGGGCGAAGGGTCTAATCGGACGCTGTTTACAGATGATTTTCGATGATCAGCACCGGAAGAACGCCGGCTTCTCCATCGAGAGGTTGTGGGTTCGAATCCCGGCATGTACTAATGACTTTGTTTTATATAGAATTAATAAAACTAATAATATTTGTACGCCGCGAGGCAAACTATGGCGGACAATTTTTTTTTATCCTAACCATCTGCATGTAAAAAACCCCCATATTTGACAAATAAAGGCATTGTACTGTATTGTATTGTATAGGCATGTACCAATAACTTTGTTTTAAAAGTTACGTGAACATTTGTTCAGTTATGGTAGCAATACCGCCGCTAGCTGTGAAGGAAAATTGCATGAGGAAACCCTAGTGTCGGTAGTGTTAACATGCCTCAGCGCTTGCTTTGTAGAATGGCCCAACTATGCAGCTAAGTGCAGAATCGATCGATATCGATATCAACCCTTTTATGTCTACACTGCTGGGGCGGAGGTCTCTTCCTGCAACACAGGAATCCAAAAAGTCAGGAAGTGCAGAATCCTCAGGCCTAAATAACAAGCCGCGTCTTTCCTCACGATATTTTCCTCGGTGAATGGGTAGCTTATAACAATACCGGAGTAAGCTCCCCATGGTCGAGTAAATTCCTGATGTTTATGGTATCACACGACGCAATAGCGGCAGTAAAAGTGTAAAATATAGTTTTAAGTAGGTGCGCGATAAATTTCGCTAAATGGGATGAGTAGATGGGTACAATCTAGATTGCAGTCTCTTAGGAGTGTTTAGAAGGCATTTATGGCGGGGTGTTATCTGGAGAATGATGGCGGAAGTAGTGTCAATGTTATTTAGGTGTCTTGTTGAAATAATAAACGTAAAAGGACCTAGGTGTAGCTTGTAACGCCTTTTAGATTGACACCTATTGTCTTTTTTATGTCGCCTATGAACGTCCCACTGTAGGACAGAGGCCTTCTCTCAGAGAGTGAGTATGGGCTAAATTACCACGCGTGCCCAAAGTAGATTGGGAATTACCTGTACCGTCGAATTTTTAGGTAATCGGGTAAACACTTCTCATCCCCCACGTGGCAGGCCTTGCCTAGTGTGGGGATCAGATTATAAGTAAAATTGTACCTTTTTATGGCAATAAATACTTTTTATCTTTTAAAAACCTATTTAGAGGCTAAAAATTTCACCCATGCCGGGATTCGAACCCGCAACCTCTGGCTATCCGTACCAGCGCTCTACCAATTGAGCCAATGGGCGACTCACGGCATCAGTGAAATTTCGAACCTCTTTACAATATTCTCTGTATTACTTTTTATCTTTTTATTTATCTTAATTACAAGCGCTGAGGTATTGACACATTTCAGACACTGAGGTTTCCTTACGATGTTTTCATTCAATTTTAGCGAGTGGTATTAACGTCACAAATGTACTTAATTTAAAAACCAATCTCATTAGTACCTACTTGCTCGCACTAAGAATCGAACCTTGGTCTCCCGCTTCAGAGTCCATTGACCTACCCACTGGGCTACTGCGACAATGAATTTATAAGGACGAAAATTATTCACTAAAGCGGGTTTCCTTCGTTGCAGCTTAATGTTGTATTCATAGTGCGAAATTACACTATTTTTGTTAAAGCCATAATTTTTAACGTCGTCGTCGTCAGGCTATACTAGCCCTCCCCTAAAGAGCGCCACGTTGTGCTATCATAGGGGGTAATGCTCATAATCCCCACGCTGGGCATGCGGGTTGGGGATCGCAATTCGGTGGAATTGTTTTGCTGCTGCTGAATTGTTGTGATTTTTAACGTGATTTTCATTATTTATAAAGTGCCTGTAAATAGAGCCCTTTAAAAATAACCCCGTATACATTCCATGACCTGTATTTATCTATAAGAAATTTTTAAACTTTCCTTCGGTCCCATTTCTCACTGAACACTTACACGACGCCTTTTCAGCGTTCCGCAGTCAACAAGAAACTCTTACAGTTTCGCCATGTGACGACCTCTGAGGCGCAGCGGTAGCGAATCTGCCTACCATGCGAGAGGCCTTGGTAGTTCGAACGAACCCCGGCTGGGGACAAAAAAAAACCCAGGTCTTGTATGTTCACATGATTGTGATGTCGTTGTTTCTGGTTTCCACGATACAGGGCATCCAAGTGTGAAGCCAGAGGCTATGTATGTGCCTGTACGCAAAAGTAAATGTTATTCCGTCAGGGTGTCTGTCTGTTCATCTGCCTGTCCGCGGTTCAGCTCAGAGACGATAATTACTACAGAGATGAACACTCTTATAAATACTCGTCACCTGTTGGTTGGCTAGAAAAAAAAAACTATTTAGTATTGAGCCAGTTAATTGTACAATCAAGACTGGCACATTGTAGACTTTTTAGTCCGGATTTACTTACGGGTGTTGTTATATCGGAAAAGTCCGACCAGGTTTCGCTCCGATTCGCAGAGCTTAATTATGGTGAGCAGAGACGGAGCTCGCGTCGTCGGTTGCTTGTCTCACACTACGGGCAAGCGCGTAGTTTTAGTTCAAAAATTGACTGGCACAGTAATGAATTTAATAACTTAAGAACATATTATTCGTGCCGCCAAATATTTTGAATAAAATATGAATAATGGTTGTTTGGAAAAAAATACTATTAGTAATACAGCCACCACTTGTACTGTGCTGATATTTTTAAGTCACTTGTAATTCCTGATGTTCACTTAAAAAACAATATTCTATCTATATATCAAGAATATAAGTTTTAAGCAGCAACGTTTTGTTAAATTAGGTTTTCCCCACCTTCGCCCGTGTTTAGCACATACGAATTTAAAAGGAAAGCTTTTACGGCTCAGAAGGCTTTACAAGTTAACTTGTAATAAGTGACCAACTCAAATTTAATTGAAAAAATAGAGTTGTTAGTGCAGGTAAAATCTTAAAAACCCTTCCATCTACGGAACCCAATAAAACGCATATCTATACACGCACTTGACTGGTTTTTATGTCCAAAGCATCCCGTTCCATCAACCTGTCTCTTTTGCTAAGTGTCGACGGTATTCAAACTCCATGTTACTACGCCAATTTTTCTCCTGAGCAAAAACCAAGAAATCCGTAACCAGTTCAAGTGCTTCGTTCAGATCCAGATTTCGTGCGTCCAAGAACAAATTGACCGGAATAAGCCGGTGCGAGCGAATAAGCGTTAAAAAACGGCCGAGTCAACGGGCAATTAGCTGATTAATTGTTTAATTAATTGCGCACTTTCTGGCGACATTGCGTGGTTGTGCCGAGTTTTTATTGGCGGTTGAGTGACGGGCCAATTGTGTAACGTTAATGGCGATCGCTATGACCGTAGGGTTTTGGTGCAGTTTTTTTTTGAGACTGATTTACAAATTGCTAACAATGGAAGTCGCGATGAATATTAATAGGTAAAGTAACAGGTAAAGTAAATTGACATTATGAGATGTTAAATTAATGATAGGAAAAAAAATATTATTTATTTGCTTGTTAGTTATATTTATTTGTTAGAATATATATTTTTATATTTTTTTATACATACTTTATTTGCTAAAGCATGGTAAGTAGGTACTATGGTGGTTCATAAAGTAAAGTAAAAGAACAACTTACAGGAGAATGGTCTAAATGACAAATTCGGGCAGTCTTGCACATTTTTTTTAAAAGTGCTTTAAGTTGCAGTTAATTAAAATTATTCATACAAAAGTCAGACTGCCAAAGAAAAAATGGCGACATAAGTCAAATTTAAGAGGTGGTGCAAGTTGTCGTTAGAACCTTAGAAATATTCAACATAAACTATCACTATATAACACGTTTAATTGCAGACAACTATCAAAGTATAATGTAAATAAGTACTGTCGCGGTGAACAGCAGATCTTGGTTCCTGTTTCATAAAACTAGAATTCTTATTTTTTTATGAGAGTTCGATGTACTTTGCGCGTCTTAGCAACGTACAGTGAATTATACAATATAAACATAATAAACAATGAATTTTACTCGTATTTTTATGAAACAGACCTCTTTGGTCTTATATTTAAAGTTACTGTAATGGTTTATCATTGCAGTTACAGAATTGAAGTGCAAAGATTTTCAATATAATTTTGGTTTCTTTTGAACTTTAATTCTCAATTTGTTCGACTTTTCAATATAGTTTTTTTTTTAAACACTAGTCGTTTCTTTTATAGAATAGCTACATTTTAGAAATTGTCAACTTGGAAGAATTGAACTTGGAAGAGTGAAGAATTGGAACTTTCAATCACGAAAAGGCATATTAAAACATACATAGAAGAAATAACTCCTATATTACGCTAACCGAATCCCTGTTTTATGCAGTTTATATACATCTTATTGCATTCTCTTTATGAGAGAGAGAGAGAGGTAGATAGAGAGAGTACGGGTCTAATCGCGATTATTAATGAATTATTGCCTAAGCGACAGCGGTGGTAGCTCAGTGGGTAGAACCATAGACTGGCAAGCGAGAGCCCCAGGTTCGATCCCGAGTGCGGGCATGTACCAATGACTTTGTTTAATTTCAAAGTTACGTACATTTGCGACTTTGCAGTCGCAATACCACACGCTAACGGTGAAGGAAAAACATCGTGAGGAAACCCGCGGCTTGGTTGGCTCCGCACGTATTGACTAGTCTTTCCTGTGGGCTAGGCCGACTAAGCTGTCAGGATGGTATAGGTGCAGGGCAAGCCTACACCATCTATAAAAAACCATGACCCAGGCACTACAGCGTCGGAGTGGTCCCTTCACCCATCTAGTGTGAGTGAAGATACCACTGGACGCTGCATAAATCATCTCATTAAGTAGATGCAAAAAGGCCATTATTATTGCCTAAGCACATACACAGAAAATTTTTCTTGTAAAAGAGATTCTTCAGAAGAAAAATTCAGCGATCTATAAGCATTGGAGCCTTTATTAAAGCCAGTACAATGTATGAGTTCTATGTTTTATAATAATTGTATAAACTAGTCTTTTCAAAAGTCCTTAATTAACAGGACTTTTGAAAAGACTAAGTTGGGAGTTTTTTTGTCCATTTTTTCTCCTAAATGATCTAGATTTTGAAATTGACACCTAGTTTGAATTGTAACGTTCATTAAGCCGCAGTTTCTGTGCTACTTTGAATAAAACCTTTTCATTTCATTTCATATTCTCAGCTGCTAGTGTTACAATGTAATTATAGCGTTGACTTTAAAATGTCTCCAATAGTTTTTTCTCGATGCAACTGAACTTCTCTCCATGTGACCGAACCCGTTTTGAATTCATTCCGGGTAGGGGCAAGTATTCTGTGTGATATCAATAAGTGTAAGGTGACATCTTTATTTTTTACACAGCTCGGTCTCCTTCTTGCAAATACCGCTTTTTACAAGAACAGCAAAAGACTTATTAAGGTTAGCTGCTTTTATTTTTGGCAACCATCTTTCTCAGACATCTTAACATGTTTAAAAATGTCTGGTATTAAAAAGTAGAGTAATCGATAACAACCCTTGTATGTCCCCACTGCTGGAGCACTGGTCTCTTCCTGCATCGCAAGAAGGTTAGGCCATACTCTACCACGGGGGTCAAGTCCGGGTTGGTGGAGGATTGCAAGACAGTGGCGGGCCTTACTGTCAAAAGTCATCAAGCCGGAGATTATGGGCCTAACACACGTGTGCCCTTCGTGGATTGTGATTTTTGAAGCGCTAAGATATGTGAACACGTACAAGCTGGGATTCAATCTCATGACCTCTGGAATAAGAAGATACTTTCCCACTCACGACCTCTCGCGAAGGGGAGGAAGGAAGTTTCTGGTTCTACCCCTCCGCGATAAATAAAGGGAGAAAAAAATCTAGATAAAGATAATTATAAAATGGAAAAAATACAGTGAGACATACTCGTATTACAAGTACAAAGCTGAGATCGTTCTCGTGTGGGGTATTCAGAGGGAACTGGATAGAACTAATCAAAAAAATCTTAACGAACGAAGATATATTCTTTTTGTTGCACTAACCTGTGCTCAGGACAATTTTAAAAACCTACTTAGAGGCTACAAATTTCACCTATGCCGGGACTCGAACCCGCAACCTCTGGCTAACTGTGCCAGCGCTCTCCCAACTAACCTAATGGGCAAGTACCGGCATCAGCGAAACTTCGAACCTCTTTCGAGTCCCGGCATGGGTGGAAATTTTAGCCTCTAAATAGGTTATTAGAACGAACGTATAATACAAAGCCCATACAATTATAAGTGCTACTGTATCCTTAAGCACCAACGGGACATATAACCACACTTCGCAACAGACGATTACTGCGCCATAATATTGTAATTACATCTCCATACACGTAACGCGTAGTTTTCGGCTCGCAACCCCGTTCCGACTTCCCACGCCTTAATGAAGAATATCGGAAATACCAACCAGGTTCTCCTAACAATTTATATAACATTTTTAGCCCGTATGCCAAGGTGTTAAAGTCGATTTTATCTGGGTAGAAGATAAGGATATTTTTGTGAAGTAATGTCAAGTAAATGCAACGCAGTTTGGACGGACATAGCTGTCATAACTCAGTGCAATCTAGAAAGAAACTTACGATTTTTGAGTGCCATGCAGTGAGCGATTTTTCGACTAATTTTCGCGCTAGACTAGACTTACGTAAGCAATTCAAAATGTTCTAATTAAGAATTGTTCCATTTAATGTATTATAATACATGTTTATAGGCAGTGATCAGTTAAAATTTTATTTTTTCATAACAGTTACTGTTTCTTTGCAATATTTATGTAAATAAACACTTAATAGACACTTTAGTGGTCCTTGCAACGTGGTTCTTGTTACGAGCACTTCTGAATAACAATTTAGTAGAACATTCATACATAACCTCACGCCTGTATCCCAGAGGAGTAGGCAGAGACCGGGGACTGCCACTTGCCACGATCCTGACAGACCCCTTCAGTAGGATGTTATTGGGCATTCTGGACCAGCTTCCATTCGTTTGAGCTCACGACGCACCGCGCCGGTTGGCGCGGCTTGTCGCTCTCTCAAACTCATTACAGCTATTCCAGAATACCCAATAACATCGAGTGATTCTAATTTATAGTTTCAATAATTTTACGAGCAACCTACACAGTTTATGATAAATTCCATCAATGAAAACGAATGACACTAGGAAGCTTGAGTGAATGCAACTCACCATCATCTTGGTGGAGATAGGTCCGCATAGTCACTGAGTTGAATTAAATAAAGGATCCCCAAGCTCAACTGAATTGTATTTACCCACTAGCTATGTTTTGTGCAGTTTCGTAATATACTAGATAAAACAGCACACATTATTTGCGGTATCGGTTAGGTTTCCTCATTAAGACAATGACATGAAATATTCCAAGTGATACTTGTATTTACCCAGTCATAGTTTTGTGACCAGATTGGCTTCTCCCACTGAATGAGTTTAACACCACTGGTGTCTACTTTTCATAACAGTGACACAAAACTTTGCTTTTTCAACCCAGTTTGTTTTGTAGTCAGATTGACGTCTCCCACATGAACAAGGTACAACACCACAAATTTTGTTATCAGATTGACTTCCCGTGATGGCCCTTCATACAATAACATAAAAGTACAATTTCAACTTAATCATATTTTGTGGTCAGATTGACGGCTCCCACTGTTAGAAAGATTCAGCACCACAAATTACTTTGTGATCAGATTGACTTCATGTGATGAACCTTCTTGCGCAACAGTGACACAAAACATTTTCGTCTTAACTGTATTTTATGGTCAGATTGACGTCTCCCATTGTAAAAAAGGTGATTCCAACACAACAAAATTTTGTGATCCTTTTCATGTGACACAAATACTGGGTGATTGGCAGAACCAGGAAATACTTGTATTTTAGGCATATTTTATGGTCGGCACAAAGAATACCTTACTTTTCCCACAAAAATGTTAGTGATCAGATTGAAGTCTCCTGTTTATCGTTCACTACGGAAAACACAAAACATTGCACAGTAGGAAAAATGTACTTCTACAGTTACTTGAATCCTTGGGTATACTTAAGTAAAATCGTGAATTAATGATAATATCACTGACACATAAAAGTATACTTTCATTAATGGAAATCTATTTCCTACTAACGTGTCACTTTAGTTAACGCGAATGCGAATATGATAGGTGGCTGGCAGGGATTGTCAACCTTTAGCTGTTGACGCAGGAGTTATAAATTTGATACGAAGTATACACGGTGTAAGAAAAAATATGTTGTCAAAAAGTACAGTTTTATTTATAAAAGTTGGTTCCTTTGAACATTCCTTAAAGGTATTCCGGTAATAAAGCATTTTCCATGTTATTATTTTTTTAAGACTTGATGTTAAAGTATTTTAAGAAATCATGATTTTGTAAATACGACCGACAGCATTTTGTCTTTTTTTAATTGAAACTTGAAGATATTATTCTCATCCCATTATACGTAACTGAACCTATGCAGATAGTTTTATATTTTTTCAACAGTTTTCTAACATCAGTTCTCGTTCATTTTCTATCTAAATTTATCTGTAACATACAGTAAAATAAATACAGTAAATTTTACATAACCCATAAATAAAGAATTTAGAGGGGTCATAATATTTTAATGTATCACCTACATAAGAGATAACCAAAGGTTGACTATACTAGCTATACTCTAGTCTAAGATCCACACGGAAAAAACTCGTTGCATCAAAATATTTAGCTGTAGGTATCATTAATACCTAATGTTTGACTTTCACATAATATTGTGGAGTCTACCAAATGCTTTATAAAGAATACCTAGATAAGTATTATTTATCCTGAAATACATTTATATAGTAATTTCATCGATATCATACGATGTTTTCTATGGATAAGCTAGAGGAATTAATTATAATTTCCTATTTAGCTCATCATCCGATTTCTGGTAACTGGAAATAACAGTTTATTTTCTTCTGCTATAGTGAAATATTCACCCAATTCGAACATTATCTGATTAAGATCAAGAAAATCTAAAGTAAATTGCAACATGTGTATCTAGGACTATTTACTCCTACCTAGGTATGAAACCTACGAATTTGCTACGTTAACGTTATTGGATCCGTTGCAAGCTTCTGATTGCGAAACATCTTACCTACAATAATCGATATATTGGTCACATTATGTTGCAATGGCAACCAGCCACATTAACTTGAGCTATTAAATAGTGCTGACATTATGAGAATAACATATAGGCTTGACCTTGCTACCGGTCAAGATGATTTGGTTAAGTACCTACTTTTGAAGGCAAAGCAAAAATTTTGGGTGTTCGATACTAAAAAGTAATATGTATTACTTTTATCAACAATCACCTATATTCATACACCTATAAATAAAGGCGATTTTCGCATTTACTTCATTACAGTACTTGTAATAAAAAAACAACATACACATTTAGGATATAAACCTATAACACCCTGATTTATCTAAAATTCTCATCACTTCCGATAACGTGATAACGCTGTTCAGTACAGTCTCCGTGTGGTGTAATTATCTACGACTTCCTCGCTACCAGTCACTCCATCGGTATCAAAATGTTAGTAAGTATATTTATTTACATCCTAATTTTTTTTTTTACGTGTTCCACTGACTAAACCGTATTAGTCCCTATATGAAAACTATGTCCCGAACTATGTCTAAAAAATATGTTCCAGTCACTACATTTATCTAGTATAGTAATTACAATACGGTGTATAAATCGTTTAGGTTAAATGTATAAGACTGGTATAAAACTATGTTATTATTATTTCAGGTCTGACTCCGAGTTTGAATTCTCTGGTGTACCTATTGCTGTGCAGTCGAGTAAGAAGCAAAAGACTCCAACCAGCTCCAAACGCAAAGCATCGAGCTACGTTGAGGAGACAGTTAGGTAAGAATACAATACATCTATAGTTTATTATAAATTATTGTACACTTTACACATCGTTTCAAATGACGATTCCCTCGATGTAATCAAGCTGTTGATGAAAATCTTGGAACATTGAAAGAGATAACAACTGTTTATTTGTTTGTTTCATAACTAAAAGTTGTTTATTCGTCTTAATAATTCAAACCATAGGTTTGACCCTTAAACCTTATTTTCTATAGCCTAAAGCCGGGGCCGCTGCACCATGTTACGCGTGTTACAAAAAACGTAACACTTAAATATAATAAAAGTGGGACATGGTATAACACGTTAGGTACTTGTTATATAACGTTACGTTACGTAACACGTAAAGTGTTAATACCACTCCCCATTTTTGTTTTAATAACGTGTTACATTTTTTGTAACACGCGTAACATGGCGCAGCGGACCCGGCTTAACATTGATCGTTACGGTAAATGTTTACATCCAGGGAAAAGTTTACTGGAATAGAATTAGTCTCGTTATATTATTCGTTGTTACGTTGTCGCGTCATTTGACTCTAGCACACCGCTGAGTCATTGAATCGTTGATTACATTGCAGGCATGTACTCGTAAAGGTTAACATGCTGTCGACTGTTTACTTTGCATCTTACTAGTCGTGGGTTCGATACCCGCTTCGCGTAGTATTTTTGTTTTCCATGTAAGATATGCTTATTAAGAATCACTTGGGATATTTGCTTATTAAGAATGACATATATGGGATAGATCAAAAGTAGATATGTACCCTTCATATTAAACTATCATCCACTTCATACTCGTTCAATGTATGTGTATCTCCTATAGATAGCCTACCCAATCGGAATATAGGTATAAGTTTATGAAGGTACTTATGTTTTAAAATATATTGTTCACTTTTACAGGTCTGCAAGCACCTTAAAGAAAAAGACGGTGGGAGATCTTTTCGGGATTTTGCGAGACGCAGAGAAGGTCGCTAAAGCGACTCCCGAGCAGCACCAACTGGGGTCGAGTCTAGTGACGCGGGTCGCCAATGGTCACGTTCGTCGGACAGCAACGACGGAAGGAGAATTCTATATAGAATTGAAGGTCTACAACACTACCGATGCTGCAAGTACCAACGTTCAAGAGAGGTGGAAAAAAGCGTTGATGGTAATAAAATTGCAGACTGATACGGACACACCGCACTGGGACGTATTACAGAAATTTATTAAACAAGTTTATTCACTGTATGATAATAGTGAGGCGAGTTTTTTTAGTGATAAGATAAATATAAAATAAAATTCCTTTAATTTATAATAAACATATTATTTTGCTACTTACCTATTTATTTTTGTGTCTAAAACCTAAATTTTAATTATCTGTTTCCTGGTCAATCTTACTACTTTTTATTTACAATGCCTTATTGCATTACTTGCAAAACTCTTGTCAACCCAAAAAGTTGGGTGGGTCATATGCGCAGCACTGACCACAAAAGCAAAGTCGCAACTCATCATTTGTCAGAAGATGTTGAGGTTCTGACCTCTGCATTCCGTAATCGTATTGCAACTTATAAGATACAGGCTAACGGTGATGGTCAGCACTCAATTGAAACCTTTTTCGAGTCTATCCATAATAAATTAAAATCTCTGATTGATATTTCATTGAAAAAACACGTTTGCATAAAAGTCAATGTTGAGCTTTTTTCATTTTTCCTTATGTACAAAAACGATTTGCAAGAACTAAAATCGTTTGGCACGAAAAACATTACCATACACATGAACCACAACTTCAATTCCATTTTTTCAGAAATCATAAATACATTGAAAAAAAAGCTTGAAGAGTTTCAAGAGCGAGATAGCGGTTGGACATTTTTGAGTAACTCTCATTTGGAAATCAATGTAAATAAATATCAACCATTGAGTGGGTCATCGTTTATAGATTTACCAAAATTTATAAAAAACAAAAAAGCATGTTTGAATATAAAAAATGATGATCCTTATTGTTTTCTTTGGTGTGTTACAGCTGCTCTATTCCCTTCAAAGAGCCACCCCGATCGTGTCTCGTCTTATCCCGATTTTCGCGATATTTTTAACACTCAAGGCTTATCATATCCAGTAACTTTTTCTGACATCCCGGTGTTTGAAAAAAATAATCCAGATATCGCTATTTTTGTGTATGGCTTACAAGGCAAAAAAACTGTTGTAGGTCCACTATACAGATCAGAGTCTTCCACTGCGAAAAATATCGTTCATCTGCTATTTCTCGAGAATGATGAGGGCTCTCACTTTTGTTTGATCAAAAACCTTCCCCGTCTGGTTAGAAGCCAAATATCTAAACACCATCAGCAACTGCATTTTTGCTCATCATGTCTGTTATTTTTTAAAACATCTAATGAACTAGTCATTCATGCATGTGGTGGTATTGCTACAGCTCTTCCTAACCAAGGGTCGGTTCTTCAATTTAAGAATTACGAACGAAAACAAAACATACCCTTTATCATTTATGCTGATTTTGAGACTATGCTTCAACGTCATCTGGGGTGTGAAGCAGACCCTAACATTGCGAGCACTAGCCTGCTACAACAACATGTGCCCTCAGCGTTTGGTTACTATATTGTTTGTACAGTGGATGCCAAGTATAATCGCTACGTCAGCTATCGGGGATCAGACTGTGTATCAAAATTTGTAGAATGGTTGTATCGAGACATGAAGCAAATACACACTATTTTAAAAGCTAATATTAAAATTATATTCACGGATAATGATTCACAAAATTTTGAAAATGCTGTCCGCTGTCATATTTGTGATAATCTTTTAATATTTGACAAGGTTCGAGACCACTGTCACATCACTGGTCACTATCGGGGGGCAGCTCACAAGCATTGTAATTTACAATTTAAACTACCAAATTTTGTTCCAGTTGTTTTCCACAATTTGTCAGGCTACGATTGCCATTTATTTATCAAAGAACTAGGCGAGGCGCCTGGTCCGATTAGAATAATACCTAAAACAAAAGAAAACTATATTTCTTTCACGAAGTATATACCATTATCGAAAGATGAAGGTATCCAACTTCGATTTATCGATTCATTTAAATTTTTAGGTACCAGTTTAGAAAAACTCACGAAAACAATGAAGGTGGAGGAATTCTCGTTGTTGAAATCATTTTTTGCAAATGACACTGAACTCAAATTACTCACTCGCAAAGGTGTTTATCCATATGACTATATGTCACATTGGAAATGCTACGAAGAAAATTCCCTCCCACCCAAATTTGCTTTTTATAATACTATCAGTGGTGAAGAAATTTCTGATCAAGATTATGAACATGCCAAGTCAGTATGGTCAACTTTCTCCATTCGTAACTTAGGTGAATACACTGATCTATACGTTAAAACAGATGTCTTGCTACTAGCCGATATTTTTGAACATTTCCGCAAAACATGTAAACGATATTATCAATTAGACCCGGCATTCTACCTCACAGCACCCAGCTTATCATTTGATGCGATGCTTTTGAAAACTAAGGTCAGATTAGAATTGCTTAGCGACTTAGCGATTATTCGGATGATTCAGGATGGAATACGGGGTGGTGTATGTATGTGTTCCAAGCGACATGCGAAAGCAAACAATAAATACATGTCTGAGTACGACCCATCACGTCCCGAGTCCTTCATAACGTATATTGATGCTAACAATTTATACGGCTTCAGCATGTCTCAAGTATTACCTTTGTCAGATTTCAGATTTTTGGAACAGTCTGAAGTGAATACCATTGATATCACATCAGTTCCTGATAATGCATCTTTTGGTTATATTCTTGAAGTGGATATTATTTATCCCACACACCTACACGACTATCACAATGATTTCCCATTTTGTCCTGAGCGATGCATACCACCCGGTGGAAAGAGTTCGAAATTAATCCCTAACCTATACGATAAATATCGATATGTTATTCATTATGTGCATCTTAAAACATGCTTGAAACATGGATTAATACTAAGAAAAATCCATAGAGTCATTACTTTTCGTCAAAGTGCTTATCTCAAACAATACATTGAACTTAATACAAAACTGAGGCAACAAGCCCAATCAACTTTCGAACAAGACTTTTTCAAACTCTTGAACAACAGCATATTTGGAAAGACTATAGAAAATACTGAACACAGAGTAAACGTCTATTTGGTAAATCAATGGAGCGATAGTCAAAACAAAACGAAAAAATGCACATCGGCAGAAAAATTGATAGCCCGTCCAAACTTTCACAGTGCTTCAGTTTTTTCCGAAAATTTGGTTGCCATCCAAATGAAACCAGAACGTGTGGTTTTAGATAAACCTATCTACATTGGGTTTACTGTTCTTGAGTTATCCAAAAGCCACATGTATGACTTTCATTATTCAATTATTAAACCTATGTATGGGAAATATGTTGAGATGTGCTATACTGATACGGATAGCTTCATCTATCATTTGTCCACAGAGGACTTCTTCCTAGATTTGAAATACCGTTTACTACCTTACTTTGATACGAGTAATTACGATAGTAATAATATACATCAAATTCCATTAAAAAACAAAAAGATTCCTGGGCTATTTAAGGATGAAATGGGTGGTGAAATTATTACAGAATTTGTAGGATTACGATCAAAACTGTACTGTTTCAAAACTTTAGAAAAAACTGTCAAAAAGGCCAAAGGAGTAAAAATGAGCGTTATTCGCGGTCTTAACTTTAGTAATTATGAGCAGACCTTGTTTGAAGGTAATGTGCTGCGCAAGAGAAATATCTTGTTTAAATCGATAAAACATGAAATATTTACGCAAAGTGTCAACAAAATAGCTCTATCGAGAAATGATGATAAACGTTTGATTCATCGGGATCAAATCTCAACTAAAGCGTGGGGCCATACCTCAATATTATGAAAATAAGATAGTAAAATTGACCATGGGATAAAATTTAAAAATATGTAATCAAAATATCGTGATATGATGTATTTCATAGATCTGTTTCAGTCTTAGATGCTATGTGTATGGATTGCGGCTGCGGTAACCGCCGCGATAGAGCTAGTGTGGAATAAGCTTAATATTATGTTTTCGTTCTTATGCTCTTCAAGTTAAAGCTAAAGCTCTTTAGGTATGTTAAGAATAGCGTATTTATTTAAGTGAACTAATAATGTAATGAATTAAAATAGATAGGTACTTAGTTATAAAAGTGTTATGTACTATAAGCTAATAAGTATAGTTTTGGGTGAATAAATTGGGTTATACTACCAGCTTCTTTTATTTCCATGACCTAACATTGTTACCTAATGTTACAAAAACAAAAGAATATGTAAGTATTGTTAGTTCCTACATATCTCAGAAATTTTTGCTATAGACATAGTCTTGAGCGCGGTGGGATGAGGAGAGCTAAACTATATTCAATGAAGTTTTGATTTCGTGTCTACTGAAAGTATGACAGCTCCCTGTGGGAATCGAGCCCACGACCTCTGCAATAGTAATCAAACGCTATCATCACTAGACCGACGAGACAGTCAAAAGTAGGTCAAGTCAAGGTGTTAGCGATGTTGCAAACAGCAAGGGAGGCGCATCGATGTTGCATAGCGCGCAAGGGTTCAATGACTACTATTTACTTAGTCAGCAATGACATACTTGATTCAAACACATTCGATATTGATAATGCTGACTACGAATTCGAGCTCGCTCACTCTTATATGTATTAAAAGAGACAGGATTAATTTTCTAGAGCGATCGAAACGTATGAATAGGTAAGTTACACTCATCTACAAATCCATTTTATATTTGGTGGTTCAGTAATTTATTGTTACTGCATCGTTCGAGCCAACTAGAAGATCAGCAGACGTGAAAACATGTCGATTTCGGTAAGCATTATTTTTTTCCATCCAATTTATATTACACAGTTTGAAATAGGTTTGAATATTTTTAATAATTTTTTTTTTTGTTTTTTTCAGATTTTAGGCGAGACTGATCCGACTGACCCTTACTACTACGCGCAAAATATTTTGAGTGGGTTCGATAGTGATGTCGAAGAAATACGAAACCCGGCTCCATCAGACGTGGGGAAGCGGAAAAGTAAGACTTCAAGGAAACGGGTTGCAAAGGACTCCACGTCTACATCATATGTGGTTAGCAAGGCGGCAAGAAGAGGAAATCGGTTGATAAAAATAGAAGTATTCGACTTAAATGAGTGTAAGGACACAAACAGTGAAAGTGCGGTGTTAAGTGCCCAATATGTTGTGATAGATCCTGTAGACGAAATAATGGACATGGTGGAAAACGTAGTTAAGAACATTTCTAAAAATATGTGCAATAGTTATTAATTTCGTTTTAAATTAAAAATTAATTAAATAAAACATGTTTTCTTTTTTAAATACATTTACATTTATTTCTTACTTTCAATAAAAAAGTTACATAAATACTTGCTTATTCTAAATAAATTCTATAACATTATTTTCATAAAACCATTTCTTGACACATAGTACATTTTTCAACGCACATTGTTTGTGGTGAGAAAAACACGTAAAATTGCATACACTATATTTATCATGCAGGTATTTTATATTAGGACATTGATTTTCCTCGATATTAATAACACAACAATCACCACAAAGTTTATTTACCCACATGATTTTTTCTAAACCTTTTACAAAAATTTTCTTATTCCTCAATAAACTATAAATTAACCTATGAAATTCGCGGTAGTCAATAAAACCTTCACGCCAATAAATTCCTCTATTCTTTTCCAACCAAACAACTTGCTTTTTTTCGCTATCTGATAAAGTAGAAAATGGATAAGGAGGTTTTACCAAGTAGACCATAGTAAATTCTTTAGTAGCGAGAGCAAACTCTTTAATAATAAAATTATTTTTATAATCTCTAAATCCTTGTAAATCTACAAAAATATGTTCAGAATTCATGTTATTTTTTTAACGATGTTAGAAAGTGGTTTATATTCGATTACACAATCGTTTAGTATGAGGCAGTAAGCAGAAGTTTGATCTGGTATTTCTAAATCACTCTCTATTTCTACTCTAACATCAATGGGACCTGTCTTCAGGGTCTCATTTTGCCTGCAGCAATCTATTACAAATAATGGTGCTTTATCTTTGAAATCCTTCAGATTTAACAACGGCTCACACCGACGTCCATAGTAAGACTGTTGGAATCTAGCGTACTGCTCATATAATATCATATACCTTTCTTCAGTAAACTTAATATTGAGACTTTCATATGGAAAGTAAGTTGAATTTAAAAAAACCTTGACATCACGTACATAACAATGATCAAAGTGAGACATGTCTTTCATACCTAAACTTTTCCGATTAGTTTGTAAACCAATAATCACATAACGTGGTTTCTCTAATTGAGATGTGGTTTTTATAGACCAAGTATGTTTTGTAGTCTGTGGTAAAAGAGGGTATTCATAGAGATCCCAATTCCTAAATGCTAAACTGATAGGTCTATCTTTCTCCAAACATCTCAGCAAGTTAACTCTTTCACGATCAGATACTTTTATATGCGGTACTCTCCATACAATTTTGTTAATGGTTATGTCATCTAACACTTCATTAGTGGTTAATTTAATAGAATTAAGGTTTGTATTACTACGCAAAAGAACCAGCTCATGTTTACAGTTCATTATTATTTTATTATAATCTTCAGCGAAACCTAAAACTTTATTCAATGGGATACAGGCGGAAAAATTACCAGTAGTATTTTTTATTCCATCAATGTCCCACCCCCATAGCCGTGACATTTTTGATTCATTTTCATTCATCGAGAGCAATGATTTAATAGTAGTTGTGATCCCAGCATTTTTTATCCTATCAATTTCTACGCCATTTAGTTCATATCGAATGTCTTGGAAAAGAAAAAGCGCTGCATTATTCACCAACTCAATATTACTCACTCTCTCTTTTTTATCGCCATTTGGACGGTGCACTGTGATAGAACCTTCGATGTATAGTGTACTCTGTGACGGTAAGACGTATAAGTCTTGTTGATTGATGGGAATGCGTATTTCATCGTTTTTGTTAAAACTATTAATGTAGGGCTTATACGAATGGATTTGGTAGCTTTCAATGCTGTTGTCGTAGGCGAAAGAATCCAAGATATTTAAGATATTCATTTTATGACTTTTAAGTATCTGAGAAATTGTTTATTTTCCTTAGTCAGTTTTTTCTTTTTAGCAGGTGGTTTCTGTTGCGGTGGATGTGTTGTACTGAGATCTTTGGTTTCGGGTACCAATGTTTTATTTATGAAATCTATCATTTTCGTCTTAGGTGTAAATATAACTGTAGTTCTTCTTGTCGTAGATTTATAAGGTTGTTATTTGCATCCAAAATCCTTATATTAATCTCGCTAACTGTATTTTGATTTACTGGGAAATATATCAAATTTTTTGGGATTTCTATAATCCTGTACCCTGGCGGTACATTAGGTGCAAATTCGTAAATTATATGGCTAGGCTTCCCATTTATGTACGATCCGCTCACGATATCACATTCTATTCGAACGATGGTTGTTGGTAGAATGTTTACAGGGAAGAGAGACTCATGTAATATATTAGCTTTAAGAGTCTGATTTCCAAAACCCAATATCCTTCCGATTGAACCGGATTTCTCAAAATGAATATCTTTTGAACAAATTATTTTTGTGCTCAAAGTGTTATTGTTACATATCAAATTAAACGTACAGTCTACTAAATTTGTTTTTAAAAAGTCATTTATATCTAATAGCTCGTATGATCCTTCGGGTATTTCAATCATTTCGTTGTCGCCATAATGAAATTTGTTGTTGTAGCATTCTATGTTAGGAATCGAATTAAACGTCGAAAAAAAGATCAGCCCACATTCATATTCACCATCAAGCTGCAGAGCCGGCGAATAAAATGTTGACAAAGCTGGTTTACAACCGGTTATTGATAGCGTGAATGACATCGTAATAATGGTGAGAATAGTTTATGATTTCTTAATATAAATGTTTCAACCAGAATGTTTTTAAAAATTTTATGCATAAATGACCGCAATTATAGGTGTTGTTTTGTTGATAGTTCATATAACTATAATAAACGTTAGTGTTTTTTGTTAAGTACTTGATTAATTCTACAGGTGGTTTTAAACCATAACTATCAAAGTACACGCTGTAATTATTTATCTTAATGTAGGCTACCCAGTGAGTTCCCGGATTTATTGAATTATCTAGATTCAGGATAGCGCACTCGATGTTATTTGATTTGCTTGGTAAAGTGTCTCTCATATAGACACCTCGAAAGTATGGGATGTCCCGAGTATAATATATTAAATCTATATTACTCAGTGCTCGTCTGGGTAACCTTTTAACTAGTTTTTTGAAGAATGTACGCACAATCCCTTACCTGTCTTGTATGGTTTGATGTATAAACCTTTGCCTAAGGAGATCGATTCCATCATTTTATTGTGACGCACGGATTCAGAAAGATTTTTTTGGGCTGACTTGTAATCATTAACTGCTTTTGCTATTCCACCAATACCTCCAGCTAAAGAACCCAATGCTGATAGACCAGCAAAAATAGGAATGAGTGGAAGTATTCCTCCAGTTTTAGGGATGGGAATAATTCTTGGCAGCTTCATATTATTTTTCTTATGAAATATTTTTTTTGCTGCTAAGTATGCAAACTGAATAGCATCTTGAATATTTTTAGGTTTCTTTTTTTTCAGATGCGATTTTAATTTAGCCATAGAAGTTTTGAATGATTTAATTCCAGCACCCGATTTAATTTTTGCTTTCATTACTTTATTCACCAACCATGATGCAACTTTTTCACCTCTGCTAGCATCTTCTGATTTTAATCGTTGCTTTGCCATCTTTCTTAGCTCTAAGTCAGCCTTATGCCGATCTTCTAAACTTGAATACTTTGAATAAGCTATGTCGTGCAGCATACAAGCGCTGTCCAAAGGGTTTATGCCTTTATCGCCTCTTTGCAAACGTTCTTGTAATCGAGTACCTGGACCGCAGTAGTTGTAGCCTGGTAAGTGTAACTCTATTGGTAAATTATTGATTAAAGTATTGAGAAGTCCTTTCCCTTTCATAACTAACGATGTAATGAAAAATAAGTTAACTAATCTGTAGTAATATACTTCAATGCTTTATTATAGCACTTTTATTAATCCAACTATTTTCCTCTTGACCTAAGCCGAGCCATTTAACAAGATATTTGTTTCCCTTTTTTTTAATTACCTTCTCAACTAAATAAATATTGGGACAGCTAGTTTTTTGCAGTTCGTGTTCGTAAAAACAACCTTTTATTGGTATACAATGTTGATCTCGTATGTAATATGTTGTGGGTATAGATTTTATTACTTTTACAACAGTGAATAATTCGGTAGACCAGTTTGGTGTATATCCTTTTTGAAAATCTCCTTTGTGCTTGCTGATACGGACAAAGTCTCCAACACGAAATTTAATTTTCTTTGCAGGTAAGGAAGGTTGTGATTTGTTTATATTACATGCAACGAGTGATTCATTTAACTTGTTTATTTCAGACGGCATATGTTTTGTAGTGCGATGCATAGTATTATTATAGCTCTTAACTATATCACATAAAGGTTCTCCAATCCACTTATAATTTCCAAACAAGCTAAAATGTTTAAACAACTTGCTCTTCAAAGTTCTTATTAATCTTTCTACTATAGACGCTTTTTTTGTTGAATAAGTTGAATAATGATTTATTTTCCATCGGTTCGTAAGCTTCTGAAAAACGTCATTGTGAAATTCGGTACCCTTGTCGGTTTGTAAATTAGCAGGTGATCGGCCTTCTTGTAAAACCTTATCAAACGCTAGAGACACCTCAGTTTTTGTTTTATTCTTTAATGGAGCGATCCATGCGTATTTAGAAAAAGCATCGATGACTACTAAAATAAATTTGAATCCTTTGTTAACCTTCTGATAGTTTTGCATATCAATCAAATCGGCTTGCCATAAATCATCAATCCCTTTTAAAATAACAGAACGACGTGGGAAATTTCTTCTAGCTGCTTTATGGATTTCATTTACAACAGATTGTTTGCTCATGCTGGTTTCGATGAGTCTCTGAGTGCTACTATATGATCTTTAATAATATTACTCGCTTCTACCTTTGAACACTTCTCATCTAACTGTTTCTGTAGCAGTTGTATTTGAGTTTTTATACTTTTAAGTTCATTAATGAAATCTTGTTTTTTACAATATAATTTATTGTTTTTTTCTACATACTCCTTGCTAACAGCTTCATCTGCTGCTACAGCTAACGGTAATCCTCTCAATATACATTGTTTTAAGTCGTAAACTCCTGACTCATTTTTACTTAGCCCTGTGTTTATAGGAACCAAATTTAATGGATCTGACACACGCAGTCTTTTATGAACATGATGTCCAAATTTATCTATATTCATCTTGTAAATAGTGTGAAGGTTAGAGTAGAAATAAAATAAAATATAGATTACATAAGTATTTATTCATTTTATATCACACCACGTTTTTTCAGTTCTGTTAAAACTGATACAATTTCATCATCTAAGCCAGTATTACCGGCATCTTTCGAAGCTATTAATAATTTCAATGTTTCAACTAATTCGTTTGGATCATTCCAAAAAATGTAATCTACTTTGTTATCAACTTTTTTAAGCAATGATAAACCCTTTCCTTTGGAAACATTGGCGGAACATAATAAGGGTTTTACAATTTGTAAATACTTAAATCCTCTGTTGCTATTGATTGGTTGATTGGGATCATATTTACGTCGATGAGCGTTTGTGCTTATTAGTATAAATTTATAATTCCTTTTATCATCTTCAGTGATAATGTTTAGATCAGGATTTTTTTTGTAAAGTAATTCACTGAGTCCATTAGTTTTGACATACGAATGACCTGCTATTTCAAATGCATCATTAGTTATGGAGAGCGGTGCTGATCTTATCATAGGTTTTCCATTGTAAAAATGTAATAAACGAGCATAAATCCGTATAAAAACAGTTTTAATTATGTCTACTGCTCGTGTTAACCTTAGAAAATACTATAGGTTTTCCATTTTCCAATCTAATTCCATAAGGTACATCTTTGAATACTTCTGATGATAAAGACCATGACGATAAAGACTTTGCATTTGGTGTTGAAGCACCATCCGAATTTGTTTCAAAAAATATGTCACTCATGTTATTTCTAAGACTTTGATTCAGTTCAGAGTCACTTATGTTATCATCGCTGTTACTAGCATTCGATACCTCTTGGAGTGATTCCCTTGAAGAGCTAATTTCAGAAAATTTTCGTTTCTTCGTAGGTGTAGACTGTCGTGCTAAATGTTCAAGCGAATCAACATCTTCATTACTTAACTGTTCTTGATACGGGGTTCTCGTTAGCTGTTTAAGTGGATCTGTTACTGGTTTGAACATAGTTTCTAATGCCAACTCAGAATCCATTTTAGTATTTTTCATGTTTTGAACCTTCTTTTTAACAGCCTCAGCAGACTTAATTATTTGTTGTTTAATTGATTTTTCATCACACATTTTTTCTTATTTTACAACTACTCGCATATAAAGAAGATAAGAAAGTGGCTTCTGATTTAAAAAAAACGGCATTTATGTATCTCACTCGTCGAAAGTAATAAAGGTGTCGAATTTCATTCTGTAGCATCCGTTATTTCTTTGACAGTCTTTATTAATCACTAAATAGCTAAATGTATCTTTCCAAACTTGTGAACAAAGTTCGCGAAATTGATGCCAAGGCATATCAGTGTTCACATGTTCATCATAAATATGACGTAAGTTAATATCATCCTGTTTGAATATGATGAGTAGATTTGCATTGTCGCGAACCAGTTGTTTTGGGACTTTGCTATAAGTTTGGTTCAAATAAAAACAGTCTATATTTTTATGTCTACCCATGGCAAAGTAATCACGAATGTTATTTTGATTTTCACAGGCAACATCGTCGAAAATAATGACAGAATTTTGAGACGCTAAGCTTGGATTTAAGACTTCTTTGTTATCGCGATATTTATAATAACGTATTCCTGGAACGAGATTCATTACCTTCTCTAAAAATATGTATTTTGGTTGATACAACGTTTTCGAATAAACGTACACGTTACGGAAATGTAAACCATTAGGATGTAAAAGTAACCCAAGGACTAAGTTTGTTTTTCCGCAGTTAGACGGTCCGCAAACTATACAACGGATGGTGTTTGGTAAAAGCTTTCCGTGACGATATGTATTTTTTTCAGATCCTACATCAATATTCTCAAGATTTAGTGATGTAGGTTGTTTAACAAATTTCATTTTTGGAGAAATATGTTACCAGTGATGTCCTCATTACTGAAATGCGATCATCACGATTAAACTTCAGTATTTATCTGTGTTACTAACATCATTTCATTTCCAGCCGCAAGTAAAATTCAGAATCAATCAATATTATTGGGTATTCTGGAACAGATGTAATGAGTTTGAGTGAACGACAAGCCGCGCCAACCGGCGCGGTGCGTCGTGAGCTCAAACGAATGGAAGCTGGTCCAGAATGCCCAATAACATCCTACTCCCTTCGCTTCATCAACGTTCATAAGTCGTTGCATGCACGCACGCCGGTTCCGGGTACTTTTTATATTCCCCTTTGCCGTCATCCCCTATTTGGTCGATGTATGTCCACCTGGGACGTCCCTTACCAGCCCATCCACTCATATTCGTGGGTATATATAATATGTGGTTTATACTTTTTAAAATATCAACAAACTTGTTTTGTAATACGTTTCTTTCTAAAAGTGAACATAAAAAGTCTTATAATATTTGAGGACTCCAGGGAAAAAGACGAACTTGTCACTTTTTTCGAAACTAATCTGTGAATGCAGTTTTTTAGGGAATTTCCGTTACTCTAAGATAGTAAGCCGAACAGGGTAAAAAACAAGTTAGTCTCGGAGTTATTGACGCTTAAAAAGTCGCATACAGCGAAAAAGTGGCATTTGACATGATTGTGTATATTATTTAAATTTGTATTTGTGCGATTTTATTGTTTTAAATTTATAATCAACTTGTAACTATTTATAATTTAATTCATACAATATGTTTTAAGTGCTTCACTATCGCAAAAGGCCACTCTGTAATGATAGTTGTAAGTGGTTTTGTAATAAATAAATATAAAAAGTCAAACTTTCAAATTGCAATGTCTCCAAATTATGTTTGTTGCTTGACTAGTTTGTCTTTTTCCTTAAGGTCTTCATTTGTAATACCTATTTTAGAGCATACAGCCTAGAACATCAAAATCCTAGGAGTAAAATCGATTTCTGCTAACCACGGCCGTTTTTGGCGGGAATCGTTGAGAAAGGTTGTTGATCCTAGATTATGGACTGTAAGTTCTGAACATAGTCATCACATGATTATACTATTTTTATTTTAAATGCACTAACCCGTGCTAAGGACAACGGACCTCCGGCACGGATAGCCAGAGGTCGCGGGTTTGACTCCCGGCATGGGTGGAATTTTTAGCCTTTAAATAGGTTTTTAAAATAGTCATCACAGTAATTAAGATTTTCGATGTTAACTTTTTGAAGAATATGTATTATAAAACAAGTTATATTCTTTATTCCATTAGTGGCGCTAGTTATTTCCCCTAAGCGCCTTAAGGGCGGCTGGATGTGGATGGTCGGGCATAGGGAGAATTGATGGGCGGTCGGTAGGAAGATCGATTGATTGTTCTCAGGGATACTTTAGTAGGGCAGAGTTAAGAAGCAGGGAGCCAATGGACAATACTCTCAGAGTCATGAATCGAGAAAGTTTTTTTTAGAACACGGATATGATCGGTCACGAAACAGGAATACATTTTTTCTTAATTTTTAACTTGTAATTTTCGAGAAAAAATATTTCGTCCAAAATCTCAATTGAGGTAAAAAATAAGAACGTAGGTTTATCCAGTTTAGCTTCCTTTTTTAAAACAGAGCAAAGGAAAAAAAACACGTTGTTGCCCATTTTCACTTCATTAGCAAATAAGTCGTATACGACTCTAAGGCTTATAACTTGATTTCTACATGAAAAGTCAAGCGACAGCCAAAATCTATATTCAGAACGCCATTCTAGATGAAATTCGAATGAGAAAGTAATGTCTAAAGACTGTCCAGTTATCTTATCTTATCGTGCGACAAATGTTGAAGCTTTCGAATATTTTGTGTCTACTTTTTCAATTCACACGGGCGAGAAGCCGCTGCCTGGTTAGTACCCCTAAGCGCTGAAGCGTTTCCCGCTACTTCCGTGGCACCAGCCTTCCTTGACTGACAGGCGCTATAAAAGTTTACGAGCATCGAACTCGAGGAACAGTGCGCCGCGGCGTCCACGGCGCACAAAAAAACTGGAGCACGCCCTTTGCGGCGCGACTCATGAAAATTAATACGCGTTTCGACAGAACACTGGGCGCGCTGCCGCGAATATTTCGCCCGAACGGCTGCTGTATTTGGGATGGTAATGAACTTTTTTTTCTTTAAACATTTTTCAACTCTAGCAGCAATAGTGTAGACAGGCTTAACAGCTCTTTCTATTTGAGGGTAAAGTGTAACATGTAATTTAGGTAAAATCCTCTCTTTAGAGGGCTGCGTGGATGAAACATGTATAATTATGGTAATTAAACAAATATCTTCTCCTTCTTCTTCAGGCTTTATTATGTAGTCCACTGCTGGACATAGCCCTCCCCTAATGGCATCTTTGCAATTGAGTCTTCTTGACTTTCGAAAATAATATTTTTTCAATCACGATAGTAATTATAGCATTAAAACGCTGCCCAGATAGTGACCAAAAGCGCATACGCTTTTTTGTATAAATAATTGTTGTTTTTTGCTGTAATTTTTTGTATAATTAATCGATTAGAGAGGCAGATAAAAATATTTTCACACCTCCTGCTCGACAATGCCTTATTGCGTACCGTCAAATATCATCGTAAAGCATAGCCTTGTCTCTCGAGGGCAATAATAATGAAGAATTTCCCTAGGGAATAAAGTGATTTGAATTTAGAATGTCAAAATTCGCATGAAAACTATGAAGAAGCCCCGCATTGCAATTCGAAATTCGAATTGTTGTTCGAAACTCACCCCTTTTTTCTTTTTTTTCTGAACTACTGTGTCGTGTGACCGCGCGAAACACCAATAAAAAAAAGAATAAAAGGCGCGAATTGCAAATACGAATTTAAAAGTTATATTCAATTTATCTTTTTATTGTCTCCCAGATGGTGTGAAAAGTAGAGTATTCACCTCTGGAATAAAACATGTCTTAGTCTCGGGCGGTATGAACCCCTGGCTTCACTCAGGACTCTACATAACTCCCTCGCTTCGCTCAGGAGTTAAAATTTAACTCCCTCGCTGCGCTCGGGAGTTAACTCGGAGTCCTTCGCTCCGCTCAGGGTTCAATATACCGCCCATGACGTAATACATGGTTTTATTCCCTTAATGCATAATCTACTATTATTTGCATCTACGCACACACACATTGGTATACAACTGACAAAGAAAAAATAGCACAAATATGTGACACGGAACAATACAATACTATGCAGCAAATAAGCATACAAGAAAAGTAACATTAAGTGGGCTAAAGTGTCGTTGCTATGAATACTATCTGGACAGCGTTGTAATGCTATAGTTATTTTCGCGATTGAAAAGTTATTATTTTGCGAAAGTCGAGAAGACCCGGTTGCCATGTTCGTTTAATTACCATATACATGTTTCACCCACGCAGCCATCTTAAGAGAGGATTTTACCTAAATTACAGGTTATACTTTACGCTCAAATACAAAGAGCTTTTAAGGGCCTGTCTACACTATTGCGGCCAGAGTTTCGATGACATAACTTTAATTAACATAACATTAAATGACTTATGTAGCTCAGATATCAGGGTCTATCGTTTACCACGATCTTGACAGATGTGAAGAAATCTAATCATATGATAGTATTTTATTCAAATTCACATATAATACACACACACACACACACACACACACACACACACACACACACACACAAAACACACACACACATAAAACACACACACACACACAAACAAATACACGTACACTCTCAAACACAGGCACACACACGCACACCACATTTCTATAACTTAACCAGCTTTATAAAAATAAGATTCAATAGTTAATTTTTGTTGTTCAACCTTTATAAGTTGTGGAAGAGCAGGTTTCCCGGGCACAAGTATTTTATACTTACAAGGGAATTCCAGCAAAAGTGTATGTATGTAAAACTAGGTGTTGATTTTACAATATAGATCATTTTGAAGAGAAAGTTGATAAATATAACATAACATTATATCTACATACAGGCACATACATTGCTTCTGGAAGCACACTAGGATATCCAGTGTCGTGGGGACCAGAAACAGCGACATCACAAACATGTAAACATTCATGACCTGCGGGTTTTAGGTACTTCAAACTTACTCTTTCGTAAAAACCTATTTAGAGGCTAAAAATTTCACCCATGCCGGGTTTTGAACCCGCGACCTCTGGCTATACGTGCCGTGGTCATCTGGCATGGATAGCCAGAGGTTAGTGCATTAAAAAGATATATAATTACTCTTTTGTTTCATCAATACTCACCACCCTTTGTATACACGCAAGACACTTTTTAACTTGGCGTTTGCTAATACATCCCTTATTTTAATTTTATTTTTTTAATTGGACGAAATACGTAAAGAATTTGTAGATAAAGAAAAGGTACCTACATAAAGAATTTTTTGTTTCACAATATTGGGTATGGAATTATCTGTCCTATGGAACATTTCTCACTTGTAGTTAAGGCTGGTAGTGTAAAAGCGGGAGGCGCATGCTATTATCTAACATGAAAAAAATTGAAATTGAATTGAAATTGAAATTGAAAAATGGTTTAATTATCGCAAAAAAGTACAAAACACAACTTAAAATAGACTAAGTTAAATACATACTTAGTTAATTTAGTGAAAACTTAGTTAAATAACGCTATGCGATAAGAAGGATATGCTCAGCTAAATGCTGCGTGTGCGAACATCAACGCAGCGCTGATTTTCAGCACATCCCGAGTATTTGCTAGCAATTGACACGTTGGTAGCTAGACATGCAACTAGCCAATATTAGAAATAAAAAAATACTTTATACAGAATAGGTCTAAAAATAGACTGCATACACACATGAGATATTGCGCAAATTAAGCACAACTAAGCAAGTAGGCACTATGATTGTTAAGAATAATAATTAAGACTGTGAGCAGCATGTAGGTGGCACCACTGGAATCGAAAAATCCCTGAGGAGAGGAAAAATACAAAATTGTGACAGGCACCCAAGTGGTTAAAAAAAAACAGTTCTCATGTCGAATATTTACATAAGGTGCAGATTTTAGGGGGATAAAAAACTTGTTTGGTCTAAGTTTGTCCGTTGTTAGTGTCTATGAATTGTATTTATACTTAAATCTTTTAAAGAGATTTGCAAGTGCGTTAGCGTAATTCATAGATTGCATAGAAAATAGGTTCCACAAATAAAGAAAATAATTACGTCACAAAAAATATCACATTTTTCGTATTCAATTCACTTAAAGCTTAAAAAATATGTAACGCAGCTGATATTTGTTTTACGATTTCCTAACTGTTACGCCCTGCATATTGCATGAAAGTTTTATTCTGAAAAAAGAAGGTCATCTGCTAGGTATTGACTAAACGACTTTTTTTCTGCGTTGGAGCCTAGTATACCCGAGTATGCATCACTGACCATAGAGGGATGGTTTAGTTTCATTCAGTATCTAGAAAGGGCGCAAACTGCGCCAAAGATATATAGAGAATCTTCGCAAAGATATATAGAGAACACTTTATTGCATAGCCAAAAAAAGAAAACAACCATGATTTCAAAATCTAAGTAATTTTATACAATTGGCGGTCTTATCGCTAAGAGCGATCTCTTCCAGACAACCTTTGGATGGAGTGGAACGCATAAAGAATATAGTCCAGAGTATCCTCATTCTTGTCTTCTTCATTTATCGACCCACCTGCACAGTGCACTCAGTCCTTTACGACGACGAATATGGTCGCACCATACAGGCGGCCAGTATAAATGATTCGAAATTGTTTCCGCGAGCGCGCGGGGAGGCAAAAAAGACGTGTCACAGCAATAAATCATCCTGTATGGCGAATCGGGTTTACTCGATTAAATGCCGAAGTGTCTCCGATTGCCGGCGAATTGAAGATGCCACGGTTATATGTACGCAGCGCTTAAGTACCGACTACGGTGTGTGCCTGGCTTTACCCGCGAGTTTCGGAGGCTATACTGAGATCTACTTTATACGTTGACTAAACGTTGTCTGGAAGAGATTGCTGTAAGCAATAGGACCGTCAATTGTATTGACATAAATTAGGTTTAAGAAATCATAGTTGTAAGTCTTTTTTTCTGGTTGTGCAATAAAGATTTCTCTGTCTATCTATCAATGTAATGTACGGCTTTTTTTGTAATGTTTTATATATAAATATTTATTGGACATAATTCGAGTAATAAACTCCGTCATATTCATAAATGTATTTTTGTATACAATAAAATGTTCAACAAGACCGTTATGTAATGAGTCGTTTTCAGCACAAATTCATAAAGTTCAACAAGACCGTTATGTAATGAGTCGTTTTCAGCACAAATTCATAAAGTTCAACAAGACCCTTATGTAATGAGTCGTTTTCAGCACAAATTCACAAAGCAAAATTAAGTAGTTACGTGGCATTTAATAATTTCAGCAAGTCTAAATACATATCGTGGTGGAGTATGGAATAAACTTCCTACGATGCAGGAAGAGACCCGTGCCCCAACATTGGGGACTTACAAAGGGTTGGAAGCATCATCATCTGAATACATACTGGAGCTTTTTGTAATTGGAGCCCCACCTCCAATTACAAAAAGCTCCACATACATCATCATCTAAATACATACTGGAGCTGGGAATATACAAAGGTTTTAAATCATCATCATCTAAATACATACTGGATTTATTTGTAATTGGAGCAGTGGGGGCATACAAAGAGTAGAAAACATCATCATCTAAATACATACTGCTTTTTTTGTAATTGGAGCAGTGGGGTCATACAAAGGGTTTAGATCATCATCATCTAAATACATACTGTTTTTTTTTGTAATTAGAGCAGTGGGGACATACAAAGGGTTGAAATCATTATCATCTAAATACATACTGTTTTTTTTTAATTGGAGCAGTGGGGTCATGCAAAGGGTTGAAATCATTATCATCTAAACACATACTGTTTTTTTTTTTTGTAATTGGAGCAGTGGGGTCATACAAAGGGTTGAAATCATTATCATCTAAATACATACTGGATTTATTTGTAATTGGAGCAGTGGGGACATACAAAGGGTTGAAATCATTATCATCTAAATACATACTGGATTTATTTGTAATTGGAGCACTGGGGACATACAAAGGGTTGAAATCATTATCATCTAAATACATTCTGTTTTTTTTTTTTGTAATTGGAGCAGTGGGGACATACAAAGGGTTGAAATCATTATCATCTAAATACATACTGTTTTTTTTTTGTAATTGGAGCAGTGGGGTCATACAAAGGGTTGAAATCATTATCATCTAAATACATACTGGATTTATTTGTAATTGGAGCACTGGGGACATACAAAGGGTTGAAATCATTATCATCTAAATACATACTGTTTTTTTTGTAATTGGAGCAGTGGGGACATACAAAGGGCTGAAATCATTATCATCTAAATACATACTGTTTTTTTTGTATTTGGAGCAGTGGGGACATACAAAGAGTAGAAAACATCATCATCTAAATACATACTGGATTTATTTGTAATTGGAGCAGATGGGACATACAAAGGGTTGAAATAATTATCATCTAAATACATACTGTTTTTTTGTAATTGGAGCAGTGGGGACATACAAAGAGTAGAAAATATCATCATCTAAATACATACTGGATTTATTTGTAATTGGAGCAGTGGGGACATACAAAGGGTTGAAATGTTTATCATCTAAATACATACTGCTTTTTTTGTAATTGGAGCAGTGGGGATATACAAAGAGTAGAAAACATCATCATCTAAATACATACTGCTTTTTTGTAATTGGAGCAGTGGGGACATACAAAGGGTTGAAATATCATCATCTAAATACATACTGGTTCTTTTCGTAAATTGAACAAAAACGTGTGTTGGAGCTTACTTGCTTGTATCAAACAAACAGTCCGAATATCCGGTGAACGTATCTCAAGGTACAAACACACTAGCCGCCATCGTGTTTTCGCGATCCTCCTTTGTTTTTTTCTCGGTCACCCCGTTTCGGGAATGAAGACAGGGATATTTTGTCAGCGACGATTTTGTCTGCAACGTTTAAGCGCTTTTTAAATTCTGAATTTTAATCAGTTCGCGTTTTTGGGGCGCTGTTCCTTCGGACTGCATCTCGTCGATCTTTGACTTGACAGTCTGATTTCGACTCTATTGAGAACGGTATAAAGACTGGTATGTAAAGGTTAATGTGTGGTTCTTCTCAAACTGATTTTTTTTATTTACTATAAAAACCAAGTTTACTCAATAAAACGTCAAAGCTGTTAGTTTCACAATTATTAATAGATTATGTGGAGATAAAGCTAGCAAGGAAACTTGAGCAACTTTTCGTCGTAAGGTTGTCTGGAAAAAATTGCTTTTAGCAATACGGCCGCCAATTGTACTTTGTATCTTTACATGTTTTATAATATGTGCTTTGGTGTACAATAAAGAATATGCTATCTTCACATTTATTCTTTTCGGAAATACGTTTGCAACTGCTAGAATACTAAAGTTTAGTATTTTAATACTAGTGTCGCGCTCGGGAAAACTGGGGTAGAAATAATAATCTAAGATACTTACAATATTTACAAAAAAGAAAAGAAGTGGGTTGTGGACAATCTGTTCGTGCCCTACATCAGTTGGTTGGTTCAGTTCACGCTGCCGATAGGTACTTCCCTAGGCTGGATGCGATGACGCGCCGTGTCGCCTCGATAGCGGCGTAGAAGGACGGCGCCGATTCCTCCGGGAAGCACACCAGGGCTAGGCTAGATAGTAGTGGCGGCAGTCTGTAGCGCCCACTGAGTTTCTTTTAAAATGAGTCCGGAAGAAGCTAGTCCGGACTCTGTAGTTTAAATCCGGATCTTGGATTTTCAAAGGGGACCTTGAATTTTCAAAGGAGACCTTGAACCCTGGAACCGACGTCCAGTATTATCGCTACCCAAACCGGAAAGCACCAGAAATGAGTTTTAAGGTGGCGGTACAATAAAATGGGCAGAACGGTGGATAGCGCACATGCAAAGCCTAAATATGAATAATATATACACATTTAACAGAAATATACAGGAATACACGTACAAATTATTAATAAATAGAAACAGACAATTAATTGTCCACACTCACCGAAAAGCAGGGTGGGTCGCAGACAAGAAAATATTAGTCTCGTAAAAATATTGATTAAAAAATGGCCGCTAGGGCGGTTGGAGACTGGCGGCGTAACAGAGCGCACAACCAACTCCTTCCGTGGTCAAATTTCAATGACCGAGCCGAGATGAGTGAGTGAAAAAATATTGAATGAGTGATTGCCACAGATAATCACTCATTCAATGAGAGCTGAAAATAGTGGCAAGAACGAGTAAAAGAAGAAAATTAACTAAAAATATTAATTTTGTGAAACTGAAAAAACGTGAAGTTGGAAATAGAAAAATATTTATTTTAGTGGCGTATTTCCTTAAAAATAAATAACGCTACACTAGACATATATTATTTGTTTTAATAAGGCTTGGGTAGCATGATTTTTTTATTGGTTTTGGACTCTATTTCAACATGATAAAGTTCAATTTAACGTGGAAACTATTTTCCCCTTGCCCACTTAAGGGTTAAATAACACTTCATGTTATAATACTTTTTTACATGAAGTATGCTTATACCATTTTTTTAACCACGGCGTTAACGCGAATAATATTTTAATAAAATATCTGAACTAAAACTTTTGTACACATTATTGATTTGAGACCGGATAAACTTACATGACGTTTTAATGAATGAGTCCAACCATACATATTATAATTGTCACGATAAACTGATGTCAACCCTTTATATGTCCTCACTCCTGGGGCACGGGTCTCTTCCTGCGTCGCAGAATGGTTAGGTCACGGGGGCCAAGTCCGGGTTGGTGGGGGATTGTAAGACAGTGGCGGGCATTACAGCCAGAAGTTATCAAGCCGTCCATAAGGCCTCTGAGATGGCTTAACGACCGCCATTACAAGACAGCTGGCGCCAACGTCTTAGCCTGTGCTGCGTTGGGAATCACGGAAGCGCTCACAAAAAAGCCACTCCCGTTCGTCACGGGACGGTCACCCATTCCGTACCTGACCGCGCTTGTAAGCCAAGTTATTGATTCTAATTACTCTTAAATAGGTTTTTACTCTTAAATAGGTACAGCGATATCATTCCGATGTAAAAACCTAACTGCAAGGTAGGTACTCGGGGCTGTAAGTGATGCAAATTACTTCAGCCAAATGTCACTGCCTGTACGTAATACAGAGAATGTTGTAAATAGGTTCGAAATTTCACTGATGCCGGTGAGTCGCCCATTAGCTCAGTTGGTAAGAGCGCTGGCACGGATAGCCAGAGATCGCGAGTTCGAATCCCGGCATGGATGGAATTTTTAGCCTCTAAATAGGTTTTTAAAAATGTCCTTAGCACGGGTTAGTACATTAAAAGTAATATAATCTAATTACTCGGTTTCACTAGGGCACTAGCGCCTCTTTTCGTAATAAACTGCGAATTGTATTTTTATGACACTCGACCTTGATCTCAACAGCAATTCATATCTCAATACCCTTGATCTTTTTAGGAATAATAAATTAGCAGACAATTACCTTACGTACATACATGAGTACGCTCATGAAGATGTCTTAATGTTAACGATTTTTCGTGACAATGATACATCGTGATCGCTGTTGAAATGACAGCAACTTGCGGTGGTTATTCTTGATATATTTTCTCGAAAATTTGCATAAAATTGAAATGCGGTTGATTTATATTGTTTGGAAATGTCAGTTTACTTTTGTGTGTGAATAATGACTACAGAATATGAAGGAATGAATAATTGAAAAATTCTTTATTGCACTAAAACTGATTTGTACAAAGGCGAGCTTAATACTAGATAGTATTTTCTTCCAGCTAACCCACGATAATGCGGACAGTGAAGGGGTTGTGCCAGTAAACAATATTATTACAGTATAGGAGTGATTTATTACATAACCTTTTTTTTTTTTTTTCACCCAGGAGAAACCCCAATTACGGGTACCACCGGCTCGGGGGAGCACAGTGGTTATGTCGGACTCCCCGCCCTGAAAAGGGCGGTATACCGACTAAAACTCCTGGGGTGTTCCTCCGCACCGCAAAGGACGGGGCCACGGGAACGCTTGCGCACACTTCCGCGACCCCGTCTGCGGGCGCCCTTTCGGGCACTCCTTCGGCGGCGCTTCTGCCCCGTCGGTGCTCGACGACGGGGCTAGAAAACGCCGCATCTCTTCGTTGGAGCGCATAGGGGCCAAGTGCGTATGATCTTGGCCCCCATACGCCCCAACGCGCCGCCCCCTCCATCCCATCGCAACCCGGTCGATGAGACGGGGAGGGCGGCGCACCTCCTCGTTGAGGCGCGTGGGGGCCCAAGGCCCGGTCCCCACAGGCCCCACACGTGAGGCCCGTCACGTCGCCCACCAGCACTTCTCTGAAAGCAGAGAAGGCGGTGAGCGACCGCGCGGGCCCCCTCCGTGCCAGAAGGCACCCTCGGAACACGCAAGGGCGCCTTCCGGCCCGCCGTGATGGACGCGGAGAGTCCCCCGACCCTCCGCGTCCCGGCGGCCACTCTGGTCCGACTGGTACGAGGCGCGCGCGCTTCCGCGCAGCGGCGCCCCCCCCAGTCGGTCCTTCATTCGGTTGGTCGCCTGGGTCCCGCTCCACAAAGTGAAACAGGGCCCACGCGACCCCTCCCGCCAGATTTTTCGCCGCTGGCCAGCAAGATCCCATAAAGAGAAGTTACTGACCAGCGCCCAGGGTGCACCGGCCCTTGCCACTTACCCTTCCTACTGGTTCAAAAATGAATGAGTAGGAACGGAAGCGGAAGGGCACACGGGAAGGTAATCTGGCATCGCACCCCATTTATTACATAACCTAGGTTAACTAAATATTAAGAATAAATCATTGCTTAATCAATTTTAACTTTTTAGTGACAATCTCTAAATAGCTTTGTTTGGTTCTAAAGACGAAAGATTAAATATTTAAAACGTAGACATTTTCATTCTATTTAAAAACCTATTTAGAGGCTAAAAATTTCACCCATGCCGGGATTCGAACCCGCAACCTCTGGCTATCCGTACCAGCGCTCTACCAATTGAGCCAATGGGCGACTCACAGCATCAGTGAAATTTCGAACCTCTTCACAATATTCTCTGTATTACGTACATACGTATTTATTACGTACGTATTTTCATTCTAATTCGTCCATCCAAAGGTTGTGAAAGAGATCACTTCCTTCGACGACCTCTGTGGCGTAGCGGTAGCGCATTTACCTACCATGCAAGAGGTCCCGGGTTCGAATCCCGGCTAGAGACAAAAAAAAAGCCCATGTCTTGGATGTTTACATGTTTGTGATCGAGACAGGGTATCCTAGTGTGGGGCCAGCAGCAATGTAAATGTGCTTGTATGTAAATGTTATGTTATAAGACCGCCGTCTGTTCTCCTAGGTTCGTTATCAACCCTTGTATGTCCCCACTGTTGGGGCACGGGTCTCTTCCTGTATCGCAGGAAGGTTAGGCCATACTCCACCACGGGGGCCAAGTCCGGGTTGGTGGAGGATTGTAAGACAGTGGCGGGCCTTACTGTCAGAAGTTATCAAGCCGCCCATAAGGCCTCTGACATGGCTTAACGACTGCCATTACACTACAGCCGGCACCAACGGCTTAACGTGCCTTACGAAGCACGGAAGCGCTCGGAAAAATGCCACTAGCGGTAGTCACGGGACGCTCACCCATCCCGTACCTGACCGCGCCTATTGTTGCTTAATCAAGTGATTGATTCCAATCACTCGGTTCGCCTAGGCCACGAGCGCTTCTAGGTTAATCTGGGTCATTTCTTTTTAATGTACAATAAAGTGTTCTATTTCTGTATTTAATCAGCCTATAAACAGAGCCCACTGTTCGACATAGGTCTCTTTTCTTTCACGCTAATCCATCCAGTCTTTTGCTATGTCTCCCAGCCGCTTTCCGAACTGTCACATATGTTTAGAAACCTATGACACTAATGTGAAAGCGTCTCTATCTTATAATATCTTATTAACCAGTTAATTAAAGGAGTTATTTTGGTTCATATCTTGAAGTCTTTTTCTTCGATCCTTAATATCCTTGAGAAATATAGGGCTTGAACTACAGATTTTCACTTCTGACGGCAGCTTCCAATCCAGGCCAGTTAGCGCCGATTGACTTAGCCTTTGGGCTATGGAACTTTTCCAGCGGGGCACCTAAAATGCATAGTTGTTTAAAAGAGTCATATTAGTCCAGTAATGGTCGTTTCATTCACACTATCGGTAGTCTGGTAACCAATCGCATTGCAATGGTATAAACTTTGCTACTCAACTCGGCGCCTCGCGTGATTCGATCTTCTTCGCGAGAGATGCCTGATTTGCACGGGTACAATGTCATAAGCGCTCGTGGCCTACACGAACCGAGTGATTGGAATCAATCACTTGGTTAAGCAACAACAGGCGCGGTCAGGTACAGGATGGGTGAGCGTCCCGTGACTACCGCTAGTGGCATTTTTCCGAGCGCTTCCGTGCTTCGCAAGGCACGTTAAGCCGTTGGTGCCGGCTGTCATATAATGGCAGTCGTTAAGCCATGTCAGAGGCCTTATGGGCGGCTTAATTACTTCTGACAGTAAGGCGCGCCACTGTCTTATAATCTTCCACCAACCCGGACTTGGCCCCCGTGGTGTAGTATGGCCTAACCTTTCTGCGATGCAGGAAGAGACCCGTGCCCCAGCAGTGGGGACATACAAGGGTTGAAAACGAACAATGTCATAACCCTGGAATGACATTTTACTGATATTGCTTTGTGGACTACCGAATTGAGGCAAATAGCATCCATGTGGTGCTTACTATGTGAGTATTGGACTCTAGGACCCGGTAATCCTTGGCCGCCTTCTCTTTCGATTTCTTAAGCTGATGTACGTGAGCGCTTGTGGTCAGCCATCCTTTGTCCTGGCATAATGTGTTGCCTATTCAACGCCCTTTGCTGTTCAGGATTTCTAGATCGACAGGTCTCTAGTAAGTACACTTCCAGATGTCTTAATCTAAATAGGCGTGACGACAGTATCAAATAATCAAAGATTTAACCATATTCGGCCAAAGTACACGGTAAAAGGATTTAGAACACTGATTTAGTTTTGTAACAAAAAAATGAGAATACCAACATTATCGATAAATTAAAAGACTATAATACTGCTTTCAGCCATTTTTACTGATACAGCAATCCCACAGCGTGACGTCAAGCTTAGGTAAACATTTGTTAACATTCTTTGGCTGCATTTAGACACATTTGACGTCGGATGTTTGTTTACCTAGGCGAGACATCAGATTCGACGCCATGACACAGCGAATTGTTTACCCACAGATTTAAAATAATTCTAGAATAAAGGCCTTAACCTTCGTTAAATTTTATTTTATTACTGAAATACATTTTTTTTGTAAATAATGTGTCCTCATATTATGGAAGAGAGTTTAAAAACCTTTCCTCATGCCTATTGCTTGTGTTCAGAATATCCTGAGTACGTGTTTGAGACAAAGGAGATAGTTAGACCTGAGATTTCTGCACTTACCCCCAGTTTCTGGTACAATAGGCCGCAAATCCAATGTTAACAGCTGTCAGTTGGCCAAAGTGCATACAAAAAAACATTTGACAGCTGTTAACAGTAGATTAACAGATTATACTCTTTTTTAATGCACTTACCCGTGCTAAGGACAATTTTAAAAACCTATTTAGAGGCTAAAAATTCCACCCATGCCGGGATTCGAACCCGCGACCTCTGGCTATCCGTGCCAGCGCTCTTTCCAACTGAGCTAATGGGTGACTCAGCGGCATCAGTGAAATTTCGAGCCTCTTTACAATATTATCTGTATTACGTACAGGCGGCATGGATGGAATGTTTAGCCTCTAAATAGGTTTTTAAGATTAACAGATTGTTAATGTGAGAGAAACTGGGGGTTAGTATCATAGTTGGGCCATTGTACGTAGCATGCGCTGAGGTATGTTATTATTTCAGACACTAGGGTTTCCTCACGATGTTTCTTTCATCGTTAGCGAGTATTATTGCTACTAACTTGAATAATTAAAACTGTTTTTATTGGTACTGATTTATGCTCGTTTATTACATTATTACTATTTTCCGACGTTTCGGCACTTTTTGAGATGCCGTGGTCTCGGATGACTTGAATAAGTTCACAAAAGTTTGGACCCGACTTAAAATCAGCGTTGCAACGGACAACTCTGTTGCAACATTATGCTGAGTTGGGCCCATTTTGGGGCTCAATACTTAAAACCTATGTATTTCATTATTTGTTTTCGTGTTGTACAGTTTATTTATTTTTTACCTGCTTTTTTAAGCTTTCTGTGTTACTATTTTTTTTATTGTATGTAATGTGTAATGGTTTGGTGTATTTGTATTTTGTTTTGTTTTGAGTATTGTGTCATCTAATAAATACGAGTACATTTTCCTTCCTTCTTTTTTCTAAATGTACAAAACTACGAAAAAAAAATCATTGGTACATGCCGGGAATCAAACCCACGACCTCTCGATTGAGAAACCGACGTTCTACGGCTCCGCTACCACTGCTCTCAAACATAACATAAAATTAGCATACAAGAACATACATTGCTTCTGGCCCCACACTAGGATACCCTGTGTCGTGGGAACCAGAAACAACGACGTCACAAACATGTAAACATCCAAGACCTGGGCTTTTTTTGTCCCCAGCCGGAAATCGAAACCGGTACCCCTTGCATGGTAGGCAGATGCGCTACCGCTGCGCCACAGAGGCCGTCAAACAACGGGAATCTTATGGCCACAAGCGATTCGGAACGAGGACCTTGAAGGTAACTAAGTAATTTCAAGACCACGCAGGGCACTTGCGGCTCCCAAAACTGAATTACAAATAACCGGTAACAATTCTTTGCAAACATGGCATCGGTACCGGCAAAAACTGGCCCTCGTAAATAACAAATGCACTGTACACATACCGTACTATCGCTTATGAAAGTCCATGAGCACTTTATTCATATTTATTTCATAAACTGAACGTTTAAAAAACAACAACGTCAAGTAAGTCGAACCTAAGCTGAAGCTTAGCTAAAAAAGCGTAATCATACCTGTTTCATTCTGTACGCATATTACGTATTCTATTCTATATAACTATTACTCTATATTACATTTAAGCATTCTATTCAGTATGGTATTTCACATGCTTGCACCACACCGCAGTCTGTAGCGCTCGCGGAGCACCTACTGGCACTGACTGAAAATCAGCGCTGAAGGCTTGCCCATCAGCATATTGCTGTGTCAGTTGCCATTTATAGCGGCAGTGACACGCCGTGACCTTTAGTGTTCTTTTCCTTTTTTATGTTATTTAGTTAGGTAGATAGAGAAAACTATATTGTACATAAAAAAGGAAATTACACAGGTATTTCTTAACCTAAGAGTACAGACGGTGGCCTTATCACTAGTGCGTCCTTATCACTGAGCAATATATTGGAAAAGTAAGTAGATGTACAAATAAATCAAAATATTTCAGATACATTTGAATAAAACATGCTTAATTAAGAAAATAATTATACTAGCCTTAAATAGATACATACTAATAATGATATACTTTCATAAATAGGAGGCTGCGTCTCGCCTCCATCTCACGCTGGCGCTGCAGTTTGCGGCCAGCGTGAGATGGAGGCGAGACGCAGCGCGCGCGGACAGGGACCCATGAAGCTGGGCGCCAAGATCGCGGCCCCGCCCCCATTCTAGCTCGAGCCGCCGGTCTGGACTACTCATTCCACTGGGAGCTCCAGCAACTCGCCCGACTAAACACATCAGCACGGCTGTGGACCTATTCCTGCCACGAAGACGTCAATGCCAGCAACTTGCCCGATTAAACACGTCAGCTTTGGGCCTAGTCTAGTCACGTCGTCGAGATTGCCAGTAACTCGCCTATCTAAACACGTCGGCTCGAGCCGTGGGGTTAGTCCAGCCACCGACGACAATGCCAGGTACTTGTCCGTCTAAACACATCACCATCACACACGTGCGAACGAGCAAGGCAAGACGAAATCGGGGGCGACAGTTGCAGTTTGGCGCGACGCCTGCTAGATGGCATTTTACTGAAGGAGGGATGTCAAACGTCTGTTGGGTGTTCTGTTTTGGTGTACTGAAATTATTAATGTGTTTTAGGTTTGTTTTGTTATCGTGGCGTGTGTACTGTGGCTATAATAAATGTTTTTCTTCTTTCTTCTTCTTCTCTTCTACTACTAAGGTGAAAGTTTGTGAGAATGTATTTTTGTTACTTCTTCCCGTCTAAACGGCTGCCGGCCAGCGATTTTATTCAAATTTGTTATGGAGTTAGCTGAAATCCTGGATTAACACAAAGGCTACGTTTTACTGCGGGAAACTATGTTATTTCCATGGGAAATCGATAAACGGCTGGTGACGCCACGGGGCACAGTTAGTAAAATTAAAGAATAGAATTACAGTCACATGATAAATCAAAAGCCAAAGTCAAAAGAATTTTATTCACTACTAGCTGACCCAGCGAACTTCGTACCGCCTAACAGTCGATTCTTAATTTTTTTTTTTATTTTTGTCTCTGTAAGAACTATTCTCGTACTTCAAGGAATATTCTAAAGAAATAATAAGCGAAATCGGTTCAGCTGCTCTCGAGATTTGCGCTTACCAACACATTCAGCGATTCATTTCTATATTATAGAAAAAAACAAAGTGTTTAATTAATGAACGTCAAACTGTCAGTTCCACAATTAATAGATAATGTGGAGAAGAAACACGCTAACGGTGAAGGAAAACATCGTGAGGAAACCCGCGGATTGGTTGGCTCCGCACGTATTGACTAGGCTTTCCTGTGGGCAAGGCCGACTAAGCTGGCAGGATGGTATAGGTGCTGGGCAAGCCTACACCATCTATAAAACCATGTCCCAGGCACTACAGCGTCGAAGTGGTCCCTTGCTAAGGACAATTTACTGATACCAGTGAGTCGCCCAGTAGCTCAGTAGGAAAGAGCGCTGGCACGGATAGCCAGAGGTCGCGGGTTCAAATCCCGGCATGGGTGGAATTTTTAGCCTCTAAATAGGTTTTTAAGGCTGTTACTTGGTTATGATAGTTGTAGATGGATGGTATATATCTCGAAATAAATAAATAACATTGTAGACTTTTAGTCCGGACTTTTAGTCTACTTACGGGTGTTGTTATATCGGAAGAGTCCGAGACGAGCAACCGACGACGCGAGCTCCGTCTCTGCGCACCATGATTAAGCTCTGCGAATCGGAGCGCAACCTGGTCGGACTCTTCCGATATAACAACACCCGTAAGTAGATCCGGACTAAAAGTCTACAATGTGTTGTGCTTTCGAAAGTTTTAGTTCAAAAAAAGTATAAAGACAATTGATGTAGCGCTCACCGAAACCTTTGTCGAAAACGACACCGAATTGTTAGCACGACTATACTTTCAGAGGCACCGGTTCTTTTGCAAAAAAGCAAAAATAAAAACAAGTGCACATCGACTGCGTAATTAAACACGCTCTCTCCGAAGCCATCTCCGTTCTTCGGATTCCAGAAGACTTCCGAAAACTTCCGAAGCGCGTCCAGCGCATTGTCTCCGAAGAAAATTGAGCTATAAATATTCTAGACGTAATTTCGATTGTGCAATTTGGTCCCGCGCATTTGCATATTCGGAGCTCTGACGTTTTTGTGCGTTGCGGCCGCGAATTCCCATTGGGACATCGATTCTAGTAATTTATGGGTTTGTAGAGTCTGATTGCACTACTTATAATTATGTAAGTTTGTAGTATATCGTGGGCATAAGGGCATACCCGTTTCACACTTCCTCTTTGACTCACCAGGGTTTCCTGGAAGAAATTTCTCACAGACGTAAGCTCGCCTTCGTATATGTATATTCTAATGTCAACTTCCCTTTATTATGTTTTCGTGTGTAATAAAGTACTCGTATATAACTTTAGGGGTCTCTGATATAAACTGACATCACATTAGCACAGGACCGTGAGGAATGGCGCAGTATAAAGGAGGCCTATGCCCAGCAGTGGATTGATGTGGGCTGATTATAGATAGATAGATATAAACAAGACAGATAGATATATAAGATAGATAGAGAACACTTTATCGCACAACCAGAAAAATATCACAACTAATCTAAGTAATGTTATACAACTGGCGGTCTTGTCGCTAAGAGTATGTGAAAAAACCTTAGAGACATTGTAAAATCAAAAGATTAAAAACTAAAACCCAACTACTAAGATGCCTACTGACGTATTCATAATGGCTGGGTTATTTCATCATATGTAATGATATGTAATTTTACCCGTAACCTACAGAGTATTTTATCTGAACTACGATACGATCAAACCCTCCTTTGCTTTCTTTGCTTTGCTTCGCCGTCGCATCAACCGCGTGATGCACAGCCGGTTCTGTCTCGCTTCTCGTGAAGTAAATTAGTAGAATTGACAACCCGCTGCGCGCGCCTCTGTGGATGCGACTTAATCGTTCCCATTTCGGTATCTCTTCCGCGATCTTGCGGCTCCCGTTACCTTTTTTTAATTTCTTTATTAAATATGGCCGCTCGTAAGTTAATTGTTGCGCGCCGAAAGGGGGAAGATATTCTCGAAAGATGGAAATTATGTCATTACCGTGATGTCCGTTTGGACGTTTACGTCGTTTAATTTGTTACGCATTCCGAAAAAGTGTTGGAATGAACATATTAAGCTGTTGCGTTCAATAGCAGGCAACAGACCTTCTCTCAGAGAGAGAGAGAGAGAGAGAGGGAAAGAGGGAATTCGATTAGTGAATAAGCAAGGCCAGCGCGGATTGTCGAAGAGCTTAACTATTACACAATAAAAAAGCGATACCAAGGTCGATGGAATGTAAATATAATGGCTCATTACTGCTGGAGCATCCAGAACACCACTGTAGAATAGCCTCATAAAAGAAAATCGTATTAAAGAAAGTTTTTTTTCGCGTTAATTGTGTTAATTGAATGTACCACTCTGTAAAAATTTACCTTTTTTTGCTAAAAAACTCCTTCCCGGATATGTCAAAAACTAGAGCTGCTACGGGGAAACGAACTTCAGATTTGAAATCAGCTCGACAAATACATCAGGAGCCGGGTATAAAACTTCATAAAACAAAACCACTGTTCCCCAGTGTTAATATTTTGGTTTGTTGTTAACATAATTAATTTGGTTAGAGGCACGGTCATGCAAGCTTAAATAAATGCAAAATAAAAGGTTGTCTGGGAGAGATCACTTTTAGTGATGAGGCCGCCGTCTGTACTCTTAGGTTAAGAAAATTGTGTGATTTTAATTTTTATTTACAATAAAGGGTTCTCTATCTACCAGCAATTTGTTTTTTATTTTTTAAAAAAATCGTGACTATTGATGAAATCTGGGCTAATAGGCTGAATAGGCTAGGCACATACCTGAAAACCCTTTGTTTTGTATAAGTTAAATAATTAAAGCCTGGACCGAGTTTTGTAATTTATAAAAGTACAATTCGTAGTTTGCATGTGTGGGTACAACCTAATCAGATTTTGATAAATGCACGAAATGTAATTTTATTTTTATGGAACGAAAATTAACTCACAGTGTTTTATTCCAAATCATTATTAGTTTAAATTATGCACGTAAATATTATGAAACGTAAATAAATTTGTGAAATAAAAGGCTAGATTATATTTATTATTATGTGTGGGTTAATCAACCTAGAAATTTACATCGAAATGTCATGGTAAACCATAAAATATAGGTAGTTCTATAGTTCTATGTTTGTGATGTCGCTGTTTCTGCTTCCCGCGACACAGGGTATCCTTGTGTGGGACCAGAAGCAATGTATGTGCCTGTATGTAAATGTTATGTTATGTTATAAAACAGGCTTCTTGTCTCTGCATATTCCTGCGGCACACAAGCCTTAGGTTATGTAGTACAAGTACAGTAAGTTTATGCAGTCGATATCAACCCTTGTATGTCCCCACTGCTGGGGCACGGGTCTCTTCCTGCATCGCAGGAAGTTATGGCAGTTTGTGCAGTAGTACAATAAAAATATACCAATGCATCATCATTGTTATCAGCAGACAGCGGCTCACTGCTGGGTGAGCTTTTCCTTTTTCAGGCCTTTTCCTCCAAACGCAATCTCTCATGATCTTTTGCCAATGGGAATGGAAATTAGCGGGATACCTTGCGAAGTGATAAGATGGCAGGAAGACCAGGGCAATCACAGAGTGGCGGCCAAGAACAGGGTCTTAATTCTGTCAGTGCATTACACTACAATGACAGATAAATGGACGGGTCACGTTACGTCCTTTCTATACCATTGGCGCCTAGAAAGTTTGATACATAATATGTATCAAACTTTCTAGGCGCCAATGGTATAGAAAGGATAATAAAAATTGGCCTTTTTGCATCTACTTAATGAGATGGTTTGTACAGCGTCTAGTGGTATCTTCACTCACACTAGATGGTTGAAGGGACCACTCCGACGCTGTAGTGCCTGGGACATGGTTTTATTGCATGGTTTAGGCTTGCCCAGCACCTATACCATCCTGACAGCTTAGTCGGCCTAGCCCACAGGAAAGACTAGTCAATACGTGTGGAGCCAACCAAGCCGCGGGTTTCCTCACGATGTTTTTCCTTCACCGTTAGCGTGTGGTATTGCGACTACAAATTCGCAAATGTACGTAACTTTGAAATTAAACAAAGTCATTGGTACATGCCCGCACTCGGGATCGAACCTGGGGCTCTCGCTTGCCAGTCCATGGTTCTACCCACTGAGCTACCGCAGCATCGAACTCAGCACAGCATAGAAAGGATATGTGAAATGAAATCCCACATTCGTGCAATCCTCATTGTACTACAATGCATGAACAGAATCTAGGGCCAGGACGACAGCCAGTGGGCAGATCAGCGGTCTAATGGTCGAATGACTGGTATTCATACAGCAATATTATAAAAAAACCTATACCGGCGTGCGTGCATGTAACTACTAGTTAGTTAGACCTGAGATTTCCACACTTAATTAGCTAAGCGTTTGAGCTAAGAATTTACTCCAGCCAGCCTATCTCTTTCCAGAAAGTTGACAAGATTTCAATTTTTAGCATACGTATTTTACTGTCTTAAAAGAAACTAGATACGAAATAAAACGACCCATATTTTTTTATTTTCGGATTTTCATTCATAATTTTCTGTTTGAATTTAGTCTTATTCTAAAAGGACGTAACCGCCAAATGACGTCACTCATACGGCTTAATAATACTAACACTCCGACATGACATTTGAATGAAATTTAAATTGACATCTGTCATATCATTTTTAATAGTAGGCAACGGTACCTCCTCATTCCACCGTATGTGTGACGTCATCACACAATTTTTGGTTTTTATTTATTTTGTCTAAAGTTAAGCAATAATAAAATTTCTAAATATTTTCTTCGTAATCAGGACAGCAAAATTAAGAAACGGTATTTTTAGTTTTGCGCGTTGTAAAATATGAAATGTCGTCAATACAATGTCACTGCGAGCCTCTTGAAATAATCCCAGCTTCCCAATGATGGCAGTCCGTTGCTGTTTCACGCCTTCACAGCGGATGGTCACGTGGGCGGGTGTTTCCTCTTCTTTAAGAAATCAAATAAAGCAATTTAATAACATAATTTGATGATATTTCTATAATTCATAAACCAACTGTCATACCGAAGCCACCTCGGAAGCAGGTAAATTTGGCAACCGAATTTCAAGATCACCACGATACAGGTTCGCCTAGTGTGGAATCGCAGACTAACTAGCGCGAAAAGAAAACGCTATTTATAATACCCCTATATAATTCTTATATATTTCGTAATTTTATTTTTTTCTCTGTTCTCTTTTTGGTAAATAAATATTTTATTTTTGATTATTAAATTTCGAACCTCTTTACACTATTCTCTGTATTCTCTGTATTCACTGATGCCGGTGAGTCGCCCATTAGCTCAGTTGGAAAGAGCGCTGGCACGGATAGCCAGAGGTCGCGGGTTCGAATCCCGGCATGGCTGGATATTTTAGCCTCTAAATAGGTTTTTAAAATTGTCCTTAGCACGGGTTAGTGCATTAAAAAATATTTTTTTATATATTTTTTTGCATTACGTATGTTGAGGCATCCCAGGTAATGCGGGCTGTTGGTTAGGCCCATGGTATTAGAAATGTAACGTCTAAAGAATGTTGATAAAACGGAAGAGGTTTGATTGCACGCGCTCGTATCTTCTTACCTTTTCGGTGTACAGGAGTGAGTTTCATCATCAACCCATCCCCACCGAGGGGCACGGGTTTTTTCCCTGAGGAAGGTAAAGGCCATACTCCACCACGGGGCCAAGTCCGGATTGGTGGAGGAATGAGTTTGCGTCTTCTTCTTCTTCAGGCTATATTAGTCCTCTGCTGGACATAACCCTCCCCTAATGAGCGCCATAGCGCAAGGTTGTGCCATCATTGGGGGGTGATGCCCATAATCCCCACGCTAGGCATGCGGATTGGAGATCGCAGTTTGGTGGAATTGTACTGCAGGGGGCGCTGCTGCCCACCTCCTGGTGTGTGTCCCTTAGTCGCCTTTTACGACACCCGCGGGAAGAATTTGGGTTGGTGCTATTCTCTAGGCCGACACCACACAACATGTCGACACCACACAAGTTTGTGTAATGTAATATAATGTAATATTTAGTGGCAGCCGCTACATTCCTGTATCTCAATTTCTCACCGTCCCACATCTCAATCTGCGGCTGTATCAATTAAATGTATAAATCTAGCCGGCGGCGCGCGGCCGCTCGTGACTACTGTTTGAATATTTTAATATTTGCACGACTGCCCTGTGCCAGTGCATACTGGGATACCCGGTAAATAAGGCCTGATGTGGGAAAATAACAGACAAACTGACATCGTCAAATTTCGTGAGTTTTCTGCACTTTACGGGCGGTGGGACCATATACAAAGACCCCTTACCATTAGACAAGAGTAATGACAAAATCCACCGGAAAAAACTGGCGGGCAACTGCTAGTTTTTCGTGAATAATTTCGTTTTTTTAAACCTATATAGAGGCTAAAAATTCCGCCCATGCCGGGACACGAACCCGCGACTTCCGGCTAACCGTACCAACGCTCTCCCAACTGAGGTAATGGGCAAGTGCCGGCATCAGCAAAATTTCGAACCTATTTACAATATTCTCTGTATTATTTACAGGCAGCGACATCTTGCTGAAGTAATTTGCGTCACTTGCAGCCTCGACTACCTACTTTGCAGTTAGGTTTTACATCGGAATGATATCGCTGTACCCACATGATTATATTCTTATGAATAATTCCACTAGTCTTACAGTGTTTTATCAGTTGAACACGGAATCTTGATGAGTGGCCTTTGCATCTTCGTAACGAGATGATTATACAGCGTCCAGTGGCATTTTCACTCACACTAGATAAGTGAAGTAACCCCTCGCATGCTGCACTACTTAGGACATGGTTTTAGATGGTGTACCCATCTGCCCATGAAGCCATGATGCCCAGCACCTATACGATTCGGTCAGCTAAGTCAGCCTAGCGCATAAGAAAGACCAGTCAATGCGTGCGGAACGAACCAAGCAGTTTTCCTTCAAATTTAGTGTGTGGTATTGCGACTACAAATTCTAAAATGTTCGCAATCTTGATTGTATTGAAGAAAAAAATACATTTATTATATTAAAAGACAAATATTACAATAAAATACTATGCGATACTGTACAATTCTGAGAAAACGCAGCCATATTCGTTATCAACCCTTGTATGTCCCCACTGCTGGGGCACGGGTCTCTTCCTGCATCTCAGGAAGGTTAGGCCATACTCCACTACGGGGGCCAAGTCCGGGTTGGTGGAGGATTGTAAGACAGTGGCGGGCCATACTGTCAGAAGTTATCAAGCCGCCCATAAGGCCTCTGACATGGCTTAACGACTGCCATTATATGACAGCCGGTACCAACGGCTTAGCGTGCCTTGCGAAGCACGGAAGCGCTCGGAAAAATGCCACTAGCGGTAGTCACGGGACGCTCACCCATCCCGTACTTAAACGCGCCTATTGTTGCTTAACCAAGTGATTGATTCCAATCACTCGGTTCGCTTAGGCCACGAGCCCTTCCCCAGGCCACGAGCCATATTCAGATTCATTTATTTATTGCACGGTCACGTATCATTACAGTTATATTTTTTTATTTGATTAGTTAAGGATTCTTCATTGGTTAATTCATTTTTCCATTTTATGTATTGGATTGGACGTCGGTCCTAACGCCTCATAGTATGCACATGCAGTGTCCGAGGTGAGAACTGTGGCGACATCGTGTGCGCATCACACGATTTATGACTCGCGCGCTGCCGTGACGATCCGGCCGTGACTCTGCGCAACTTAGGTGACAACAGCTTTGGCACTCCTAGGCGACAATATCTGTAAGCTTTGAGCCTGGAAGTAAAGGTTTTTTTTTGTTAATAATAGTAGGCCAAGTGGTGTGCTTGAGGTAGTCCTTTGTCCAGCAGTGAACGAGTACAGGCTGATTGATGTGTTTAGCCAGGAATAAGCTCTACACAGAGACTAACTCCAAAAACATCTTGTACCCTAACATGTTCAGTGCTATCCACAGATAAAGGTACTCTATTAATAATAATGCCACCGTGTGCAAATCACTGCGCACTGTTGTGATAATCTGGCCGTAACTCTGCCCAGCTTGGGTGACAACAGCTTCAGCGTTCCGAGCCGATAATCTTCTCTAAGCTTTAAGCCTAACAGTGAAGAGGTTTCTAATAACAGTACTTTATTTATTATTATTATAACAATCTACCGTTGTTGCATCTACGTCATGAGATGATTTGTACGGTTTTCAGTGGCATCTTCAGACACACTGATGGGTGAAGAGACCACTCGGACCTTCCAGTGCGTGGGACATTGTTTTTAACAGGTATACGTATAAATAAATTAAAATATTTATCCAATAAGCAGCGGTTGCAGTTTACACGTCGTTGGGGCTCTGTACTAAGTCGAAACCTGTGTTACAGATACCGCGCTCTTCCTTATTATTCTATTTTAAATTTTGTATTGAATTCTCCGACCAGAGTGCTTAGTGCGAGTTTTTTAACGTTAACGTAGCGTTAACGTAAACTCTTATTTCTATGGCATCGAGGAAGCGCCACCTAGCGACAAGTATGGAAATTAAAATTGCTGAGTGCGAGTTGTAATGGTTTACGTTGAGAAGTGAACACGTTTACCAGCCAGAACACGAATAAACGCGAGTGCGAGTTGTACTGTGACAGCGTTTTGCCAGTTCGAACGGTTAACTTACTTATTTTCACTACTCAATGTTCGATTAACGCGGTTGTAAAGTTATTCGATTGGATCTGTCAAACTCGTACTAAGCACTCAGGTGGGATGGCGATCTGCGAAAAACTGCCGGCAGATGCTAGATGCCGCGAGCTGAAGACAGGGCACTATGGCGCTCACTTAGGGAGGGCTACGTCCAGCAGTGGACTGCATAATATAGCCTGAAGAAGAAGAAGATGGTATTTAAGTTTACATGGATGCATGCATAACGAATTAAAATCTAAACTAGAACTAAAACTTGTACAAATTGATCGTTTTAAATATCTTTGAATATTTAACTTACAGAAGTGTGTGTGTGTGTGTGTTTTTGTGTGTACAATACAAACTAGAAATATAATTACGATTGAACTAAGCTGTTATTTTCTATGTGCTTGCGTGACTCCTTTGCATTCGGTGGCGAAGTCTTACTAACAATAATAGCCTCAACTATTTACTTGTAATGATTGTTGACGGAATTATGATAAGCGGTGAGAACCTAGTTATGAAAGTACAACTTTATACAACCAGAGATTGTGGGTTCGATTCGCATTGGTGGCTGCCGATATTTGGATAAAAACAATGCAGCCTATATTCGTCGCCCTTTGTAGGGTGCGGTGCCTCGGTAGGCTTTCTCCCAGAGAGAGAGAGCAGAGAGAGTATGGGCTTAATCACCTCGCGTGCCCACCACGAAATCATGCTTTGAGGGAAAACTGATTTTCAGTTAACTCTACGATTCATGTTTAGACAGGTAGGTGGTGACTATTCATCGATATCAACCCTTGTATGTCCCCACTGCTGGGGCACGGGTCTCTTCCTGCATCGCAGGAAGGTTAGGCCATTCTCCACTACGGGGACAAAGTCCGGGTTGGTGGGATTGCAAGACAGTGGCGGGCGTTACTGTCAAAAGTTATTAAGCCGCCCATAAGGCCTCTGACATAGCTTAACGACTAGCATTACATGACAGCCGGCACCAACGGCTTAACGTGCCTTGCGAAGCACGAAAACGCTCGGAAAAAATGCCACTAGCGGTAGTCACAGTAACCACTGGTTAATTAGCGTAACATAGCTTTACACCCATATCCCAGAGGGGTAGGCAGATACCAGGGACTGCCACTTGCCACGATCTTGACAGATCACCTTCGCTTCATCAATGTTCATAAGTCGTTGCATGCACGCACGCCTGTTCCGAGTAATTTTTATCTTCCCCTTTGCTAATACAACTCCTATTTGGTCGATGTATGTCCGCCTGGGACGTCCTTTATCAGCCCTTCCACTCACATTCGCAATATATATTTGTTTTGTCAATCTTTCTTCCTTCATCCTCTCCACATGTTCAAACCTTCCTGTCTCAATTCTAGTCACTATGTAGTGACTAGAATTGAGACACGAATGTTCCGTCAGTTGGACAGGACACGCAATAGTCTGATTAGAGAAAGTTGTGGGGTGAAAGAAGAGGTCCTTTTTCAACCCACACAGTTCTAGAGAACTGTGTGGGTTGAAAAAGGACCTCAGCCTATTGCGTATCCTGTCGTTCAAAGTAACACCACACATACTTTTCAAGGACCTCATTTCTACTGCATTAATTCTACTTTCTTTCTTCAATGCTTGGTTTGCAATAAAGTATAATTATTAATTATTTCACGTTCTCTGATGTCTGTAATCACTTTTATGGCAATACATAGGGAATATTTATTCTTGTGCGTACTCCAGAAATTACTTAGAATAAGAAGAATATTCTTTGCTGTACAGCAGGAAAAAACAAACATAAAATAATTATAGAGATACTGTACAATTGGCGGCCTTATTGCTTAGAGCAATTTCTTCCAGACAACCTACCGAAAAGTGAAATTTATTACATACGAATGTAACTTGGCATATTATTAGCAATACATAAATATAAACAATAGATGTAAAACCTAACTGCAAAGTAGGTACTCGGGGCTGCAAGTGATGCAACTTACTTTAGCCAGATGTCGCTGCCTGTGCGTAATACAGAGAATATTGTAAAGAGGTTCGAAATTTAATGATGCCGGTGAGTAGCCCATTAGCTCAGTTGGAAAGAGCGCTGGCACGGATAGCCAGAGCTCGCGGGTTCGAATTCCGGCATGGGTGGATTTTTTAGCCTCTAAATATGTTTTTTTAAAATACATAAATTCATTCATTCATTCATTCAAGTTCGTTCATTCAATTACATAAAATATTTAAACAATAACATAGCACATTATTGGCAGCCAAAAGTGATAAGGAAATAAATAATTTATGGAAAAAAGCCTTTCCATTTAATTAATTAAGGGATTTTATTGCATTTAACTACAAAACCGGCGTGCAACTTAGCATTTTTTACCGAGTCGGCATCATAAAACGTCGTAATAACAATTCAAAAATAACCATATACACACTGAATAAATTCACGCATAAAACATAATCTCGTTAACTTTACGCTTCTCGTAAAAACAAAAGTTGTTCATAAAAGACACTCTTTGAGCGGCAGTTACAGACAATAATAAACTTGAGTCGTATCTGGTGATCTCCGATTTCACAATAAAAGCACCGCCAGTTAGAGGGCCAGTATCGTTACAGCAATTTGACCGGGATATAACGTGTCCTTTTTTGCATTATACGACTGCAATATTGTCTTATCGCTCTTTTGAACTTTATTAGTGCTTAAAACTGCGTAAAGCTCAAATTAAGCTTGTAAATCTTTATATTGCTTTATTTGCAGCCACCGATGTTATCTTGCGTGAATAAAATATGCATTAAGCTTCTCAGTGTTTATATTCAGTTTGACATTCTGCGAAATGGTTAGAATAAAGGCGTTTGGCTTCATATGCATATTCTGGCAGCACAAATCAGAAATAAGAAATTGATGTTAAAGTATTTACATTCAAAATTAAATTAAATGAAAAGGTTTTATTCAAAGTAGCATCTTAATGAAAGTTACAATTCAAACTTAGTGTGCATTTCAAAATCTAGAACATATTGGAGAAAAATTGATATAAAAACTGCAAACTTAGTCTTTTTAAAGTCCTTAATTAACCGAGTTTACATAATGCATTAGACTGGCATTAAGTCTAGACATCATTGTCAACTAAATAATCATTTATGTTATAGTAGCCCTTTTGGCACAAAGTGTGCTTAACTTTGCTAAGCTTTTTTGAACCGCATATCAGGCAAGCTTAATATATCTTCAGGGATTTAACTATAGAAACGTATACAAATGAAGAATGGATTAACCTTTGCCAGCTTAAATAGTGGGCAAAGCTTATGTTTATTTTTAGTATGTTCATAATGTTGGCTACCTAAAGTTTTAAAGTTACTCATATTTTTACTAACGTACATAATGTTTTCATAAATTTGACTATCCTTACTATAAAATTCACAAATTTAAGATAGGGCATATTGCCCGATCACAGTCGTTTTATTACTTCGTTTATTAAAGTAAATAATATATCAATTCGTCAGAAAAATGTATATTCAATACACATACTTACCCTAGATGCTATAATAACCTAGAGTTGATCCAGAGTTTCCGCCCTATAGGCTGAATACTCCACAAGTTTCCACTAACAAAGTTATACTTTCTTTAATATGCTTTTCGACTTTCTTATTACTATCAAAAAATTCAACTAAGGTATGATCTCAGTTGAATTTTGTATAGCCTGTTTTTTAATTTTTCGAATGAACTAATTTTAAAAACGACATACGGAGCCGAGACGTAGAACCTGACAGTGAAACTAGCCCACCGATTGCATGTCACTCAGCGAGCTATGGAAAGGTGTATGCTCGGAATCTCGTTAAGGGACAAAGTCCGGAACGAGATCATCCGACAAAAAACAAAAGTCACTGACGTAGTTCAGAAGTGTAGCAGGCTGAAGTGGCAGTGGGCTGGTCACATGTGTCGCAGAACCGATGATCGTTGGAGCAGACGGGTTCTCGAATGGAGACCACGACTCGACAAGCGTAGTGTAGGACGCCCTCCGGCCAGATGGACCGACGACCTGAAAAAGGTGGCTGTTGGTGACTGGATGGCGAAAACGGGAGATCGGGTCTGGTGGCGCACCCTGGGGGAGGCTTATGTCCAGCAGTGGACTGCAATAGGCTGAAATGAATGATGATGAAATGAATTTTAAAAAAGTTGTCATTTCAATTTTAACTGGGAACACACCATTATTTAGTGCGGCCTTAAGCCGATAAGCCTTTTTGATTTTTTTCTATACTTGGCTTCTTTATTTTACTTTTTACATCAACTTATTAAAAAAAAACTTTTCCTGACAATTTTAATTACCTGTGTTCAGTACTCGTTGCTACCTTAAGCCGAATAAATTACTACTCTTTTTGTTCTGTAATTTCAATACAAATACCACCTTTATCTGCAAAGGCTCTGCAAAAAACTTGTAAAGTAACATTAGAAAACATTAACAAAGTCTCTTGCGGTTTGATTAGCCTTAAAGAACCTCATCAGTCCTCAAGTTAAACAGCCTGAACAGAAAAAAACACAACTCGAATCTCCGAAGACATTCCAAAAAGGCAAAATGCCCAGGAAATCAAATCCAGCCAGCGTCTGGCAGGTGTGAACGTTTTCACTCGACACATTCTTGAAAGACATTAGATCTTATCGCGGCATACAATTCACATTAGCCTACAAATGAACGCGGCGCGTAAAGCGCATTAGTTAGTTACAAATCACGCAACGCGCCAGCAATGTGGAGCGATCGAAAATACCAACCACACCTAACGAACACCCAACATATCACATTCATGTTTCAATTACAACGTAGGGCATGCCTTCAAAGCCGGTCCGCCCTATCTCCACATTTTCTTTCCAAACCGCTGCCCATCAACAGGTAGGTCTTTTCATTGCCATCTTACCCTCATAAGCCCTGGAGGTAATACTAGTAAGTGTTACCTCAGGTCTTCTAAAACTATGTATATGTTGAATAACTTTTTCTTCGTGTCCAAAAAATTATGAGGAAGATATTGGACCTGGAACAGTAAGTTTCCCGGACTTCCTAATAAATCATTGGGTGTGAATTAAGAAAGTTTTTCGTGATGTACTATTTTTAGGACGCCAGGGCTTAGGAGATTAAAGGCGTCGAGTGGAGACTACGCATCAGAAAGCGCGACGTGAAACGTCCACTGGCTTGAGGGACTGTCACCGTCTGACGCAAATTACTTGATACAGTTCTATGAACTGATAACAACACAATATAAAATGATGATTGAAGAAGGCGGTTGATTGATTTAATTGCCTAACAAAGTTGGGATAATACTTAGGAACTAGTTAGGTAATCTTTGAATAAAAAAATTACATAAATTTCATTGTAGAGCTCAATTGGTAGAGCGCTGGTACGGATAGCCAGAGGTTGCGGGTTCGAATCCCGGCATGGGTGAAATTTTTAGCCTCTAAATAGGTTTTTAAATTTGTTCCTTAGCACGGGTTAGTGCATTAAAAATAAAAATGGTGTATTCATTGTAATAGTGATGCAGTCTATATTGGTCCAACTGCAGAGAACTAGTCTTCTCTCAGAAAGAGAGAGAGAGTAAGGGCTTAATGTACGTCTGCCTACTGCGGATTGGCAATGTCACGCTCTAAAGTATGGAAACTCAATATTTAAATGTCAATATGATCATCATCTGTGCTATGTGGTGTCGGCCTAAAGAATAGCACCAACCCAAATTCTTCCTGCGGGTGTCGTAAAAGGCGACTAAGGGACACAAACCGGGGGATAGGCAGCAGCGCCCCCTGCACTACAATTCCACTAAACTGCGATCTCCAACCCGCATGCCCAGCGTGGGGATTATGGGCATTACCCCCCAATGATGGCACAACCTTCCGCTATGGCGCTCATTAGGGGAGGGCGATGTCCAGCAGTGGACTAATATAGCCTTCTTCATCTTCTTCAGGCTATACTAGTCCACTGCTGGACAAAGCCATTTCCTAATGAGCGCAAGGTTGTGCCATCATTAGGGGGTAATGCCCATAATCCCCACGCTGGGCTTGCGAGTTGGGGATATAGCCTGAAGAAGAAGAAAAATTATCATCATCATCATCAGCCCACCTCTGCTCACTGCTGGGTATAGGTCCAAAATGCCATCTCTTACGGTCTTGGGTCAATATTATTAAATAAAAATGATTAATGGATGGGACGAAACTTACATCAAGCAATATCTATAATATAAAAATGAATCGCTGAATGTGTTGGTAAGCGCAAATCTCGAGAGCAGCTGAACCGATTTCGCTAATTCTTTTTTTAGAATATTCCTTGAAGTACGAGGATGGTTATTACGCAGAGAAAAATAAAAAAAATAAAGAATCGACTGCTAGGCGGTACGAAGTTCGCTGGGTCAGCTAGTTATTAAATAAAAATGATTAATGGATGGGACGAAACTTACATCAAGTGTGCTTAGGAATGAACTGAATAATTGATGATAACTAATAGAAAAAAGCAGAACAAATGTGCAATGACATGGTAGCAGCAAGAATATTACCGTGAAATGAGAACCATGAAACAAAAAAGACAATAGAAGAAAAATATCCAAAACGAATCAAAGCCGTCAAGCGACCAATTCCTTGGTGCAACCGAAAACGAAGCAGTAATTAAATTAAAACGTTACTCAAAAGCAGATGAAGCAATTCCAGTTGAGATAGGACGAGACCTGGTCGATATAAATGCAAACCGTGCATATCGCTGCTACCGTATCGGGCTAACATATTAGTCGAGCAGAAAAACTGAGATCACCAAACGTAGTTCTACTAGGGATAGCGGTGCCACTTGCGTCTCACATGTTCATGCCTTTGTGGGGACAAATAGGCATAATATAAACTCATAGGTTTAATATAGTGTTCATAATAGTTGAATTTTTCACACAGCTAAGAGTTAAAACTAAGCCTAAACTAGGAATAGACCTGTATTTTAGGCTGTGTATTTCTTTAAAGTCTTTACTTTAATAATTGTAATGACATAAATCAACGTTATAGTAGCTATACCAGTCACTAACTGAGGAGGAAAACATAGTGAGGAAATCCGAGTGTTTGAGGTGTTCTACCTCAGAGCTAGAAATCGCACGCATGGTAATTAAGACCACACTTTCTCTCCGAGCCAAGGCCTGAGCCCTGAAGTGGGGCGTTTATAGGCTACATAAGTGTAAGTTATAAGCACTGTGAAATACATACACATTACGACTCTTTGGAAACGTAAAAACCGGCAACGTCCGAGTTTTGCGCACTAAGGGTTTTGTACCACAGCACTTTTTTTTTGTAAATATGCAAAGTACGAGTATTTAGCGAATCCTACGCCACGAAGGCAATCGAGTCGGTGAAGATGCCTAGCACCAATAAAATATTACCTAGTTTGGGGCAAGCCTAAATGATGGTATTCTGTTGAACTTGGCCACAAATATAAAAAAAAAACCGACTTCTGGACATTAATGCACTAAAACCCAAACATAGTATAAACGAATATAACCTACAAATTTAAAATTCGTATATATTATAAATAAATAAGTATTCATGGGCATATTACACAGATCTCGTTAGCCCCATACTGAGTACAACTAAATGATTTGTCATACAGGTGCTAACTCGAGGATAAATTTAATACAATAAATTATATAGACCGGGCCGGGAATTAAACCCGAGACTTTCTGTTTTACAGTTAGCGTGCCAAACCGCTGCGCCACCGAGGATGTTTATATCATATATAGGTATTGTAGAAATATATCTTGGAGACGGTGCCCAAAATGTATGTGTTCTTCGGGAACTTGGCACCGACTCCAAGATATAGTTCTACAATACCTAGATGAAACCAAAAGAACCCTTTACCTAGTCGAACAAAAAACAAATTATCGAAATGGGTTAAGATTTGACAAAGATATGCGAAGACATAGTAAAAGAAAAATAAGTAATATACCTACGTGTCGAAATGATAACCTCCACCTTTGTTGAAGTCAGCTAAAAAGAAAAGGGACGAAACGCCAGCCGGGTTGCAGCGGGAGCCGTGCGCGTAAAGCACGCCCGATAAGTCAGATATCGTATCAATTCCACGCATCCAGAGCACTCGTTGGCAATAAATCAGACCGCTCCAAATGCGACGCAGCGCGCTCCGTATACAGCACGCGCTGGATCGCGCGCCGAATATTATGCGTCCGACTTGACATTTTGACGTTTGATGTGCCCAGCCTGCTTATGGACTAGGAGCTATTCGCCTTAAATAACTTCTGTCGGAATAGATTTCGATTATTTATTAGTTAAAACGTAGGTATGTACCCATGACTTTGTTTTCTAAGTTATGTACATTTGTGAAATTATAATAGCAATACTACTCGCTGACGGTGAAGGAAAACATCGTAAGGAAACCCTAGTGTCTGAGGTGTTAGCGTAGGTACCTCAGCGCTTGCTACGTACAATGGCCCAACTATGAGGCTAAGTGCGGACATCTCAGGTCTAACTAACTAGGTAAAATGTAATTACGTAGCGCCCTGTCTTCAGGGCGCTATGGGGCTCATTAAGAGAGGGCTATGTACAGCAGAACACTAACATAATAGCCTGAAGGAAAAGAAGAAGAAAACGTATTTACCTTGATTCCCGATGTCTCGGCAGCGTTGCCGTTGCCGTGGTCACGGGTAGACTGAAGTGGCGAGTGCAGTCAATTATTGTTGTGAGGATAGGTCAAGTCACTTTAGCTTCGACTGCCTCGTTGTTAAGCGCTTGGGCACCTAGACAGAGGTCGTGGGTTTGATTCCCAGTGGGGGCCGCTGTACTTTTGTACAAGTGGCCTCAGTCTGGGTGTATTTTCAGGTTTATGGCGTTCTTGCCTGGTTCACACATTAATACAGGGTATCCTAGTTTGAGAACAGGTCAAGTAATTGTGTTGTGTGGAAGTTGTTACCTAATAAGTAACCGCGAGACCCGTTTAATACATAAATATCACATAGTACATACTATTTCTCTCTTGGAGAGAAAGTATGTGCTAAAAATACATACTTTATTTTTACTATCGCAAGAATCGCTCTAAATGCATACTTAGTTCACACGCAAAGTATTTTAAAACACAGGGTAGACTACCTAGTCTTCCCTCATGTCACTTTTAGTTTTTTGCAGCGGGCCGACGCACCACACTCACTACATACCCGTAGACCCGTTCAATATATTATAACTATTTATATGCGCATTTCGATCATGAAGAAATACTATAGAAGTATTGCTTGGTAATGTAGAGACTGATATGCTTTAGGCGACTTTGTCAGCTCGCCCAATCAACTGGTCAGTACGCTAGACAGGATTTATGTGAATGATTGAGAAGTAACACACTCACACGTACTCACACAGCACACACACCCGCACACACACACACTCGCGCACTCACACACACACACACAAACTCACGCCTGTATCCCGGAGGGGTAGACAGAGACCACGGTCAGCCACTTGCTACGAGCCTGGCCGATCTTTCTCACTTCATCAACATTCATTGGGCGTCGAATGCCCGCACGGCGGTTTCATACATTAAAATATTATACAACAAAGATAGGTAGGTAAAAGAATCACAACTATAATTAAGATAAGATAAGAATATTCTTTGTTGTACAAAATGAAAAAACAAACAAAAAATGAGATCACTTTTAGTGATAATGCCGCCGTCTGTGCTCTAAGGTTAAGAAATATCTGTGTAATTTATTTTTTTATGTACAATAAAGTGTTCTCTATCTATCTAAAATTGGCGGCCTTATCGCTCAGAGCAATTCCTTCCAGACAACCTATCTATATCTATCTATAATCAGCCCACATCAACCTACTGCTGAGCATAGGCCTCCTTTTTATTGCGCCATTCCTCACGGTCCTGTGCTAACCTGATCCATCTCTGACCCGCAACCCTCACGATGTCGTCTGACTATCGTGTCGGTGGTCTGCCCACCAACCTCCTTCCCTCCCTTGGCCACCACTCCAATACTGCCCTGGTCCACCGGCCGTCTTCCCTTCGATGACGATGCCTACGATGGAGAATTAATTAAGATTACTGAATTTCACTAAAGAGATATTCTAGAAGGTCAATGTTAAACCACTACTTTAATGAAGCCAATGAATTCAGAAAAAAGCATTGGTAAATACCTATATACCAATACCCCAATGAAGGCACAACCTTGCGCTATGGCGCTCATTAGGGGAGGGCTGTGTCCAGCAGTGGACTTATATAGCCTGAAGAAGAGAGAAGAAGAAATACCTATATATATTTTTGTTTCAAAACTGTAGTGCCATCACCGGCACAGTACAATGCAAATTGGATTTTTCTCTTTTACAACTTAATTAACTCTCGAAAGAGTTGTAACGCAACTACACGTCTCTTAAACGCAGTTTTGGTTAATTTTTACAAAATAATAAAATTTATCTGGAGAAAAATGCTCATGTTTTTTTCTCTCTCTTGCGATTCATTTGCAATCAATGCAATTTAATTTCGCGTTCTGCAAAAGTATCTTTTAAGGGCAAACCCATATCTGTCAAATGGAGGTATAAACAGCGGTTTTAAGCGGACGATTATACGTGTACTTAAACGGTTTGTCGCTGCATCGAATACGGATGGTTATTAATGCCCGAAATTTCGCCTCAAATTGGACATTCAAGCAATACCATTTATTGACACCAATACGGCGAAGGAGCTTATGAACTTTTATCTGTATTGACAATTTTTCACCTCACATAATTACACCTATATAGTACACTGTATCGTTTTATTTTTATCCCGAAATAGACCTGTTTGAGATGTAAAACAGAGACGAAAAAAGGGCGCCTTGAAATAGCTTTGTTTTCAAAGTTATGAACATTTAAAAAAAAAATCTATTTCTAGGCTAAAAGTGTAAAATAAAAAAACTATTTAGAGATTCGAACCCGCAACCTCTGGCTATCCGTGCCAGAGGTCGCGGGTTCGAATCCCGCCATGGGTGGAATTTTTAGCCTCTAAATAGGTTTTTAAAATTGTCCTTAGCACGGGTTAGTGCATTAAAAATAAAAATAGTATAACAGTAAACTTTTTTTTTATTGTCGTTAACATGGGTTAGAGCATTAAAAAAAGAATATAATTATGTACATTTGTGAAGCTATAGTAGCAACGCCACACGCTAACTGTGTAAGAGAACACCGTGAGGAAACCCGTTCCAGTCCCCAACAGTGGGGATATATATACTCGTACAAAGGGTTGATAACATGCCAAAAACCATTTTAACTAGCTTTGCTATATTCCTTCACGTCGAATGTAGACAAAAATGTCTTTGTTTAATAAACTAGCTGACCCAGCGAACTTCGTACCGCCTAACGGTCGATTCTTTTTTTTTTTCGCCGTAAAAACCTTCCTCGTACTTCAAGAAATATTCTAAAAAAAAGTATTAGCGAAATTGGTTCAGCTGTCGAGATTTGCGCTTACCAACACATTCAGCGATTCATTTTTATATTATAGAAGAGACTAGCTGACCCAGCGAACTTCGTACCGCCTAACAGTCGGTTCTTATTTTTTTTTATTTTTTCTCCGTAAGAACCTTCCTCGTACTTCAAGAAATATTCTAAAAAAAATAATTAGCGAAATCGGTTCAGCTGCTCTCGAAATTTGCGTTTGCCAACACATTCAGCGATTCATTTTTATATTATAGATAGATGTATAACATTTTGGTGTCCTTTTTCTTCTTTTTCTTTGGGCTATATTAGTCCACTGCTGGACATAGCCCTCCCCAAATGAGCGAAAGGTTGTGCCATCATTAGGGGGTAATGCCCATAATCCCCACTCTGGGCATGCGGGTTGGGATCGCAGTTTGGTAGAATTGTACTGCAGGGGGCGCTGCTGCCCACCCTCCAGTTTGAGCCCCTTAGTCGCCTTTTACGACACCCCCGGGAAGAATTTGGGTTGGTGCTATTCTCTAGGCCGACACCACACAGCAAATTGGTGTCCTTATTTCTTGCGATCCCCAAACTCCACTAATAAAAACACACCGACCTAGAAAACAAACACATGCATCAAGCGGCGGCTAACCTCGAGCACGGCACGAGTCGCGAACATGTCCAAGGATGATTTGTTACGCTCCCGAGTTTAGTGAAGACGTGGTCACGTGAGTTGGGAGAGAGCACAGTGGCAAGAGAAGCTAGGAGCGGAAAAATACAGCAGGTTAGCTATCATCATCAACCCATTATATTCCCACCGAGGGGCACAGGTCTCTTCCTGAGGAAGGTATAGGCCATACTTCACCACGAGGGCCAAGTCCGGATTGGTGGAGGCTTGCAAGACTGGTGGCTGGTCTTAATGTCAGAAGTTTTCGAGTCGCCCTAAAACCTCTGAGACAGCCGGCACCAACTGCAACTGCTATTAACATTACTTAGATTTAAGAATCATGGTTGTAATATTTTTCTGGCTGTGCAGCAAAGTGTTCTCTATCTATCTATCTATCTATCTATCTATCTATCTATCTATCTATCTATCTATCTATCTATCTATCTATCTATCTATCTATCTATCTATCTATCTATCTATCTATCTATCTATCTATCTATCTATCTATCTATCTATCTATCTATCTATCTATCTATCTATCTATCTATCTATCTATCTATCTATCTATCTATCTATCTATCTATCTATCTATCTATCTATCTATCTATCTATCTATCTATCTATCTATCTATCTATCTATCTATCTATCTATCTATCTATCTATCTATCTATCTATCTATCTATCTATCTATCTATCTATCTATCTATCTATCTATCTATCTATCTATCTATCTATCTATCTATCTATCTATCTATCTATCTATCTATCTATCTATCTATCTATCTATCTATCTATCTATCTATCTATCTATCTATCTATCTATCTATCTATCTATCTATCTATCTATCTATCTATCTATCTATCTATCTATCTATCTATCTATCTATCTATCTATCTATCTATCTATCTATCTATCTATCTATCTATCTATCTATCTATCTATCTATCTATCTATCTATCTATCTATCTATCTATCTATCTATCTATCTATCTATCTATCTATCTATCTATCTATCTATCTATCTATCTATCTATCTATCTATCTATCTATCTATCTATCTATCTATCTATCTATCTATCTTAAGTCTCGATGGAGCTGTTTAAAAAAACTAAATGTTATACTATTTTTATTTTTAATGCACTAACCCGTGCTAAGGACAATTTTAAAAGGCACGGATAGCCAGAGGTCGCGGGTTCGAATCCCGGCATGGGTGCAATTTTTAGCCTCTAAATAGGTTTTTAAAACTAAATGTGTTGTGTAGTATAAGATGCAGGTCAGTGTATGTCACTTAGAATAGATGTATTTTGCTTTGGTACGATTGGAACCGACGCGCTTCAGTTATTTGGGAATTAGTAATACATCAATAAAGCATAATATTTGCCAGGATTTTTTCAACCGAAGTAGAGGTTGTGATCTTAAGAGTCTATATTAATTTCACGGTTTCTAGTAGCACGGGAAAATATATTTTTAGTAGCCTATTGTAGGCATTTGATAAGCACTATGGTCTCACCCGAATGTCTTTTCACAGAGGATATTCACCACGTATTCAGGGTCCCAAACGTGTCTCCTTACACTGCATTAGGTCTCACCTTTCAGTAGAAACACATTGTAGCAAAAGAAATTTCTCCGATCTAGAGAAACTTGAGTTGACGTTTTGCTGCGAAATTCTATATCCTTCAGTTCTACGGAGTATATTATGTCTTTGAAAGCACCGAAAATTTATAGTGTATCCAATAAATTTTGAGTGACTTAAAGGCAATAGCAAAATTAACGTGCCTTAACAATAACCGTATAGGTTTGTTTTTTTAAAAAAACACTTTACAATTCGCTAGTTTGTTTTTTTTTTAAACCACTTTCGAATCTATAAAAACCTATAGTAGCCAGCTAGAGCAGTACGTGCGTGCTGCGGGTCCACGGCTCATTGTTGTAGTAGATGATAGATACAATTTTAAAAGGTATTCTACTGTTTTGATGGCGCATCAAATATGTTTATCTTATTTGTATTGAACTGTTATTTTTTAAGTCTCTTATGTAATTCCAGGTGTACATGCAATAAAGATTATTCTATATATCTATCTTTTATCTACGCAAAATTTCAAATTCGCACAGCGTGCTAACGAACGGGCTAATCTTAGAGTCTCTTTGACATTAGAAATGAAATCGTCCGCCAAAGAACTAAGGTGAATGACAAAGAGCATAGTATTAGCAAGCTAAAGTGGCAGTGGGCTGGTCACTAAATTATGCCAAAGAACCGATAGTTGATGGGGTTCAATGGTTCTCGAGTGGAGACCACGAATTTGTAAACACAGCGTAAGACGCCCACCGGCTCGAGACTGCTCGAAGTGGCTGGATGAGGATGGCCGTGGGCAGACGGAAGTGGCGTGCCTTAGAGAGTCTATGTCCAGTAGTGGACGAGTGCAAGCCGATTCGTCGTCAGGCTATACTAGTCCACTGCTGGACATAGCCCTCCCCTAAAGAGCGCCACGTTGTGCTATCATAGGGGGTAATGCCCATAATCCCCGCGCTGGGCATGCGGGTTGGAGCAGCACGGTGAAATTGTACTTCAGGGGGCGCTGCTGCCCACCCCCAGTTTGTGTCCCTTAGTCGCCTTTTACGACACCCGCGGGAAGAATTGGGCAAGCTGATTGATTGATGCAAAATTTCAGCACTCTTATAGTCTCTAAACCGTGGATATACAGAAAAACAGACAACCAGACCGTACACCATGCACCAGTTGCCACCTATACTTACGTATACCTTATACGATTCATGATTGCCATTGATAACTTTATATGCCAAAGCATTAGTTAAATGTTTCACAAAAGTAGGGAAAACATAAGTCCTGTGGCCAGATTCACGAACAGCTCGAGCATAACGCAGTGGTCAGCCATCATCAGTCTCAACCATTTTGGAAAGAGATAGATGACCCGAACACCACGCCATCATTCGAATGACCTTTAGAAAACCTGCAGTTAAGTTTTTGTCAGTTATATAATATAAGAACACCCCACAAGAGTATTGCTATTAATAACTGCACCCTGGGATCCTCCTGCGTCTCAGACATAGTCGCTTCAACACGACTGTTTGATAACAAACGAAACTAGTCGCCCGAATTCCGGGATCAAAAACTGTGGAGCAACCTTTTCCACCGAATGTAATGTAACCTCACACACGCTCACGTAACCTCGCTATAAATTATCCCGGTGCTCGCACGTTATTTCCGGTGATGTTCTTATTTTAAGGCGCACGTATTCGGAACGCGGAGCGCGGTTCGCGGGCGCAGCCGAAATAAAACATGGCGTCCGTGGAGACATAAATTTTGGCAAATTTCGGCGCTCTTTGCAAAAAGGAATTCGTTCTAGTGCGGAATTGGTACCGAACTTACACTTATGTAATGGAAGCACAGTGTACTGGATTCTTAATAGGCTTATATCATCATAAACCCATTATGTCCCAACTGAAAGCCACAGGTCTCTTCACTATGAAAGGTATAGGTCATACTCCACCATGGGAGCTAAGTACAAATTGGTGGAGGTTCTTGTAAGGCTGGACTTACTGTCAGAAGTTTTCAAGCCGTTCTATGGCCTCTTACTTGACTTAACGACTGTCATCTATCGACGGCAGTTTAAGTTACCTAATTTTAATAAATAAGATCATAACAATCTTATTTATAAAAAAAAAGAATCCCACTGAAACGCCCTTAAGACGGAGGTAAAGCCGGTTTGGTACAGTAGTTCTTCTCATCGGCTTCAACACTATTTAAATAATGGTTTAGTGGGATCGACTCTTTGTAAACAACACTATAAGACTTAAGTGAGGATTTTAATAGTTAAATCTTCAATTTCCAAATTGTTCTCATTTGTTACAGTATTCCAACAGGGATTTTTGATCTTCACCTTCCCCTCTCTCCGAAGATAGTTTTTTATCACGGTACCGGCGTGCGTGCATGCAAAGACTAATGAACGTTCATGAAGCGAGCCAAGGTGATCAAGTGGCAGTCCCTGGTCTCCATCTACCCCTCTGGAAAATAGGCGGTTTGTTATGTTATTCCTACAATTCTGCAAATTTAGTTAGACTTGACATTTCTGCACTTAGCCTCATAGTTGGCCATTGTACGTAGCAATCGCTGAGATATATTAACATCCTATAAGGGGCACTGTAAAAGACTCTACAACAAGATTCCTCAATATTAGAGTTACCTCCGACGCGGCTTAAAAAATGAGTTGAGCACACTCTGTGCAAAAAAAGTTTACATGAGGGATTATTTCGAAGACAAAGATGTCTGGTATTAAAAAGTAGAATAACATCAAAAGAGGACGATTATTATGTGTAGCGTTGAACACATTCATATTTCTATGTTGAAATCTCTGTTGATTATATTAAACGAAGCGCTCGTGGCCTAGGCGAACCGAGTGATTGGAATCAATCACTTGAGTTAAGCAACAACAGGCGCGGTCAGATGCAGCATGGGTGACCGTCCCGTGACTACCGCTAGTGGCATTTTTCCGAACGCTTCCGTGCTTAGCAAGGCACGTTAAGCCGTTGGTGCCGGCTGTAATGTAATGGCAGTCGTTAAGCCATGCTTTAAGCTTATGGGCGGCTTGATAACTTCTGACAGTAAGGCCCGCCGCTGTCTTACAATGCTCCACCAACCCGGACTTGGCCCCCGTGGCCTAACCTCTCTGCGATATAGGAAGAGACCCGTGCCCCAGCAGTGGGGACATACAAGGGTTCATAACAAGTTAAACATATTTTTGAAAGGAACAAATGTAGTGTTTCTAAGTTAGTTTCTTCTCCACATAATCTACAAATTCGCAAACTAACAACTTTTTCTTTTTATAAACGTCAAAGTTGTTAGTTTCCATGTTGAGGTATTCTTTATTGATACACGTTATTTTTTTTGAGTTTTTTGAGAGTTTTTACAATGACGTAAAATAATTATTACTTAAAATAAAATAGAATCAAAAGTAATTTGCAGTGCATTTAAACTGATACAAACTGAGGTTGATAACGAAATGAGGGTATACATATTTCACTAAGCCTTTCTATTAAGTGCTAACCTAAAGTAGATAATTTAATATTGACAGATAACTCCTAAGTAAAGAAATAATTTATAACACATAACGCAGCGGGTGTCTGATTTATGGAAGCGTACGAGTAGGCAAGTAACATAACTCTAATGACAACTCTTTCTCAATATTACAGCAAAAACTTAGAGATTTCATCAACGCACAATGTAAAGCTCTGTCCAGACCACCGGGCGAGGGAATTACCTTGGAACTGATATTATTAGGAAAATTATTACGGAAATGAAAACCGGCGGGACAACCAAGTGGCAAGTGGATTGTTTCTCCAGGGTGTCAGAAAAGGTTCGCGAAAGACGACCAAAAAGCCGCGTTCTCCTACATAATGACAACGCTTCTTCACACACGGCCAACAAAACAAAGTCATTTTTAGTTTCCGAAAAAGTACAACTCGTCACCCATCCTGCGCATAGCCCCAACCTAGCACCCTGTCATTTTTGTATTATCCCCAAAATCAAAGATTTGGTGAAAGTTTTCACATTTACCAACTACGAAGAGGCAGCGATATCGTTCAATCAGCACGTAGAAAACATGCCTTCAGATCTGTGATCGTCCTGTTTTACAAAATGGTTCAATCGCATGAAAAAATGTTTAAAATGTAAAGGAGAGTATTTTGAAAGGCAATAAACATAATATTTTGGTTAAAACGCGTTGTTTTTTTTAGTTACGCAATACTTATAGTGTGACCTACGTATTAGTATACAGCGATATTACGTCTGATTACCACGTTGGAGGTTGTGAGTTCGATTCCCTCTGGAGGCAGCCGTACAATAGTGCAAATGGCCTCAGTCTGTGTGTGTTTCCATTACCATATTTTTACCTGGTCACCAAAGGACAGACTAACCTAGTTTGTCGCCAGGATAAGTGACTGTGTGGTGCAAGACTTATCTTCTTGCGTAGCTTTGGAACCGGCGAGGGTGCATGCAACGACTTATGAACGTTCATGAAGCGAAGGCGATCTGTCAGGATCGTGAGCGGTGGTAGCGGAGCGGTGTAGAACGCCGGCTTCTCAATCGGGAGGTCGTGGGTTCGAACCCCAGCATGTACCAATGACTTTGTTTTCTAAGTTATGTACATTTGTGAAATTATAGTAGCAATACTACTCGCTGACGGTGAAGGAAAACATCGTAAGGAAACCCTAGTGTCTGATGTGTTAGCGTACCTCAGCGCTTGCTACGTACAATGGCCCAACTATGAGGCTAAGTGCGGAAATCTCAGGTCTAACTAACTGTCAGGATCGTGGCAAGTGGCAGTCCCTGGTCTCTGCCTAGCCCTCTGGGATACAGGCGTGAGGTTTTGTATGTATGTATGATAAGTTCAGACTGTAAGGCCCGCCACTGCCTTACAATTCGCTACCGAACCGGACTTGGGCCCCGTGGTGGCCTAATCATCCCGCGATGCAGAAAGAGACCCGTGCCCCAGCAGTGGGGACATCTTCTTCTTCTTCAGGCTATATATTAGTACACCGCTGGACATAACGCTCTCCTAATGAGCGAGTTGGATTGATGATAATGAGTAGGGACATAAATATAACAACCGTTTTGCTAGAAAGCTGAACTTTGGCAAAAATATTTATTAAATATCTGTGCCAAATTTCATGAAGGTTCCTTTTCTTGTGTACTTCGGAAAGCTAATTAGAGTTTTCAAACTATTAGATTTCACAAACCATGCCAACAAGAGGTGCCATTATCTGCAGTGGTACCTGCGCTTTCGATTATGCTATAACGGAGAGTAAATAGATTCAGGCACCACACGACACCGGTCTAAGCAGACCTTAACATCCATCAAGTGTCCATAATCAAGCACCGACGTGTGTGGTCCATTTATGTACCGGCAAAAAACAGTCGTCCAGTGTTTGCGCAGAGCACACAGGACCGAAGACGAAATTAACTATTCCGACACAGTTGACACGAGATGTTTGGTTAAAAATTTTGTCTGTGGACTCGTCGGTGGTAAGTAGCTCTGAGTAGCTTACGAAGCCTCAAGTCTACTACACTCAGGGCCGCTTTCTGAATTGAGAATTTCACTAACTAAGACAAGATAAGATACGGGTCAGCCTTAGCACGGGTTAGTGCATTAAAAAGAGTAAAATCATGTGGGTACAGCGATATCATTCCGATGTAAAAACCTAACTGCAAAGTAGGTACTCGGGGCTGCAAGTGATGCAAATTACTTCAGCCAGATGTCGCTGCCTGTACGTAATACAGAGAATAGTGTAAAGAGGTTCGAAATTTCAATGATGCCGGTGAGTCGCCCATTAACTCAGTTGGAAAGAGCGCTGGCACGGATAGCCAGAGGTCGCGGGTTCGAATCCCGGCATGGGTGCATTTTTTAGGCTCTAAATAGGTTTTTAAAATTGTCATTAGCACGGGTTAGTGCATTAAAAAGAGTATAATTAAGATAAGAGAAGATAAGAATATTTTTTATTGTACACACCAGAAAATAATTACAGAGACACCAGTACAAAAGAAGGGGTACAATTGGCGGCCTTGTTGCTGATATCAATTTCTTCCAGGCAACCTTAAATGAAACCAGGGGATGGGCAGCAGCGCCCCCTGCCGTACTCCACTAAACTGCGATACCCAACCCGCATGCCCAGCGTGAGGATTATGGGCATTACCCCACAGTGATGGCATAAACTTACCCTATGGCGCTCATTTGGGGGAGGGCTATGTCCAGCCGTGGACTAATGTAGCCTGAAGAAGAACCTTAAATCGGAAAGATTGCAGAAGAAGAAGTAAATGCTTCAGTAACGTTCTGTCACGCTCTTCGCTCTGAGTGCTTAGTGCGAGTTTTTTAACTACTCGATCGCGTTAACGTAAACTCACATTTCTATGGCATCGAGGAAGCGCCACCTAGCGACAAGTACGGAAATTAAAATTGCTGAGTGCGAGTTGTAATGGTTTACGTTGAGAAGTGAACACGTTTACCAGCCAAAACACGAATAAACGCGAGTGCGAGTTGTACTGTGACAGCGTTTTGCCAGTTCGAACGGTTAACTTACTCACACTCACTACTCAATGCTCGATTGACACGGTAGTAAAGTTATTCGATTGGACCTGTCAAACTCGCACTAAGCACTCTGAAATTTGAAGAGACAGCACTACAGTTCGGTATTTACTTAGTGAATTTCTCAATTCAGAAACTTGGCCAAAGTATAGCTTAATTAACTGACAGTAGCACAGAAGAGATATTATACCATTGCGCTTGCACTTGTGAGCCTGAGGATGCCTCGTGTTAGAGGCGAAACGCGTCGCGCATTTTCTCACACAAGTATCGGTGTCGGTGGTGGTGTGTTCGTGTCTTGCTTCTGCTTGAAAGAGTGGGGGGGAGGGCGGTGTATTAACTAACCGCATGGTGCTTGTGGGATTTTCGGCGGAATTAAGCAAAGTAATTTTCACTTTTTAATGCTATTATAACGAGATTTTAAATGGAATTACTTAGTCGTTATTGGATCAATTGGTAGTGTCCCAATGCTAAGTAAATTAAAATAATTATTTATTGCACAAACATTTAGTTATTTTATATTTATGACTTTAGTCGATATCAACCCATGTATGGCCCCACTGCTGGGGCACGGGTCTCTTCTTGCATCGCAGGAAGGTTAGGCCATACTCCACCACGGGGACCAAGTCCGGGTTGGTGGAGGATTGTAAGACAGTGGCGGGCCATGGCATGGTTTAACGACTGTCATTACACGACAGCCGGTAACAACGGCTTAACGTGCCTTGTGAAGCATGGAATAAAAATCGAGAGATTGAGATTGTAAGACAGTGGCGAGCCTTACTGTCAGAAGTTATCAAGCCGCCCATAAGGCTTCTGACATGGCTTAACGACTGCCATTACATGACAGCCGGCACCAACGGTTAACGTGCCTTGCGAAGCACGGATGTGCTCGGAAAAAATGCCACTAGCGGTAGTCACGGGACGGTACCCCATCGTGCACCTGACAGCGCCTGTTGTGACATACTAGGGTTGATAACGAAAGACTGTTAAAGAAGTAAAGATAAACCTATACAGGTTTCAATGAAGGTTTTTTTTGCATTTATTATATATTCTGTAAATGTATTGAATAAAGAACTTAAAAAAACCTCTGCATCTTCGTAATGAGATGATATATACAGCGTCCAGTGACACCTTCACCCACACTAGATCGGTGAAGGGACCACTCGGATGCCGTAGTGTCTTGGACATGATATTTTTAGATCACCTATATCATCTTATCGCTAACGATGAAGGAAAATCTCGTGAGAAAACCCGTGGCTTGGTTGGAACCGCAGGTATTGACTAGTCCTTCCTGTGGTCTATGCCGACTAAGCTGTCAGGATGATATCGAGTCAAGTCACACGGGTATACTGTTGAAATTCGATTGGTTATTAAACTAGACTACAGTGTCATTAAAACAACTACCACTGCACTGTTTTTAGGCAGGTATTAATTTATACAGTGCTACACAAGAAATAAGTCCCGCGGATGTACCTGCGCAGATGACCAAATTTTGGATGTGCGGCAAGTTGATCGACCAATCAAATAGTTTCATTTTATGGCAGGCCGCGCGCCTTTGTTGCTATTGGTTGATTCAACGTCATCGATGCAGGTGACTATTAGTTTGGCAACATTAGCGTGAGCGGAATAGGTAGCGCTACTGCGGCAATCAATTCTGCACCTTAACCGTATCGGTTAAAGATCATGTTGAATGTACTTATAGCTTCGGGTACTTTCGTTACACTTCTTCCTAGTCTGCGCGAACGTAGATTCCCAAAGGGACTTTTATGATGTGTAGTACTGTACCTTTGTAATAGTCTTGTATAACATATTTTAAACTTTCGAGACTTGTACATATGCGACGTCCGACATTGTCAGTGTAGTGTGTCGCAACCCTAATAGTGCTTTGTGAAGGCTGATCGAGGGTAGTCTGAAACCTCATCAGCCGAAGATGCGAACGGGTGCCAGCCATCGGTCTTCTCGTGACCACGATGACTGTAACGTCGTCGAAATATCGAGGTAAAATAGCAATAAATTACTACGCGATTAAGCCCCGAAAATATTCTAACTTTAATCTTGTATATTTGTACATCTACTTATTTCTCCAATATATTAGTCCAATCCATCCAAAGGTTGTCTGGTGACTTATTGATTTTTTAGAGGATAAAAAAAACCGGCCAAGTGCGAGTCAGACTCGCGCACCGAGGGTTCCGTACAAACCTGCAAGGTTTACAAAGTTCCTTCATTACGACATGTTACAGCTTAAAGGTATTATAGACCTGAGTATTTGGTATGAATTTCAATTTATTACCTCTACGCGTTTATGAGGAAATGGGTAGTAAGTTTAAAATTATTAAAAAAATATATATTATGTGAGGTAACTAAAAATTTATGGTTTTCGTAATTTTTCCTTTATCTATGCTATAAGACGTTGCTTCGTACCAAATTTCAAGATTCTGAGTTCACGGGAAGCACCCTGTAGGTTTTGATTCCCTTGCAAGTGTCGAAAATTTGCGGCATAAACGGCTGTATCTTTTGATTGCGTTGGCTTAGAAGTTTGATTTTTTCACAGCTTCAAGGGACAGTAGACCTGAGTAATTGATATAAATTTCAGCTTCATACCTCCACGCGTTCCTGAGAAAAAGGGTCTTGACAGACGGACGGACGGACGGACAGACGGACAACAAAGTGATCCTATAAGGGTTCCGTTTTTTCCTTTTGAGGTACGGAACCCTAAAAATGTGGAAGTTTATTTTTGTTGACATTAAATTACAATAATTTTAGAATTTTATTTTGACATAGAAATAGGTACTTAATTGTTGACATTTACTTACAAAAATTTTATAATTTTATTTTGACATAGAAATACTTCATCATTGCATGCTTGCACAAATATTCATACGGCCAGATGGGCAGCACATGGAATGCACTGAAACTGTATATAAGTAATTATTTTAAATACCAATTTTCATGAATAAATGATACTTTAATTTACCTACTCGATGTAATAAACAGATACAGGATAGTTTATTTGTCAAACATAGGTACACTCACGAGCTCTAACATGTATGCACTTCAGTACTCTGTCAAACTCACAATAGTCGATTTCTTAACATCAGGCTAGAAAAGTTTTAGGTGACAAGGTTCTAAGATGTTTACATCTTGGTTCACGCGACTATACACAAAACATGCATATTCATGTAAATATCAAATCTTTGTGCTATATTAAGCCAATACGGCGTACAAATAGTTACAAAGTTCCATTTCAATTTGGCTCGTATTTTGAAACCGAAAACCAAACTACGGTTGTCAAACAAGGTTGTCAAGGAAGAGATCACTTTTAAGAGTAAGACTAAGAGTAAGAAATGTTTATTCATAAACCATAGCACCAAATAGACCACACAATATGAATGGCAACATAGAACGGAAGATTTACGAGTAAATACACTTATTAACTAACATAGACTGTAATAATATACTAGACTAACTTGCAGACACAAACAGTTTATAACTATTACAATATTACATAGTTTGATGCCAATGTGTGTTATGGTTATAAAAAGGCCGCTGTCTCAGCATATTGTCACGGGTTGTGAACCCGAGACCACTGGTTCATAAGTTTTTGTTGGTTCATAATGTTTTAGTGATAAGGCCGCCGTGTGTACTCTTAGGTTAAGAAATATCTATGCTACTTCCATTTTTATGTACAAAAGTGTTCTCTATCTATCTATCTATCGCCGCGATAATACCTTTCTATTGAACAACTATGCGATTAGTAAACTCGTCATCCTGGTCTCGCCAGGCGGATATTCTTCTGGTCCAGTTGCTTTTAAAGCCGTCGAATGGCATCTAAGGGCCCAGCGTGTGATCCATGGCTGCAACTACTACTGTCAGCGGGTTAGGAATAAGTTCCTGTTTGTTCTGCTATGGGCGGTAATTAGTAGAGGAGTAAATTATTGGAATTTCATCGGTGGTAGCAGTTCACACGGGCATGAGAGACGCATTCAAATATTCAGTTCCATTACACTTTGCTGTTATGCTAAGAGCGAGTTAAGTCAGACCAACCTCTCCAAATGTCCTTTAAATTATTTTTTATCAACTCCTCGGTCTTCAAAACTTAATTAGCGCGCTCTAACGTCAAAGTTCCATACAAACGTAGGTTGGTTTTCAGTTTTAAAACACGAGCCAGGGAGCCTATTCTTGCCCACGCGAATTGAAAGCGTAGACTCAAAAAAATCGAAGGCTTAGACATCTGTCGCATAAAAATAAGATAACTCATTCGAATTTAGTCTAGCATGGCTGGGTGTCGCTCGAGTTTTTACTTAGAATTCCAAGTCATAAGCCTTAACTCGTATACGACTTATTTGCTAATGAAGTGAGAATTTGTTCCCAGATTGAAATGGAAGTATGTTACTACTTATATGCCGTATTGGCTAAACATAACGCACAGATTTGATGTTTATATGGCCATGCAAGTATTGTATAGGTACCTTATTTTGACAAATAAAGTAACTGTAGACTTTTAGTCCGGATTTACTTACGGGTGTTGTTATATCGGAAAAGTCCGACCAGGTTTCGCTCCGATTCGCAGAGCTTAATCATCGTGAGCAGAGACGGAGCTCGCGTCGTCGGTTGCTTGTCTCACACTGTAAGTAAATCCGGACTAAAAGTCTACAATGTGTTGTGCTTACGAAAGTTTTAGTTCAAAAATAAAGTAACTGTTTATTATTACATAGAGGTTTGTAAATGGGACACACCGCGACTTATGTGAGTTAAATATTTTTATTGTAAATTTTTTGCTTTTTTATTATTCTTCTTTGTATGGTGTTGTTAAAGTTGTAATGTTATAAAAAAAACATGTGTTTTTGTTGCTCACTGTAACCTAGTACAGGCATTGTATGCTTAAAAGGTGACTCCAATTACTATGTACCGAAAAATAATGAAGATAAAGAATAAAGATTTTTGTATTTTGTATTTATTTTGTTGCTACAATAATTTGATTCTTTTATCTTTCAAATAATTTTTGTTCTGGAGTTATTCACAAGAAAAGCAGTTAGGAGATTTTTCCATTATATAAGTTCTAAATGTAACGAAACATGTCTTGTTTCATTCTGAATCTTTTTTTAGGACTGAAGCCATTTGCAAACCTCGATACTCTTCTTTATAATATTTTATTGACAATGTCTCCTCTTAGCAAGGCTTAAAATATAATACGCCTTAGGGCTGATTTTTCAATAGTCAGATAACTTTTATCTGAGGAATAAAAATGGCGGTTTGACAGCTTATGTATGAAAATTATGTCAAACCGCCATTTTTATTCCTCAGATAAAAGTTATCTGACTGTTGAAAAATCAGCCCTTAGGGTCTTAAAACAAAAGATAAAGAGTGCCCGGAAACCGGCGTGCGTGCACGCAACGACTAATAAATGTTGATGAAGCGAAAAAGGTCTGTCAGGAGTGTGGCAAGTGGCAAACCCTGGTCTCTGCCTACCTCTCCAGGGTACAAGCGTGAGTTTATTTAATGTGACGTACAGTTTGTTCAAAAATTCAAGAAACCGGAAGTGACACTTTATTAGTTGTATTCTAAATTAATGAATGAAAATTCTTTATTGCACTAAAACACATTTGTACAAAGGCGAGCTTAATATTAGATAGTATTTTCTACCGGCTAACCTACGATGATGTGGACAGTGGAAGGGGTAGGGCCAGTTATTATCGAAAATTGAGACCATTTATTATCTTTGATTAAGCACAACAGATCTTTTTAATAAAATGAATGTAGACTGTAGTATTCATTTTTATAATACTTTTAAGTGCAAGAAATTACTTACACAGACGAATGGTTGAGCTATTTCTACGTTTTTAAACAAAGTATAAATTGTGTAAAATAATTAAAACTGTTTTTATACGGATTTATGCTCGTTTATTACATTTTTACAATTAAATAAACGAGCATAAATCCGTATAAAAACAGTTTTAATTATGTCTACTGCTCGTGTTAACCTTAGAAAATGTGTAAAATAAGTTAAAAATTCAGGTCGTAATAAAATCCACATGTATATAAGAGTACATACGAAAATGAAGAGCTCCGCACATCTATATGAACAAGTATTACCCGGTGAAACTGTGAAATAAGCTGATACATAATAAGAATAACGCTAAAGCTCGCTGTTATGTTATGTTATGAAATTAAAGTGTTATGTTATGTTAAAATCTATCTATCTATCAGACGAGACACCAGGGCATACAATACCCAAATAATAAAAAAGACCATATCAGACAACAGAGGGCCCAAAGTCTTTCAAAGAAAATTGAACAAGGGTAGATCTGAAATCATCAAATTAACGACTAACACTGGTCTTATTACCTCAGATCGTGACCGCATTCTCAAAACAGTAGAAGAGTTTTACGCAGAGCTTTATGCATCAAAAACTGCCGAACCAAACTCGCCAGATGCTGCGGACATCCGAGCAGAGCCCATAGAGCACCTAGAAGACGAACCTCTACCGCCCGTCATAGAGGACGAAGTTGATTTTGCTCTTAGTAAGATGAAGCGTGGTAAGGCATCTGGCGATGATGGTGTGTACGTAGAGATGATGCAGAGAGGTGGTCTCGCCGTACTGGAGGTGCTGACAGAGCTCTTCAACAAAGTTTTGAACGGATGCATGACACCCAAGGCATGGAACAATGCTATCGTCACGATCCTGCATAAGAAAGGAGACAGAACGAAGCTGTCTAACTACCGTCCTATCAGTCTTCTCTCCCAGGTCTATAAGCTGTTCGCAAAGACCCTATGCAACAGACTGACCAAACTGTTCGACGAATACCAGCCGGTCGAGCAAGCAGGGTTTCGGAGTGGGTTTTCTACCATGGACCATATCCATAGTGTCAAACAGTTGATGGAGAAGTGCAAAGAATACAACCAGCCATTATGTTTCGCTTTCGTTGACTACGAAAAGGCTTTCGACAGTGTCGAACACTGGGCTGTGTTCCACTCTCTCCATCGCTGTGGCATTGACAAACGGACCTACTCCGAGAACTGTATAGAGCCGCCACAATGCAGGTGCGCATGCACTCACTCACCGTCCCCGTGCCTTTGCAGCGAGGCGTCCGACAAGGTGACACTCTTTCACCCAAGCTCTTTACCAATGTCCTTGCAGACGTCGTAAAGACGTTCGACTGGGGTGAAAGAGGCATCAACATCAACGGGGCTCGCTTGTCGCACCTGCGTTTTGCTGACGACCTAATCATCTTAGCTGAGGACGCTAATGACCTCCAGACCATGCTCGCAGAATTGCACGAAGCATTTGATTTGAGTTGGCTTGAGGATGAATATGGCTAAGACGCAAATCATGGCAAATCATCCCACTGAAGTACAGGCTCCGGTCATAAAGATCGGTAATTCTGTGTTAGAAGTAGTCGATGAGTACGTTTATCTTGGCCATACTTTGTCATTCAGCCAATGCTTTCAGGAGAAAGAGATCGCTAGACGAATCCAGTTGGGATGGGCTGCCTTTAAGAAGCTGGACGACATCTTCAAAGCGAAAATCCCACAATGCCTAAAGACCAAGGCATTTAACCAATGCATTCTACCCATCCTCACGTACGGTGCCGAAACGTGGACGCTCACAAAGGCTAACATGGAAAAAATCCAAGTCGCACAGAGAGCCATGGAGCGAGCCATGTTAGGCATTTCACTTGTTGATCGAGTGCGCAACGTTGCAATCCGACAAAAGACCAGAGTCGAAGATGTGGGCACACGGATCACAAAGTTGAAGTGGAGATGGGCGGGACACCTGATGAGACGGGATGACGGAAGGTGGACAAGGGCAGTCACGGAGTGGTGGCCAAGAACCGGTCGTCGTTCGGTGGGTAGACCACTTGCCCGTTGGAGGGATGACATTAAAAAAGCGGCCGGGGGTAAGTGGTCGAGATTGGCTAGGGACCGGGAGAGTTGGCGTGAAATGGAAGAGGCCTATACCCAGCAGTGGGCTTCATTCATGGGCTGGATAGATATGTTAAAATGTTATGTTAAAATGTAATGTTAATATAGTGAGGAAACCTGAGTGTCTGAAGTATTCAACAACAAAAAAAAACATAAAAAATATAAGTCAGTAAGGGAAAGATAAAAAGTACCCGGAACCGGCGTGTGTGCATGCAACGACCTATGAACGTTGATGAAGCGAAGGTGATCTGTTAGGATCGTGGCAAGTGGCAGTTACTGGTCTCTGCCTATCCCTCTGGGATACAGGCATGAGGTTATGTATGTATGTGTATGTATTAGTCCGTGATTGGCCTATGTTTGGCCTACATTAATTTTATACAATTTTTATTTTTAATGCACTAACCCGTGCTAAGGACAAATTTAAAAACCTATTTAGAGGCTAAAAATTTCACCCTAGCCGGGATTCGAACCCGCAACCTCTGGCTATCCGTGACAGCGCTCTACCAATTGAGCCAATGGGCGACTCACGGCATCAGTGAAATTTCGAACCTCTTAACACTATTCTCTGTATTACGTACAGGCAGCGACATCTGGCTTAAGCAAATTGCATCACTTAAAGCCCCGACTACCTACTTTGCAGTTAGGTTTTACATCGGAACGATATCACTGTACCCACATGATTATACTATTGGCTCAATTGGTAGAGCGCTGGCACGGATAGCCAGGGGTTGCGGGTTCGAATCCCGGCATGGGTGAATTTTTTAGCCTCTAAATAGGTTTCTACATTAATTTACTTATTTTATATTGTTATATGCTGTAAGCTTTGATTAATTTTTAAAATAAAATAAACAGCGCTTAAAATCGCCAATCCGCGGTGGGCACGCCTGCTAAGCTCATACTCTCCCTTTCTGAGACAAACCCTATGCCCTGCAGTGCGACGCATATAGGCTATTTAAAAAAAAGTGTGCCAATTGAGCGATTTAAATATAAGCAGCACGATTAAAAACGTCCGTTTCGTATAAATGTAAAAAATTTAGTTTGCGGCACCGCCTCATACCATACGTCGGCGACGGCCTCTTTGGCGCATCTGCCTACCATGCAAGAGGTCCCGAGTTCGAACCCCGGCTGGAGTCACCATACAAGAGGTCCTGGGTTCCAACCGCAGATGGGGACAAAAAGAAAACCCTTAGGTCTTGGATGTTTACATGTTTGTGATGTCGTTGTTTCTGGTTCCCACGACGTAAGGTACGTGGGTCCAGAAGCTATGTATGTGCCTGTATGTAAATGTTATGTTATGTCTGTAAAGTTTACACCTAACGTTCAAAATATTAGAATATGCCATAATACAAACATATATATGTATGTATGAGCGATAAGATCGCCAATTGTATAACATTACTTAGATTTAAGAAATCGTGGATTTATTCTTTTCTCTGGTTGTGAAATAAAATGTTCTCTATCTATCTATCTAGCTATATGGAAATGGAGACAGTTACAGACAGTTTTGTTTTGTTCTTGTATGTATTAATAGTTTATATTTAACTTTTTGACAAAGAAATTTGGCCTTAAAAACTAGTAACTTCTTTCGCGTAAGACGCCTTATTGTTTTCTGTTCGCATTGTTTTGATTACGTTTTTATGTTTGAAAAATCTTTTTGCGAATTGAAATATTGACATTTTCGTAGTAGGTACATGTGTGTAAGTTTTACAACTTCACCACAGATTAGTAAATTCGTGTTGTTATAAAAAAAAGGTCGTGTGACTATTCAAACATGTCTAAAATGTTCGTAATGGAATCTTGTAATAAGTGCAGCTCATTAAATATGTTAAAAGGTTCCAGCGAGTGGGATGCCAGAGAGATGCGCAGCCTTCAATGTACTATTCAATTATAAAATCTCTCTTTTTATGTTTTTTCCCCATTCGATCGACAAGCCCGTAGTCTAGACTAGAAGTTCACAGACAGACGCACGTCAAGACATTTCCCTAATTAATGATATCGCCGCCGACGCCGGTGCACCGATCGCATGCGCCCGCGACGCGGCAAAAACTTGTATCAGTACATCGTCGATAGGCCTCCATCCACTAGGATGTGGCCGCGATCATTCTAGTTATTACGTGGAGGTAAATACAATGATTGTTACTCGTAGACTTCTACTTAGGACCTTTAAGTAGATTAGATTACATTAATTTTCTTTATTGTATTTCATCACATATTAGATTAATTCTCTTTGTTTGGAATATTGAGAGTACATGAAAAACTTAATCTAAACGTTAATCTGGCGGTCTTAATTGGTGAAATTTACTAGAAAATAATTTTAAAAATTAAATTTTAAGCCTGCTTGTATTTATTTGATTTATCTGAAAAAAAACAAACATATATATCCTAGAGTTTTTATATAAAATATTAAACTAATGTTATTTTATACCTGAACTGATAAATATTTTTCGCTAAATATCTGTAATCAAGGGTAACTAACTCTAATAAGAGTAAACTTTTTATTAGGGAGATCGGTCGGCGCCTGAGGAGTCGGGGTATGACGTTCGTTCCGGGGCATACCTGATGCAAAGGATCTCCCTGGCGGTGAAACGAGGTAATGCTGCTAGCGTCATGGGAACTTTTGGGTCGGGTGTGTCCCGGGGCGATATTATTGGTTAATTTAGTTTAGTTTTAGTTTTAATTATTAATTTTAATATTTATAGGTAACAGGCAATTTACTTCAGCCAGATGTCGCTGCCTGTACGTAATACAGAGAATAGTGTAAAGAGGTTCGAAATTTCACTGATGCCGGTGAGTCGCCCATTAGCTCAGTTGGAAAGAGCGCTGGCACGGATAGCCAGAGGTCGCGGGTTCGAATCCCGACATGGGTGGAATGTTTAGCCTCTAAATAGGGTTTTTAAATTGTCCTTAGCACGGGTTAGTGCATTAAAAATAAAAATAGTATAAACATAGACACTGTTGAGACGTGGGATCGGCGACTATGCAAACCCCCGCGGCGTATGACAGAGGCCGGGCGGCGGCAGCGGCAAATAGCAGACAAATTAAACGAGACAAGGTAAAAAGGGCTGCGGCAATCCGTTATAGATGCAACATTCAACGCACGACGCGATCTTTATGCCGTCCGTCTGGTGACAGCCCTGCGCAATAACACGCTAACTTATGTGCCCGCGCCGGTAATTTGTAGGGAGAATATTTTTTTAAACATCCAATCGAATCTTTTTGCATCTACTTAATGAGATGATTTATACAGCGTCCAGTGGTATCTTCACTCACACTAGATGGGTGAAGGGACCACTCCGACGCTGTAATGCCTGGGACATGGTTTTATAGATGGTGTAGGCTTGCCCAACACCTATACCACCCTGACAGCTTAGTCGGCATAGCCCACAGGAAAGACTAGTCAATACGTGCGGAGCCAACCAAGCCGCGGGTTTCCTTACGATGTTTTCCTTCACAGTTAGCGTGTGGTATTGCGACTACAAATTCGCAAATGTACGTAACTTTGAAATTAAACAAAGTCATTGGTACATGCCCGCACTCGGGATCGAACCTGGGGCTCTCGCTTGCCAGTCTATGGTTCTACCCACTGAGCTACCACCGCTTCTAATCATTATATAGTTATATATTAAACGGGTCAAATCGCGATTATTTATTAGGTAAAACGTAATTACTTTCACAGTTAGAGAGTGATATTGCTACTATGCTGATTATGCTATGCTGTGTGGTGTCGGCCTAGAGAATAGCACCAACCCAAATTCTTCCCGCGGGTGTCGTTAAAGGCGACTAAGGGTCACAAACCGGGGGGTGGGCAGCAGCGCCCCAAGCAGTACAATTCCACCAAACTGCGATCTCAACCCGCATGCCCAGAGCGTTAGGATTATGGGCATTACCCCCCAATGAGAGCCATAGCGCAAGGCACAACCTTGCGCTATGGCTCTCATTAGGGGAGGGCTATGTCCAACAGTGGACTAATATAGCCTGAAGAAGAAGAAGAGAAACGTTATACTGCAGGGCACAGGGCTGCTCTCAGAGCAGGAGTTTGGGTTTAAATACCACGTGTGCCCACAGCGAACTAGTGTTTTCAAGCGCTGAGATATATCAACATCTCAGACACTCAGATTTCTTCACATTATTTTCCTTCACAGTTAGCGAGTGGCATTGCTACAATAATTTGACAAATGTACATAACTTAGATAACAAAGTCATTGGAACTGGGAATCGAACCAGAGTCTCTCGCTTGAGTCAATTGCTTGGGTAGAACCATGGACTGGCAAGCGAGAGCCCCAGGGTAGATCCCGAGTGCGGGCATGTACCAATCACTTTGTTTAATTTCAATGTTACGTACATTTGCGAATTTGTAGTCGCAATACCACACGCTAACGGCGAAGGAAAACATCGTGGGGAAACCCGCGGCTTGGTTGGCTCCGCATGTATTGTCTAGTCTTTCCTGTGTTAGGTCGACTAAGCTGTCAGGATGGTATAGGTGCTGGGCAAGCCTACACCATCAATAAAACAATATCCCAGGCACTACAGTAAATTACAATACTGTAAATTACAAATGCTACCATAAACGCTTATCGTATACTAATATACTTGATAAATTTTCCTTAATATCTCCTAATATTCTCCTGGACTCCATGATTTTCTATAATCTTTGCCATAATAGATTTGATACCAATTCGCTAGTTAACCAAATATCGTACCGAGTTCCGAGTGGTTCGCAGCGGATTCGTGAGGGCTACCCCCACCGCTTGTTCCTAACTAAGAGGTGTAGAACTAACGCTGGTGAGCGAGCACCACTGTGTAGGCTAATGCACAATTATAGTGAGTATTTGCATCACGTTGATTTGTTTATGTTTTCCCCGGGCTTATTTAAGAAATCTGTAACTCATGTTGCATCTACCATTCTATGATTTTGCATGATGGATGTGATTTGTCTTTGGAGTGTACGTACTCGGTCGGTTGTTTGTGTTGTTTTTTTTTCTGCTTTGTGTTTATCTAGTTTAGAAAAGAGCTTAACATGATTGATATTCATGTTACTTGTTTGTTTACTACACATGCATTTCTCACACTGTGCCTATTGTATTCTAATATTTTTGTTTTGTAAACTGTAGAAAACGCTGCTGGTTAAACATGTAACTAACCTTAATACTAACTTTAAGTTAAGCAAATGTTTTTAGTTTATACTTAGTTTATACTTTATTGTACACGAAAAACACAATAAAAGAAATACAATTAAAGAAAATACATGTACAAAGGCGAGCTTATCTCTGTAAGAGATTTCTTCCAGCAAACCTTTTTGTCTAACTGTTTGTTTTCTCTAATAAAATAAAAAATAAATAGTGTGTGTGAAGATACCACTGGACGCTTTATTAATCATCTCATTAAGTAGATGCAAAAACCCAATATTATTATTACCACTGGTTTACAATCAAGAATACATAAATAATGAGTCGATTTAAATCTGAAGAAGTTCCCAACCGGAACTCCCTTGAAATGATAATAAATAGTTTAAATTACAACTGAAAGTGAAGTTATGGTGCGTATTAATATTTACATTTTTATAAACGAAGACAAAACGTATCGCAAGCGTGTCACTTTCTCTTACGGAATATTTAAGGTGTCGTATTAACCATTAAATGTAATAAATATACCTAGAATTACCTCTAAAATGCGGATTTACTGAAAGATGTCAATGGAAGTTCGATTTTGTTGTATTGAAATATATTTATTAATTTTAGTTCGATCATTAAATAGGGGATGTATTAGCAAAGGGAAAAATAAAAAGAACCCGGAACCGGCGTACGTGCATGCAACGACTTATGAACGTTGATGAAGCGAAGGTGATCTGTCAGGATCGTGGCAAGTGGCAGTCCCTGGTATCTGCCTACCCCTCTGGGATATAAGCGTGAGGTTATGTATGTATTAAACAAAACAAAATTATTGGCATTAACAGTGAGCTGTCATTAAGCAATAATTCTATTTAAATAAAAAACATGCACAGTACAACATCCAATAAGTTGTCGTCAACAACACAAAACAAAAAACAAAAATAAATTGAGCATAGAAAAAAAACTATTACGAAAATTGTTCTAAGACTTTAATTAGTGTGAATTTTCGGTTGTGTAATTGTATTATTATAATAATGTTGGACAACTGGACAATGAATTTCATTTACCAGAGATAGCACCATTTGTAGAACGGTTAGGGTCACCGCACACGGGCCACCGGCCACAACCACAAAACGCCGCCACTGGCATATTTCCTGTAATTTTCATACATTTTATATGGACTCGCCGCACACGGTTGGCGCCGGTGGCGGCCACACGCTACAAATCGTCGCAGCTTGCTTCTTGTGGCTCGCACCGGCCACTAAACGTCGACACAAAAAGCCGCCACACGCCACTCGCGCGATTCCGCGCCCCTCTCTTCTTTGCCTCAGATAACCTGTGCTGTAAAGTCGACGGTAACGCACGGTCGTCTGTGGTTCATATAGATAGATAAATATGGATATAGAATTTTATATCAGGGATACAATCCCGTCCTGAGATTTGGGATTCAAAAAGTGATAGTTATAGTAATAGAGGAGAAAAAGTGAAGGCCTGAGAAGAAGTCTGCGAATTGTTAATTGAAATTGTTGTGAAACTTACCTTAATGTAATAGCTAGTCTTTCCGCAGGTGCGATGCTTTTCCGCATGTTGGTGTCGTGGTGCTTTAATCCAGTATATAATAAAGCATGTAGTTCCCAAAACGGACCTATACTTAAACGAAAATGTTTGAAAAACTATTTAGAATGGTTTAGAAGATTATCGAAATGTTCGTTGCATTTGTGTACATTCGTAAAACTGGAAGTAGGTATCCAATAACTACAGTTTCGTCTTCTACGACGACGTCTTTTTATCAAAAGTAGCGCAATTAAACCTTCTTCGTCGGAGTCCATTATGATACTGCACGCCACGCAAGGGTTAAAAAAAGTAGCAGCCACCGACCGCAAGTGTCGACCACTGGCCACAAGTGGCTGTCGCGCGCTTCAGCTACCTTTGTAGCCGCTTCTAGCTTCTCGTGGCGGCGTTTAAGGCTGTCGCGTGTGGCCCGTGTGCGGCGACACTTAAGGCGTTAACTTAATACAATTATAGAGATATAAATCGTTATGTTTTAAAAATCACCAATCTCAGAAGAAACTCATAAGAAAGTATAAAAGGTTATAGTAAAACGAAAACTCTCCTATTCATAAGCTCATTTATTGCACCACCTTTGACTGGTAGAAAAAGCTTATAGCATTTATTGCGCCACACTGCCAATAACTTTTTTTACTTATGTCCAATAAATTTATTAAATAATAAAAAACTGTAACGAATGCATCCGGCAGAGAACCAAAGTTACCGACATAGCTCACAGAATCAGCAAGCTGAAGTGGCAGTGGGCTGGCCATATCTCGCGAAGAACCGACAACCGTTGGAGTAACCGTGTTCTTGAAAGGAGACCGTGACTCGGCAAACGTAGTACAGGGCGCCCTCCTACCAGGTGGGATGACGATCTGCAAAAAACTGCCGGCAGATGCTGGATGCGGCAAGCTAAAGACAGGGCGCTATGGCGCTCATTAGGGGAGGGCTACGTCCAGCAGTGGACTACATAAAATTGCCTGAAGAAGAAAAAGAATAAAAAACTGTAGTTGATGTCTTTAATTCTCCTTCTTTATCTTCAGGCTATATAAGTCAATTGCTGGAATAATTAATATTTATAAAGCTATATAAACGAAGAAAAAATGCCTCTTTTTTTACTCGCTACTTTTGTTTTCATGTATATAGGCATATAAGTCCCGCTTCAGAACACAGGAATTGTATTTTCTAAGGTTAACACGAGCACTAGACCTAATAAAAACTTAAAAACCTATTTAGAGGCAAAAAATTTCACCCATGCCGGGATTCGAACCCGCAACCTCTGGCTATCCGTGCCTAAATAGGTTTTTAAATTTGTTCCTTAGCACGGGTTAGTGCATTAAAAATAAAAATAGTATAATAATAAAAACTGTTTTTATACGGGTTTTACTCGTTTACATTTTTTTTTATTTTCCGACGTATCGGCACTTTTTCAGGTGCTGCGGTCTCGGATGACTGACGGCACCTGAAAAAGTGCCGAAACGTCGAAAAGTTGTGAAAAATGTAAAATAAACGAGTAAAATCCGTATAAAATCCGTTTTTATTAACACCGGAATTCTTTTAGAGAAACAGTATTGTCTTCATTGCGGATTAGCCATTTCAAGCATTCCGGTACCTATTTGAACACCTTAGACACTCAGGTTACCTCACGATGTTTATTTACTTTAACGATAAAAAATGCATAACATTTAACATAACATTTACATACAGGCACACTCATTACTTCTGGCCCCACACTAGGGGCCACACACAAATTAAAAAATTTTTAAAAAAAAAAATTATAATTATAGCAATTTTTTATTTTATAATCATAATATAATAAAAGGGAGAGAAAAAATATAAAAATTTAATAAATTTTATAAATAATTTTATAATTTAAATATACCCTGTGTCGTGTTGTTCTGGGTCAAGATTTGTAATGAAAGAAATGTTATTACTAAAAACATGACATGAAAAGGTAACTAGGTACCTTCATAAATCAAATGGTATCTCCGTAAAGCATATTTAAATCGAAAACCTGATACTTGCATGCCAGTCCCGATGATTTTTCTTTACCGTAAACATGAACTATGCTAATTAGGAAAAGCGGTATTCATTTACAAGATTTGTGTTCGAATACGCATTTCTATGAGCTAAAACAAATATACGGTCATTCATTTCGGTGGGTATCGTTTATCATAGCAAAGCAAAGCTTTGACGCAACGGCTGTGTGTCCCAAAAAAATATATTTTTATTTATCTACTAAGAACGCCAACAGTCTACATATCTACCAATACACTATTAATAAGTCTAATCATGGTGAGCTCTGCGAATCAGAGCAAAACCTGGTCGGACTCTTCCGACATAACAACATCCGTAAGTAGATCCGGACTAAAAGTGTACAATGTGTTGTGCTGTTCAAAAAATACTCTTAATGATATGCACATTAGAAATATATATATATATATATATATATGTAACCCTTGTATACCCTCACTGTTGGGGCACGGGTCTCTTCCTGCATCGCAGTAAGGTTAGGCCTTACTCTATCACGGGGGCCAAGTCCGTGTTGGTGGAGGGTTGTAAGACAGTAGCGAGCTAAATGTCAGAAGTTATCAAGTATAGATTAGTTTTAGTTTTTTTGGTACAAATAGCTTTTCCTTTCTGAGAGCCAAACAGATTCGAAAGCCTCATCGCCTCACTTGCACCACAACCCAATCCGTTCACGCCGGAAGTTCTAAGCAAACAATACAGCTTGCAGCCTTGATATTTTGACACCACGGATCATCGCCGTCACCGGAGACGAGCGAGATCGTGCGCTCACGTCGCCGCATTTTATCGGACAAGGCTCCAGCGGTGGCATTACCAATTATCGACAGCCTTGATCATTGATTAATGAGGTTCCGACTCGAATACGAATCGAGAACACATTTTTAAGTTGCCATGTTTATAAAATGTAATACACATTCGAAGCGCTCGTGGCCTAGCCAAACCGAGTGATTGGAATCAATCACTTGAGTTAAGCAACAACAAGCGCGGTCAGGTGCGGGATGGGTGACCGTTTCGTGACTACCGCTAGTGTCATTTTACCGAGAGGTTTCGTGCTTCACAAGGCACGTTAAGCCGTTAGTGCCGGCTGTCATGTAATGGCAATCGTTAAGCCATGTCACAGGCCTTATGGGTGGCTTGATAACATCTGATAGTAAGGCCCGCCACTGTCTTAGAATCCTTCAACAACCCGGACTTGGCCCCCGTGGTGTACGGCCTAACCTTCCTGCGATGCAGGAAAGAGCCGTGCCCCAGCAGTGGGGGCAAAGGTTTGATAAAAATATTGAAACTAAGTATGCACTTGGAAAGTTCATAATAAAGATGTATATGATAGTTACATATTAACAACTTCCCTGTCTAAGATATAATTCAATTGCAATTTCCCGCTTCCACAGAAAGATAGACATATGTCCGATCCGGATCCTTATGTCAATGGAACGAAAATGAGTCAAGTGTGACTCATGAACTTGTTCAAATAATTTTGTAGCAATTCTGTAGGACTAACGTGGGAGAAAATTCTCCGATAAATAGATGCTAAGAACTTATAATGAATGTTGGAAGGCATATAATATGAGTATTTTGTGATTGACTGGGGTGTTTTAAATCTAAAATCGATCTCAACTAGCTTTCTGATACCTGTATAAATATTTGTAAGCCTAATAGCAGTAGTATATCAATTTATTTGTTACAATAAGTCGTTAATGCTGAATTGTGAGTGCTGTGCGCCTGTAATTGGCACAAACGCCAGCCCTCTGTTATTGATTTAAGGTTTTACTTGTAATGTGTTTGTGCTGTTGGTCTGCCGTAATAATTAAAATAAAAAAATACTCTCCTACGAGTCATATACGACTCTTGGACAGGGAAGTTGTCAAATGGGTCTGATCGCGATTATTTATTAAGTAAAAGTGACTTGGCCTACAATAATTGACTTTACTCGTCACTTCAGTCTATCCGTGACCACGGCAACTGCAACGCTGCCGAAAAGGTTGTCTGAAAGAGAAATTTTTTGGTTATATGACGACGTCTGTACTCTTAGGTTAAGAAATTTCTGTGTAATTTCCATTTTTATGTACAATAAAGTATTCTCTATCTATCAAAAAAAACCGGCCAAGTGCGAGTCAGACTCGTGCACCGAGGGTTCCGTACAAACCTGTATTATAGACCTGAGTATTTGGTATGAATTTCAATTTAATACCTCTACGCGTTTATGAGGAAATGGGTAGTAAGTTTAAAATTATTAAAAAAAAATATATTATGTGATGTAACTAAAAATTTATGGTTTTCGTAATTTTTCCTTTATCTATGCTATAAGACGTTGCTTCGTACCAAATTTCAAGATTCTGAGTTCACGGGAAGCACCCTGTAGGTTTTGATTCCCTTGCAAGTGTCGAAAATTTGCGGCATAAACGGCTGTATCTTTTGATTGCGTTGGCTTAGAAGTTTGATTTTTTCACAGCTTCAAGGGACAGTAGACTTGAGTAATTGATATAAATTTCAGCTTCATACCTTCACGCGTTCCTGAGAAAAAGGGTCTTGACAGACGGACGGACGGACGGACAGACGGACAACAAAGTGATCCTATAAGGGTTCCGTTTTTTCCTTTTGAGGTACGGAACCCTAAAAATCGTGATTAGACCCGTTAAATATATAACAACGTGTAAGAATTGCGAGTAATTGTGAAATACTATATGCATGTGACTTCAGAACACAGCGTTTATTTTAAAACTGTAGAAATAAAACTGATCAGAATGAACAAGAAATACATACAGGACGGCAATATTTTTTGAAAAAACTGTAGTTTCTCTTTGTATTACATACATACAGGAAAACAATATTATATTGAAAAAATATTATTCCTTAGATAATAAACCCACAGTACATTGAAAAAACTATTGTTTCTCTAGATAACTAACTTTCAGTACACATAACTTCGTTATCAACCTTTGTATGTCCCCACTGCTGGGGCACGGGTCTCTTCCTGCATCACAGAAAGGTTAGGCCACGGGGGCCAAGTCCGGGTTGGTGGAGGATTGTAAGACAGTGGCGGGCCTTACTGTCAGAAGTTATCAAGCCGCCCATAAGGCCTCTGACATGGCTTAACGACTGCCATTATATAACAGCCGGCACCAACGGCTTAACGTGCCTTGTGAAGCACCGAAGCGCTCGGAAAAATGCCACTAGCGGTAGTCACGGGACGCTCACCCATCCCGTACCTGACCGCGCCTGTTGTTGTTTAACCAAGTAATTGATTCCAATCACTCGGTTCGCCTAGGCCACGAGCGCTTCATATAACTTACGTACAAGAAAGAATATATTAAAAATATATATATTATTACCTGGATAACAAGCCCACAGTACATTATCTTCCCTGTATCATTACACAAACTAAAATGAATGTTTTGTTTCCAATTTGGTAAAACCACTTCAGTAATTAATACACACTAATACACTTAATTATAAGTGCATACACCAATAATAAATTGCAAACCGGAAGGTACAAACTATGTTTAACCTTTAACTCCGGAACTTAAGCGAGGTCCTTGCTTTTAATGTAATTTTTAGTCAAATTGTTATCTCTCTGTGTTGCCAGAGGCACCGAATTTCCGCTTTTATTCCGCTTTTCTGATAGTGGATCCGCTTTCCGCTTTTTACTAACGCGGTTCCGCTTTTTTCGAAATTGGTTCCGAGTGCTTAGTGCGAGATTTTTAACTACTCGATCGCGTTAACGTAAACTCATATTTCTATGGCATCGAGGAAGCGGAAATATGAGTAATAAATAGTAAAATATGAGGAAGTGACAAGTATGGAAATTAAAATTGCTGAGTGCGAGTTGTAATGATTTACGTTGAGAAGTGAACACGTTTACCAGCCAGAACACGAATAAACGCAAGTGCGAGTTGTACTGTGACAGCGTTTTGCCAGTTCGAACGGTTAACTTACTCATACTCACTACTCAATGCTCGATTAACGCGGTAGTAAAGTTATTCGATTGCATCTGTCAAACTCGCACTAAGCACTCAGTGCCACGTTCGTTCAACTTTCAACAAGTCGGTTTCCGTTTGGTGCAATAATCTGTGATGTATATAGACAGTGCAATGTGCGTTCATGCGTGCGTGTAGTCTATGCAGCAGGCCACATATTAAAGTGGTACTCTAGTCCATTCACAACAGCAAAGCTAGAGGCGCGCGCAAATTTTTGACTTGGCTATCTGTGCATATTAAGTCTTATCTAGAAATTATGATATCCTAGTATAAATAAACATATAACACCTTTAAACGGACAAAGAACAATCGGTATTGTATAATATTATATAATGATGGAAAAATCCGTTTTTTTTCTGAAAATCCGCTTTTTTAAAGTACAGGTACGGCATTTTCAGGTTTCGTATCTGGCAACACTGTTCTCTCTTCAACTCAAAATATTGCAGCGGCGCTTTGCAATGAGCCAAAAGTGTTGTACGAAGTATTTATTACCCACAAGTATTGCTGCTGCTACAAATCCTGAGGTGCAGTTCAAAAAATATTATGTAAAGCACACTTTGGTCACAAAGGGCTCCTACAACCTCAAATATTATTTATATGTCATTGTTGTCAAAAATGTTGCGTTGGACATTTGGAGAGTATGAAGAAAGAAAGATTGGCGAAACAAATATATAAATATAAAACTAAACAAGACTAATACTAAACCTAAGGTTAGAACTAGGTTTTAAGCTACAAGACCAACACACGCACGAATACACACACCACACATTCACACACACCAACACTCACACAGGCACGTGTGACATTGGACTAAATAATAGAGAGTATTATGAAAGCTAACCTTACTTTTTAACAAGAGCATGTTAATTAGAAAGCTGACTTTAGTAATGTAATATAATAATCTTATGAAAGAGCAAATAGATACTGACAGTGAATTTGGAAAGCTAAGTATTTGCACTAAATGTTGTATAGACAAATATCTAGAAGTAAATACAATTTAAATTCTATTATGCATTTCTATTACATACATACATTATATTGTGATCTGTAAATTTGTTAACTATTCTGAGAAAACAGCAAATTAATCAACTATAACGGTATATTGGTTTCAAAAAGCACAATTACACACCACACATTAAACAATAAATTAAAAGACATTTACAAGAGAAACACAATAGTTCAAACACAATAAGTAAACAATTTTGGAACGAAGTACTTATCTTACATGGCTCAGGATCAGGCTCCTAGGGAGAATACAATCAAAAATAATAATCCAGGCTACTAAATGTTATCTGCTTTTATACCCTGCCTGAGACCCCTCCTAGCTCAAAACAATATGGCATCTGGGCCAATCACAAATATATCCTGTCAAACAGAAGTCTTTCTAAAAATATTATCAAGTAATCATATTATTTATCTTAGCTGTGTAATGCAGGTTTCATTTTATTTATTTTTCGTAACCGATAAAGATATGATCGAATAAATAAATTGGTGAATAACTCTAAACATGACAAAGATTATTCTTTTTGATGTTTAGAGTTATTTTTTTTTTGTTAATAGCGAAAGGATGTAGGTATTGGCATCAGTTGGTATTGAATAATTAATTGAACTTCAATTACAAAACTAAATGGTCGGTTCTCAATCTTAAATAATATTAACACGGTTGTGTAAAATATACATTTAAAATTAAAGTAACTTTTATAGTTAGAAATTTAAAAGATACTTTATTCAGTGATTTTATCGATATTCTGTCACACGCATACACAAGTTTTTAAAAATCATAATGTATAGTTGTGGAAGAGCGTGATATTCTGGCGTAGGTGTTGTACACTTAAAAACAGATCTCAACCTTATAAATTCTGTTTAAAAAAAATGTTTTAGAAATAAATACATTTTCAAATATAAAAAAAAATGCGAATTCGGCTGGAATGGCTGGTAAGGGCCGTCCCAGGCGGGCATACTTTGAGCAAATAGGGGAAGTATTAGCAAAGGGGAAGATAAATAGTACCTGCCATTGATAAACGAAGCGAAGGTGATCTGTCAGGATCGTGGCAAGTGGCAGTCCCTAGTCTCTGTCTACCCCTCTGGAATATAGGCGTGAGGTTATATTATGTTATGATGTCTGGAATTAAAACCAGTATAAAACATGAGTTTTAGTTTTATAATAATTATGTAAACTCTGTCATTTAAGGACTTTGAAATGACTGTTTGTAGTTTTCTTTACTTTTTTTTTCAATATAATAAAGGTTCAAAAATGGACGCCTAGTTCTTGTATGGTAGCGCATATGCCTACCATACAAGAGGTCCCGGGTTCGATCCCCGGCTGAAAACAAAAAAAAACCCCAGGTCTTGGATGTTTACATGTTTACATGTTTGTGACGTCGTTGTTTCTGGTTCCCACGACACAGCGTATCCTAGTGTGGGACTGGTCCCACACTAGGATACGCTGTGTCGTGGGAATAACATAAAATTTACATACCGGCATATACATTGCTTCTGGAAGCAATGGATGTGCCGGTATGTAAATTTTATGTTATGTTAAGTTTAACATGTACCTAGTGTTCATTAAATGAATTTTGAGATGAGACAAAATTTTTGTCGCAGTCTCTGTGCTACTTTGAATAAAACATTTTTTTTATTTTGAATTCATTAATCATTTATAAGCATCGTAATTAATTACGGGCGATTATTTGCAAAATAACTATGATGATTTACTACCTTTTCGCTGTAGCTTTGAAAAATGGCTTTAATACGTTTAAGGAAACCAATTAAAGCTTGATATCCGTTTTTTTTATTGCTATAATTCCTTATCGCTGTCACATCAAACGGTGATGATTGACAGTAATTACTTGGATTAGTACGATAGCAGTTTAATAAGCATACCGTATTTAAGCCGAGTTGTAGGGTAAGCCGCCCAAAATTTAAGTAAATAAAAAGTACCTAGTTTATTTGATACCGTGCAAAAATTGCAATCGACAAAGTATTGTTTTTTATTTCAATACTCAATAATTTATTGCATACCACAAGTATATACAGATAACATAACTTAAAATATGGTTCTTTGTGGACCCTGTAGGGCACGCAATATTATAAATTATAGAAGGCCTTTACTTAAATAAGAATTTTTGTTATTTAAGTAAAGAATTTTAATTTAAGTAAAGCAGAATTTACTTAAATAACAAATTTTTTTCTTAATGAACGTCACGACTGTTAGTTACTCGACGTTTATTCTTTTGAAAACAGTCGTTAATAATCTTTCTGTAATATTATTAGTTAGTAATCAATTCATGGCTAAGAAGTCTATAGGGGCACGGGTCTCTTCCTGCACCGCAGGAAGGAAGGAAGGTAGGTTAGGCCATATTCCACCACGGGCGACAAGTCCGGGTTGGTGGAGGATTGTAACTTGTAAGACAGTGGCGGGCCTTACTGTCAGAAGCTATCAAGCCGCCTATAAGGCCTTTGATGTAACTTAACGATTGCCATTACATGACAGCCGCACCAACGGCTTAGCGTCCCTTGCGAAGCGCGGAAACGCTCGCAAAAAACGTCACTAGCGGTGGTCACGGGACGGTCATACATCTATCACCTGACCGCGCCCGTTGTTGCTTAGCTCAAGTAACTGATTCCAATCACTTGGTTCGACTAGGCCACGAGCGCTTCTATATGTAGACTGCATTATAATAACACTTACTTGATATAATCTCTTTTATGCTAGTTATAATGAAAATCAAGAAAAAAAGACACTAAATTCGCTGACTTAACAATTCTCACGAAACATATTGCAATTTCAATCAGTTCGCCCATCGCTCCTTTTTATGGATAGACCACACCATAAGCTGCTCTTAATTAGTTCCATTTCGATGTAATGAACTATTAAGTGGGGCCATGAAAAGAGAAACCGAATCCTGAGTTATCGAGAAACCTTGAAATGTAGTAGAACTTTTATAAATAGCAAAAAACTGGAACAACTTAAACTCTTGCTTTATTTGTAGATATGTAGTATTATTTTACAATAAAACAGAAAAATGGATAAAAACAGATAAGCAGGTAAATTAGTCAGATCTGGTCGAAGGGTAAAGTTGTAATGATGAAAAATGAGGGAAATCGAAAAATGTGTAACGTATTTTTGAACTAAAACTTTCGTAAGCACAACACATTGTAGACTTTTGGTCCTGGTCGGACTCTTCCGATATAACAACACCCGTAAGTAGATCCGGACCAAAAGTCTACAATGTGTAACGTAATTTAAATATTTGAAAATGATAGATTGAAAAAGAAATTAAAATGGTGTAAAGAGGTTTGCACCGTTACAAACTTTATACATCATGCGTTTATATTTCACTGCAGTAAACATAACCAGCCTGTAGTTTTTCGCAGATTGTCATCCCAACTCCATCATCTTACTACGAAGATGCAAATGCCAAAGTTTTTACCATCTTTAAATTTTTTTTGATCTCAAAAAAATGTTGCCGAAATGTTCGGAGGTGTTAATTACTGAAAATTGTGGTCTTAAAGAAGGTAGGCCTTTGCCCTGCAGTGGGTATCCATATTATGGAGGCTACATACAAAAAATATCATATCGCTCATCATGTGGCCACAATCTAACGGTGCATTTACGTAATGGCCGGGCCGGACCCGTGCGAAAGTTCATGTACAGTGCCCAGTGTCCCCGGCTTGGCTTAGCTTAATTATCTACTAAATTAGTACCGGACAAGAGGTGCGAACTGAGAAGCTTAATTGGTGATTTTGATGACCCTAGGTAAATCATCGAATCTGCAAAAACGTCATTTTGATTTAAAGTCTACTGTATAATATAACATTTACATACAGGCACATACATTGCTTCTGGCCTTACGCTAAGATACCTTACGTTGTGTGAACCAGAAACAACGACATCACAACCATGTAAACGTCCAAGGGTTTTTTTTTTGTCCCCAGACGGGGGTCGAACCCGGGATCTCTCCCACGGTAGGCAATTACGCTACCGCTCCGCCACAGATATCGTTAATAGTAGATAGTTTCACCTGAAAATTCCGCACTTATCCTCATAGTTGGGCCTTAGAGCGGCTTGAAAACTTTTGACAGTAAGACCAGCCACTAGTCTTGCAAGTCTCCATCAATGCGGACTTGGCCCCCGTGGTGGAATATGGCCTATAACTTCCTTAGGGAAGAGACCCGCCCCTCTCGGTGGGGACATTAATGGGGGGGTTGATAATGATGATGATATTAGAGTTACCTCTAACGCAGTTTAAAAAATGTGTTAACAAGTTACTCTAATTATTTAGATTTAGATTATTTAGAAGAAGAAGAAAATATAAAAACCTATTTAGAGGCTAAAAATTTCACCCATGCCGGGATTTTAGCCTCTAAATAGGTTTTTAAATTTGTTCCTTAGCACGGGTTAGTGCATTAAAAATAAAAATAGTGTAATCATGTGGGTACAGTGATATCGTTCCGATGTTAAACCTAACTGCAAAGTAGGTAGTCGGGGCTGTAAGTAATGCAATTTGCTTAAGTCAGATGTCGCTGCCTGTACGTAAGACAGAGAATATTGTAAAGAGGTTCGAAATTTCACTGATGCCGTGAGTCGCCCATTGGCTCAATTGGTAGAGCGCTGGTACGGATAGCCAGAGGTTGCGGGTTCGAATCCCGGCATGGGTGAAATTTTTAGCCTCTAAATAGGTTTTTAAATTTGTTCCTTAGCACCGTTTAGTGCATTAAAAATAAAAATACTGTAAGAAGAAAATAATTTCATTTGCATGGTAATTAAATATCATAGTATTTTCTAATGTTAACACGAGTACTAGACATAATTAAAACTGTTTTAGTACGGATTTCACTCGTTTATTGTAGTCATCCGAGACCACGGCACCTGTAAATGTGCCGAAACGTCGGAAAATTTAAAAAAAAATTATAAACGAGTGAAATCCGTACTAAAACAGTTTTAATTAAATATCATGTAGGTGGTAACTTAATATTACGGTACAAGCATGCTCTACCCGTCAGGGTGCGCAAATATTACTTTGTTTGTGAAAACAAACAGCCTACCTATTTATTAGCCAAATAAGAAAGTAAATAAAAATACGTACACAAATCTCTGTAATACAACAAAAAAAAATTGTTAAGCTAAGATTAATTAGAGATGAATTGTGGATCATTTAAGAAGTCCTTTACATTATAATACACTTTTTCTATAAGAATTTTATACAATACTGCTTTAAATTTTGTAAGGGGTAAGTCTTAACGAAAGAGGCCTAAGTCAAAAAATAGTGAAATTGCGTTACAATCATAGAGACATAAAAAGGTATGCTCTATCCGATGAATAGTAAAACAAAGGCACTTATTGTAAAAAAAGAGGATAGCGAATCTTCCGTCCACGGCATACCTTTTTATGTCTCTCTATGATTGTAACTCAATTTCACTATTTTTTGACTTAGGCCTCTTTCGTTCTGAGGGTGCGAAATGTCTGCTACTGTATTTATTCTGTTATTGTAGTTATGTCTGTTAATGTATTTAGAGGACGATTGTGTCTAGTGTTAAACATAGGTTGTTTACTCGTGTAAAGGCGTTTCACACTGAATTATATATTAGAACAAGAAAGTTTTAATAAAATGTGAAAATACTGTTGAAGTAGCTAATAAATTATAATAATAACAACACATTGGTATGTCATGTAATAACTTAAAAAAAAAACCTAGTTAGAGGTTAAAAATGCCACCCATGCCGGGATTCGAACCCGCGACCTCTGGCTATCCGTGCCAGCTCTCTTTCCATCTGAGCTAATGGACGACTCACCGGCATCAGTGAAATTTCGAACCTCTTTACAATATTCTCTGTATTAGGTACAAGTATTAATTTTTAAGTTGAAAATTCTTTTAATAAAGTTTGGTGTTTCTTTTCAAATTCTTTTAATATATGTGGAGTTTCTTTCTTAACTTGTTCTCCACATACCCTCTTATTCATAATGGTCTGCTAACTTAAAACAGCTGCTGAAGTTTTGTTTTTCATTCTAACTTAGAAACCTATTTAGAGGCTAAATTTGTTCCTTAGCACGGGTTAGTGCATTAAAAATAAAAATAGTGTATTCTAACTTAGGTCAAAAGAAGAGGACAGAGTGAAAATTTGCAATGCTTTAAGTTAGCAGACTATTATGAATAAGAGGGATAATCTTTTAAATATAAAACTAACACCTTTGTAGTTCATTGAGTAAACCTTTTCTTTTTATAATGAATACAATAATTGATTCGATTGATTTGAAAGCAACATGACTGCTGCGCTGGCGCAGCGGTTTGGCACGTTGTTTGTAAAACCGAAGGTCTTTCCGAAACCGAAACGTACTTTTCGGGTTTGTCTCGGGTCTTGGATATTATTGTTGTATTTGTTGTATTAAATCTATTATCAAGTTAGCACCTGTATCACAAGGCATTTAGTTGTACTTAAAGGGAAAATCAAATACTAGATAAAGCTGTATTTGTACTTAAACTATTTTATGTAATTTTTTTTTTTATGTGATGCTTTACGTGTGTGTGTCTTTAAGCAAATATAAATGATTTATCTATCTATCTTAGAAAAATCAAGCAATATGACGCTCATTAGGGGAGGGCTATGTCCAGCAGTGGACTAATAGCCTGAACAAGAAGAAGAAAATTCTACGTCAAAACGTTTATTGACAGAGGTATAGATATTGAACATGAATAAATTAATAACTTCCACATTACACAATTACTTGTTCTGGACCCAAATTTTACCCGACCGCACAGAAACTCTGTGCCCTAGAAACCAGAAAAGGATATTATAATACAAAATTATAATATGAATATAACCATTGGCTCAATTGGTAGAGCGCTGGCACGGATAGCCAGAGGTTGCGGGTTCGAATCCCGGCATGGGTGAAATTTTTAGCCTCTAAATAGGTTTTTAAATGAATATAACCAACTCAAAGTATTTTGAAGCATTTATTGGTTTTTCTTCACATTTGTGAAACTATAGTGGCAATACCACTCGTTAACGTGAGGAAACCTGAGTGTCTTAGGTGGTCAAATACCTTAGTACTTTGTAACAGTGCAAACCTCTACACCATTTTTATTTCTTTTTCTATCTATCATTTTCGAATATTTCAATTACGTCACACATTATTCGATTTCCCTCATTTTTCATCATTACTACTTTACCCTTCGACCAGAGTGCTTACTGCGCGTTTTTTAACTACTCGATCGCGTTAACGTAAACTCTTATTTCTATGGCATCGAGGAAGCGCCACCTAGCGACAAGAATGGAAATTAAAATTGCTGAGTGCGAGTTGTAATGGTTTACGTTGAGAAGTGAACACGTTTACCAGCCAAAACACGAATAAACGCGAGTGCGAGTTGTACTGTGACAGCTTTTTGCCAGTTCGAACGGTTAACTTACTCATACTCACTACTCAATGCTCGATTAACGCGGTAGTAAAGTTATTCGATTGGATCTGTCAAACTCGCACTAAGCACTCTGATCTGACTATTTTACCTGCTTATCCGTTTTTATCCAGTTTTTCTGTTTGATTATAAAATATCTATCTGCAAATAAAACAACACCGGAAGTCGTTCCAATTCTTATTATTTGTAAAGGATATACAACGTTCCAACTTTAAATTACAAATCCGCTGTGGGCACGCGTGGTAATTAAACCCATACTCTCTCAGAGAGAAAGCCTGTGCCCTGCACTGGAACTTATACCTTTACATAAAAAACGGCCATACAAAGGAATATTTTATAAATGACACCATGTTTCTTAAGGTCATCAACCCTAACGTAAGGTGTCACCGCTAAAATTGGAAAGATGCACCAAAAAGTCGCAGCTCGAAAATTCAATTAACTTCCAACCTCCGGCGAATGTCATAAGATCCACTTTCCCCTGACCCAAATTAGTCATAACCATTCATCTTCAATATTTTGAGTGCAAAATCCTTTTTAAATTTAAAATAAGCATCGACAGGTACATGCTCTGATTAAAATTAATTGCTACAACCCATCGAATGAGGCGTGCTTTTAATGTTTTTGTGATCCTAATTCTGATAATGTTTAACGTAATGTGCTATTTCTGCAAATAAAAAGCATAAGAATCATCTGCAATCTGCATGCAATTGTATATAAGTATACAAGCGGTGGTAGCTCAGTGGGTAGAACCATGGACTCGCAAGCGAGAGCCCCACGTTCGATTCCCAGTGCGGGCATGTACCAATGACTTTGTTTAATTTTAAAGTTACGCACATTTGCGAATTTGTAGTCGCAATACCACACGCTAACGGTGAAGGAAAACATCGTGAGGAAACCCGCGGCTTGGTTGGCTCCGCACGTATTGACTAGTCTTTCCTGTGGGATAGGCCGACTAAGCTTTCAGGATGGTATAGGTGCTGGGTAAGCCTACACCATCTATAAAACCATGTCCCAGGCACTACAGCGTCGGAGTGGTCCCTTCACCCATCTAGTGTGAGTGAGGATGCCACCGGACGCTGTATAAATCATCTCATTAAGTAGATGCAAAAAGGCCAATATTATTATTATATAAATATATATATATATATATATATATATATATATATATATATATATATATATGATTGATTCTTTTCACCCACATGATTCTTTTTTTTAATGCACTAACCCGTGCTAAGGAGAATTTTAAAAACCTATTTCGTCGTTTATTTCGTAAACCTAGTCGCTCATTAGCTCTGTTGGAAAGAGCGCTGGCACGGATAGCCTGAGGTCGCGGGTTCGAATTCTGGCATGGGTAGAATTTTTTGTCTCTAAATAGGTTTTTAAAAATGTTATGTACTTTTAGACGTTTAAAAAGACCAAAAATTGGATAAAAACGCTTGTCTTCGTAATTTTCCACCAGACTCCCTTTTGTGTCGGGATCCAGTTAAGTGCACTATTGATAGAAATAATACCCTAGATTTACTGCAAAATTTGCAGAATTGTGGCTTAGTTCGAATCTTTTGTCATCTCCAATCATGCTCCATGATTTATTCGGATGGGTTCCCAGTAAGGACATGCACGTTATTATGATATCAACTTCAAAATGGCCGCTTCGAATTGAGTATTTTGAATGTAATTGGATTAAAAAATATAAAGCTAGCTTTTTCACGATTCATATTCTGGTGCCACTCTGGAAATAATGCAGTTTGTCTTTCAATTTCATAAATAAACTCACGCCCGTCTCTCGGAAAAGCAGGCAGAGACCAGATTTGTCCACTTGCCACTTTGCGAAGCTTTTTCGCTTCAACAATATATATTCACCATATTTTTATGTGTTTTAATTATAAGTATTTATCTGTTAATAATTTAATACAGCCTAAATAATTCATACATCAATTAAATAATTATTTTTATTTGTACATCTACTTACTTTTCTAATGTATCAGGCCAGTCCATCGAAGAGATTACTTTAAGTGATAAGGTCACCATCTGTAACTACTTCAAGCTTAAGGAATATCTGTGTAAATCCATAATAGCATTAAAGTTTGAAAATGACTGCTAAATTCCGCCAAAAATTCCGCCACAAGCACCATGCGGTTAGTTAATGCACCGCCCTCCCTCCCACTTTTTTAAGCAGAAGCAAAATACGAACACACCCCCACCGACACCAATACTTGTGTGAGAAAATAGGCGACGCGTTTCGCCTCTAACTCGAGGCATTCTCAGGCTCACAAGTGCAAGTGACCGTCAAATAAAGAGAGTGTTCTTTTTTTATCTATCTCGTATATTGGTAGCACTATGCACGCAAGCTGGTGTTGGGCTCATTTTATCTTCGTTATCAACCCTTGTATGTCCCCACTGCTGGGGCACGGGTCTCTTCCTGCATCGCAGGAAGGTTAGGCCATACTCCACCACGGGGGCCAAGTCCGGGTTGGTGGAGGATTGTAAGACAGTGGCGGGCCTTACTGTCAGAAGTTACAAGCCGCCCATAAGGCCTCTGACATGGCTTAACGACTGACATTAATGACAGCCGGCACCAACGGCTTAGCGTGCCTTGCGAAGCACGGAAGCGCTCGGAAAAATGCCACTAGCGGTAGTCACGGGACGCTCACCCATCCTGTACCTGACCGCGCCTGTCATTGCTTAACCAAGTGATTGATTCCAATCACTCGGTTCGCCTAGGCCACGAGCGCTTCATTTTATCTTGCCCTTTGCTTATTTGTACACCATTTTCTCTTAATGTGTACACGGTTGTTTTTGGTCTGGTAGAGTGACGAAGAGTACAAGTTGTTACATAAAATATTGTATTGAAAAACCACTCACATATTTTGTAATTCACATCACATATTGCAAAAGCGTTGTTTTGTCAATGTCACACTCATATAGTACAGTCGATAGCTACATCTACCTTTACATACGTGCTCTCCAATCAGTGGCGTTAAGGAGGACTTTGCAACAAAAACGTTATGGTTCATCTGCTGTCGACTGTACAACACAATGGTCTTCTGATGTTTACATAACCTAAAAATCTCATTCCACTCTTCAATATGCTTTTTACAGTGCACAACTTTTTACTGTGATTTTTGTTTGGTTCTTAATATTTTCCCTAAAAAAACATATTTAGTCTATTTATTAGCCTATTTTATATTCCCAGTAACCTTATAAAAATAAATAACTTCTCCACAGTACAATCTCATGTCCTGGGTCTAATCCAGGGTGCTATGGGTACAAATAGCGTCAGTCTGGGTGGATTCCCGTATTCCTTGCCTGATAGCACAGAAATTGTACAAATATACGGCGGCCCCCAGTGAGAATCGAACTCACGACCTCCGCAATGGTAATCAGACGTGATACTACTGAAAATTTGGAGATTTTTTGTTCACTCTTTCTCAAAAATTATCTAGATTTTGAAATGGACACCTAGTTTATCTTGTAACGTTCAATAAGTCACAATTTCTGTATTATTTTGAATAAAAAACCCACGATTTAATTTATAAATGTCGGGAATTACAGTAACTAAGCTTACGTAATGAATAACTGGCTTAGACATTATCTAAAATAGTAACCGACAGTCAACTTGATCAAGTTACTTTATTAACGACGTGTCTTGGGATTTGTTGGCGCGGGACGCGGGTTCTGAGTTCTTTAGACTTCAATCTAATTAATTAAAGTTTTCCGCACTTAGCCCCATAGTTGGGCCATTGTAGTACGTAACAATATCGCTGAGGTATTACAATTCTGACGTACAAAGTATAATTATGTGACTATTTTACACAACTCTTTATCCAAACAATAATTCAAAATAATCGAAAAACATTGAATAACCTACAAACAAGACCATGCTATGCGATAAACATTTGTACAAAATATGGAAAGTATTTTCAGAAAGGTTGACGAAAAAATATATATTGCGAATGGTAAGGGACGTCCCAGGCGGAGATACATCGACCAAATAGGGGATGTACTAGCATAAGGAAAGATAAAAAGTACCCGGTACCGGTGTGCGTGCATGCAACGACTTATGAACGTTGATGAAGTGAAGGTGATCCGTCAGGATCGTGGCAAGTGGCAGTCCCTGGTCTCTGCCTACCCCTCTGGGATACAGGCGTGAGGTTATGTATCTATGTGTATGTATTTTCAGCATAATAAATCAACACTTATTTTCGGCGGTAAATATTTTTTCCTGATTTGAAATTGCATTTAAGTTCGTACCAACGTACGATACCAGCATCTTCTTTGTTGAAAAGTAAGTACAATATAAAAGTACTTGCTTGACCGAGAACATGACACAGGCGAAATAAAACAAAATATTCGACCTTTTGGAACCGAGAGAAAGTCTTAAAATAATGTTTGCGCTGCTCGCTCTGGATTGTGATTTATTTGCTCGACAACAATTCTTTCAAGCCACCTCTAGTAGGCTTGTGAAATGGTTCTTAAAATAAGCAGACTGTAACTTATGTAATGTGTCGTAACATGAAGACAACTGCTGCTATATCTCTTGATGTCTTGGCAGCTCTGACAACATTTTCATGTCTTCATGTAAAATTGCAGTAACGTTTCTTACCTTAGGTCTGTATTACAGAACGATCCTCAAGCACAGATTGATCTCAGATCGCCCAATCATTACTTGAGCGCAAAATCGATGCTCAAGCACTCCTCTTATTTTCAGATAGTACTTGAGTAGAGATCAGCCAATCACTGCTTAAGAAGTGATTCAGAACTGCAATCAGATTGTCTATGATCAAAGTTTGTTTTCTATGACAAGAAAAATACTAGTGAAGATTTTTATTCCGTTCTACGCATGTTACAAAAACGTGACGATGAAACTTAGTAAATTATGTGAAATATACAGAGGAAACTAAAATAGTTTTTATTTATTCGGAATTAAAATGTTCCAAGTTTCTTTATTTTGCTATTAGTTTGTAGTTAACCGTATATTTAAAGGAAGCAAAACGTTCACGCTTCTTATTTGTTTATTTGATCTAGATTTTAAGGATACCTTACTTTCCATACCTGCAATGTATGAAAAATAAACAGTTTTCATGAATGCTACTCAGATATGCAGGGGAAATAGATATTAAATTAAAAAATATTCTTCTAACAAATCTGAGTGATTGTCAAAAGTGTCTATAAGTACCTAGTTTAAAAAAGACAAAATAAGTACCAAATACAGAATAGAATATAATAGTAAAAGATTATTTCAAATACAGAACACACAAAATAACAACAAAAGTACAACAAACAAAAAAAATTGAGTAAAATTAACTAACATTAACATAATTGATTTTGTAAATCTACCTGCCAATAAACCATAATCGCGGCAGGTAAAACCTTACTCGTAACAGAGCGGGAGTTTTGGGAAAAGTCGCATCCTTCACATAAATCGTGGTCATGACTGATTTAAACAAACTCATATGACAGAAGGTGATGGATTTGGCGTAGATAAAGCGTTATCATCGTTATCAACCCTTGTATGTCCCCACTGCTGGGGCACGGGTCTCTTCCTGCATCGCAGGAAGGTTAGGCCACACTCCACCACGGGGGTCAAGTCCGGGTTGGTGTTGGATTGTATGACAGTGGCGGGCCTTACTGTCAGAAGTTATCAAGCCGACCATAAGGCCTCTGACATGGCTTAACGACTGTCATTATATGACAGCCGGCACCAACGGCTTAACGTGCCGTGCGAAGCACGGAAGCGCTCGGAAAAATGCCACTAGCGGTAGTCACGGGATGCTCACCCATCCTGTACCTGACCGCGCCTGTTGTAGATAAAACGACCTATCTTTATTCTAGAAAGTGGAAAATGGTCTTCTTATGACGTCATAATAATAGTGTTTGAAAGATGTGGGGTTTTGGTTTATTTCTTCATTTCTCCATTCCCCTTACAATTGAATGAAATATCGCGAGGAAATCCGAGTATCTAAAGTATTCGAATACCTCAGCGCTTGAGATTGTCAATCCACAGTGGGTGTTGGGTATGGGACCCACCTAAACACTAATACTTAAAAACTTATAAGAAAACAGGGCACTTACAAAGTCTGTCTTCGTCGACGACTCTCGACTTGGCAGCCGGCGCCGTTCGGGATGGGTGCACTTATAAGGTCTGGAGATCCCTAGACTTTCCCGTCTATTCCAAGAGCTCTTTCCCCAGAAAGCTACCTACAATGCAACTTCACGGCCCCACGTTCTCACTAAAAGAGATGTTTACTATTTTGGGTGATCCGTCGCCTAACCACAACACTGTCAACACTGGGATCCGTCCCTGAACTTATTTCGCACTTCACACGGAGATATAAGCCCGGCAATCTAATTGCCACAAAATTTTGGGAAATCACACGTTTAACAAACAAGAAAACAAGAGGTCAATTTTTCAGCTCATCTGACAGCTGTCAAGTAGTTCCGCCCGTCATGGGTGCGTTCAGAAATCAAACGTCTATTCTAAACAGTGGGCATGCATGGTAATGGTTCTCTCTTCAAGAGAAGGCCTGTACCCTGCAGTAAGATGTAGCTAAATAAAAGGCGTAGCAATAAGAATTTCAGGACAAAGGCGCTACTTTAAGACTGCTTATTGAGCATCACGTAATTAATAGGGTGCGTTTAAGTGCCCCGTTCTAAGCTTAGATTAATACTGATAGCCTAACTGGGGCTTTAGTTCTACCTGGGAATTGTACAGAGTGCAGCGGCTTGTATTTTGCGACTGTTGAAATAAACCGTAAATTAGATCGAGTTTTTGAAGTTATGGTTCGCGTTTAATTCACAAATAGATAGATAGATAGATAGAGAACTCTTTATTGCACAACCAGAAAAATATTACAACCATGATTCTTAAATCTAAGTAATGTTATACAATTGGCGGTCTTATCGCTAAGAGCGATCTCTTCCAGACAACCTTAAATATTCGCAACTTAAAAATTAAAATCATTGATACATGCCGGGACTTGAACCCACGACCTCCCGAAAAAAAAAACAGCATTTTACCGCTCCGCTACTACTAATCGTCCGTAAATAAATGAAGATGAAATGGAAGATAGATAGAAAGCACTCTATTGCACAGCCAGAAAAAACTAAGAGAAAATGATAAAAATTGTTGAGTGTAGGACCCACCTAAACACTAATACCTACTTAAAAACTAATGAGAAAACAAGGCAATTAAAAGGTCTGTCGTCGTCGACGCCTCTTGGCAGCCGGCGCCGTTCGGGATGGGTGCACTATAAGGTCTGGGGATCCCTAGACTTCCCCGTCTATCCCAAGAGCTCTTTCCCCAGAAAGCTACCTACCATGCACCTTCACGGCACCACGTTTTCACCACATGTGATGTTCACTATTTTGGGCGATCCGTCGCCTGACAACAAAATACTGGGATCCGTCCCTGAGCTTATTTTGCACTTCACGCGAAGATATAAGCCCGGCAATCTAATTGCCGCACAATTTTGGGAAATCACACGTTTAACAAGCAAGAAAAAAGAGGGCAATTTTTTCAACTCATCTGACCGCTGTCAAGTAGTTCCGCCCATCATGGGTGCGTTCAAAAATCAAACTTCTATTCTAAACAAAAATAGCATGGTAATGGTAAATTAATATACAAAATACGTTTAGTGATTGGAAGTGGAAGGTTGGAAGTACGTCGCTTATTTCCACACGTGCCCACCGCGGATTAGCAATTTCAAGTGATGAGGTATGTGAACACCTCGGACACTCGGGTTTCCACATGATATTTTTTGTCACCGTTAGTAGTATTGCAAAAAAAATGCCCGAGCTAAAATATAAAAAAAAGTTAAACATAAAAGTATTTTTCTAAGTTACTTTTTGTAGTTGTTTTGAAGTTGGAATATAATTTGCGCAACACCTTTAAATGTGTTATACTCTTATGTATAATAATGTCAATATTTTTTTTCAAGTCAACCATGCCTTCAGAATTTAATTTAAATTAGGTTAATAAGAAACCTAACAGCTGATAACGTAATTCTAACTGACTTTCTATGCCACAGATTTTTTTAAACATTTAGCGACTATCCTGTCGCAAAATCGCAGGAGTCCGCGACAGTCGCTGCGGTTTGCGCTGCGCCCGCGCCGGCCGATCGCGTGCGCGCCGCAAACACCGCCCGGACACGTACGGAATTAATTGGCCTCCTATAAGGACGTGAGGCAACAATGAGGACTAGAGATGACTGCGTTTATAATTGTTGCGCTTTATGTGACCGCGGCGGGAATTATTGGCGAATTGCGTGTGAGCTGACGTTCATGCAAGGGCTGGCGTGACGGGTAGGAGGCCTGTGCCCAGCAGTGGGCTCGATAGATAATATTGGTAAGGAAAGAGAGCGGTTACCCAATGGGTAGAACATAAATTTACATGGAAACTGTTAGATTCACGCAGGTTGGATTCCCAGTACGGGCACCAATGACTGTTTTCCGAGTTGAGTAACAATACCGATTAAAGCCTGCCTGTGAAACTGTCCAGTTTTTTTCAGTTTTTTTATTATTAGAGAGCGTAAAGACGGAATCATTCGATAGAGAAAAAACATTTAAAAAAACTTATTTGTAATATTTATTAGCCTACGATCCTTTGCTCAGTCCTACCAAGTTCACAAAAAAGACATAAAAATCGGTGAAGCACTTTCAGAGGAGGTACCGATACCTATGAATGTTACATGAGATTTTTATATATTAGATTTATACTCATATTTGCGATTGCAACCCCGTATGTCCCCATTGCTGAGGCACGGGTCTCTTCCTGCATTACAGGAAGGCTAGGCCATACTCCACCGAGTCCGGATTGGTGGAGGTTTGTAAGACAGTGGCTTGCCTTACTGTCAGAAGTTATCAAACCGCCCATAGGGCCTCTGAGATGGCTTAACGACTGTATCCTAGTTTGGGAGTAGGTGAAGCGATTTTGTAGTGTGACAGTTATATTTTTTTTACATACAGGCACATATATTGCTTCTGGCCCCACACTAGGATACCCTGTGTCGTGAGAACCAGAAACAACGACATCACAAACATGTAAACATCCAAGACCTGGGTTATATATATTATTTATTTTACTTGTTTCGGACGTCGCCAATTGGATCGCAACAAGTTGATGCAAACATTGTTAGTTATCAACCCTTGTATGCCCCCACTGCTGGGGCACGGCTCTCTTCCTGCATCGCAGGCAGGTTAGGCCATACTCCACCACAGGGGCCAAGTCCGGGTTGGTGGAGGATTGTAAGACAGTGGCGGGCCTTACTGTCAGAAGTTATCAAGCCGCCCATAAGGTCTCTGACATGGCTTAACGACTTGCCATTATTTGACAGCCGGCACCAACGGCTTAACGTGCCTTGCGAAGCATGGAAGCGCTCGGAAAAATGCCACTAGTGGTAGTCACGGGACGCTCACCCATCCTGTACCTGACCGCGCCAGTTGTTTCTTAACCAAGTGATTAATTCCAATCACTCGATTCGCCTAGGCCACGAGCGCTTCACATTGTTAAATATATACAAACCTTTTGAAACGCTGCTCCTCGCTTGTAAAGATAATTTACGAAGACATTTTAACAACAGCTTAACACACTGTTATCAATGTGATCGCGCGTGTTTAATTCGCACATAAAGTTCTTTCGTATCATTTGAGATCGTTTTCGACTTTATATTTTGTTAAAGGGAAGTTGTTTTCTCCTTAAAAACACAAAAATTGAAAATTAACATAAAGTAACTAACTGAACAGTTTGCCGGCAACAATACGAAAATTCTGTAGTAATAACTAAAGTTTTAGTTCGAAACACTTTAAGTCTTAGACTATATGTTATTTATTCAGATAAAAATGTCATTACAAAATAAAATAGTTACTAAACATGTCACACTTAATAAAAAAATACTTGCACAGAACAATATCTACTTACAGATATGTATTTATCTATATGTATTTTTTATGTAACATATTAACACTCTGAACTAGAGCACAGACATATATATGACAGGGAGATGGAGAGATGTTGCACTTAAGTACCACAAGCGCCCACCGAGTTATCGCAATTTCAAGCGCTAAGGTATGTATAAACTTCATACACTGAGGTTTCCTTACAATGTTTTTCCTCATGGAAAAACTACTGATACTGCAACTTCACAAATACATACGTAACTTAGAAAAGAAATTCTATGGTACATGCCGGGATTTGAACCTACGTCCTCTTGAATATGAGGCCAGCCTTCTACCGCTATTATATATATTGGGCACGGATCTCTGCCGCAGGAAGGTTAGGGCACACGCCACCACGAGGCCCAAGTCCGGGTTGGTGGAGAATTGTAAGGCATTGGCAGACCTTACGAGTACTTATTGCATATATTAAGAAGCAATGGAAACTAGACTTAACATGAGGTTTTAAATGTAAATTGTTTAGGTAGATACAACAAAAAAATAACAATTTGAATCATTTACGTCTTCCCCTTAACTGCAAGTGCCTCAAATTATGTCATACTAAAACTTTTAGTGCTGAAAAAGTTTACGAGCTTAAAGTTGCATGTGCATATAAAGATAACACTTATTTTGTGATTCAGAAAACGGTTGGTAGGTACTGTTACGCGCATTTTTACGTAAAAGTACTCAGTGCTCAAATTTGTTGTTGAAGAGCTCTTAAATTAACTTTGACGTCAAATAATAAAAGGTAGCGTAGTGCTATCTGGTAGCACTTTCTATCTGTTTATCCAAGGGTAAGTTGTATCCGATGAATAAGAAAGACATCTTGTATGATTTACAACGCTGCCAGTAGGATATTTATCTGTTTGTTCGTGAATATGTTTTTATTTATTTGTAGAAATGAGATCCTTGAGAAGTATGTGTAGTGTTACTTTGATAGACAATAGTCTGATTAGAGAACGTTGAGGACTGAAAGAGGATGTGCGGACTAGAATAATTGTGAAAGGAATGTTGCTTTGGTTTGGACACGTGGACAGGATGAAAGCAGAAAGATTGACAAAACAAATATATATAGCGAATGTTGGTGGAAAAGCCCGTAAGGGACGCTCGATCACCGATACTTCGATCAAATAGGGGACGTATTAGTTAAGGGTAAGATAAAACGTACCCGAAAACAGCGTGCGCGCATGCAACGACTAATGAACGTTAATGAAGCGAAGGTGATCTGTCAGGTATCGTGTGGCAAGTCCTGGTCTGTGCTTACCCCTCTAAGATACAGGCGTGAGGTTATGTTATATTCATCAACACTTGGTATATCCCCACTGTCGGGGCACGGGTCTCTTTCTGCGTTGCAGGGAGGTAAGGCCATACTCCACCACGGGAGCCAACTTGTTGGTGGAGGATTGTAAGACGGTAGCAGGGCTTACTGTCAGTAGTTTCCAAGCCAAGCTGACATGGCTTAACGACCGCCATTACATGACAGCCGGCACCTACGGCTTAATGTGTCTTGCGAGTTACGGAAGCGCTCGGAAAAAATGCCACTAGCGGTCGTCACGGGCTGGTCATCCACCACCGGACCGCGCATGTTGCTAAACCCAAATAATTGATTTAAATCACTCGGTTTCACTAGGCCACGGGCACTTCATTTATCCGTAGCAACAATTCGGCAAGGAGTATCCAAAAGCGCGCACATGCGCCCGCACTTTCGCGCTCACGGGCGCGCAAAAAGCGCCTGCGACACCGCTTTCTTTCACGTTACAGCATCAATGAACGCGGGCAAAGGCACCGCTCCCACCGCTATTGATTTATTGTCCGCGCCCAGTTGTCTCACGCACATGAGGCTGACATCGAGAGATATATCTTGAGATGTTATTCTGAGTTATTCAATTCAATTTATTTCAACGTAAAAATTTACATTCTGTTTGCTGAATGTCAAAGTACAATGTAACATAAAAGTGAAAGCCGCTGCCTTGGGCCGTAGTGTAGTAGAGAAAAAGGCAGGGGGAAAAAAATCACACTCTGACCATCTTTTCTCAAGGCATCTTAAAATTAATATATCATTTACCATCGAATCATCGTAACATAAAAGTGAAATCAGCGGCTTTCACTTTTATGTTACATTGTACTTTGACATTCAGCAAACAGAATGTAAATTCTTTACGTTGAAATAATTTTTTTTCAATAAATTTATTTTGGGACAAAATTCACGTGAAATCTTACTATTTAAGTCACAAAAACTATGGTGATGCTATATGAATTATAATGGTAAATTAATGACTAAATATTTTTATAATCTGCTAATTTTTGTAAAATGCTATTTTTACACCTATATATAAATGTCTTTAGAGAATTCTGGATCTTTTAGCCTATATTGCTATACAACATTGCAGGTCAACTGATATTATGAGGCAATAAGGACTTGTTAAACTTGTGTAATCCTCTAAATATGCATCTACAATGGAACATGAGTATACGACGTCGAAATCAGCTGATGGGATAAAATCTGAGATTCTGAGAATCTGAGATCAGCGACGCGCCCACAGTTAGGGCCCTCGCCCTGCTCAACAAGTTTTTATGCTATGTCCAACATGTCGATATTTTTGTTGATTCGTTGTCATATATTGTAATTCATTTAAGATTACACTTATGTAGTTAATTTTTGTGTGGAATATTTAAGTAACATTAAGAGCGTTTTGGTTTACAGCTAAACCAAAACGCTCTTAATGTTTCTTAAATATTCCACACAGACAAGTTCACAAGTTCTTACTGTTTATCTATAATATAAAAAAGAATCGCTGAATGTGGTGGTAAGCGCAAATCTCGAGAGCATCTGAACCGCTTTCGCTGATTCGTTTTTTTTAGAATATTATGATTATGATGAATATTAGAGGATGATTCTTACGGAGAGAAAAATCAAATAAAATTAAAGAATCGACTGTTAGGCGATACGAAGTTCGCTGGGTCAGCTAGTATCAAATAAATAAATTAATGGAATAGAGGCACTATAGGTATTAAATATCAATATAAAGTAAAATTTATTGATTTTTTCTAATCTCATTGTCTTTATTATTATCATCCCATTGCTGCATACTTACAAGGTTTAGGCCTTTTCACTCAAATAGCATATTTTTATAACTGAAAAATACAGTATAGTACCTCTTGTTACCTTTTGCTGTTTAACATGCATTATTGTTACTATTTATTACCTTTGCGATATGCTTAACCTCTTATTTTTCTAAATTTATTTTGACAGAATATTTAGCCAAATTTAGACAAATTTATTTAGCCTCTAAATAGGTTTTTATTTTGACAGTGTATCTCGACATCGCTACATCTTGTGTGTCTTCCTATGACCATAAAAGGTACGGGAAGATGGTCCGCTCCGCTATCGGTATGCGTTCGAAAGTACTAATTGAAGCGCGCGCGCAAACCGGTGCGGGGCTGCGTTTTGGGGGAAATTGTTTATTTTTAGGGTTCCTCGGGAGAGATAGTGAATTGTGAACTTAAAGGAATATCTGTATCAATAAAAAGATGAAAATGCAGGGTCTGTAGATTTACTATGCGGCTATTAACCTCTTTGCGAATTCATGCAAATTTATAATCTTCATCATTTACACTACTATGCGACAAAAATATATTATAAAATGTAAGTACAAATATAAGTAACAAAAACAAAAATAGTATTTGCATGGTATTTATATTCTACTACATAAGCTAACGAAGGTAAAGAATTTACATTTTGTTTGCTAACGTATAAAGTTAGCATCTCCCTTCAGGCCGTAAATTTGTAGTGAAGAAATACAGCGACAAAGAACTCTTCCAGATAAACGGACGTTTCCGACAAAAAAAAATTAAGTAAGTAAATCCGGAATTCATGTAATAATATGTAGTGGTGACGAAAGTTTAGGTTCTAAAAACTTACATATTGTTCTGACCATCTTTTTATAAATTATGTTGAGCAAAACATCACATAAACATAACATAACCTCACGCCTGGATCCCAGAGGGGTAGGCAGAGACCAGGGGCTGCCACTTGCCACGATCCTGATAGATCACCTTCGCTTCATCAACGTTCATAAGTCGTTGCATGCACGCACGCCGGTTCCAGGTACTTTTATCAATATTAATACGTCAGTAGCTACATAAATAGGATAGGACTCCACGCTTTGCATCAATAACTTTAAATTCCAAAATATAAGTTATTTTGCTGACAACATAAAGAAAAACGTTGACATTGTGGCCAGACACACGAACAGCACCCTCGCACCCGTTTTCGTCGTGAAAGATATAAAGTCTACGGAACCCGCTCGGGACTGTCCATAGTTACTTAGCAGTAATCGTTTCGCTCGTTGCCTTGGCGGAGAGGTTGATGACTTGTCAACGTGACGAACTAATGGATGCGCCGGATTTTGGGCGTGATGATATAATTTTGCACTTGCGAACTTTTTGTGTGAGGGATAATTTTCTTTTTCAGACTACCGATCTAATTTGCCCAAATAAGTGTGTAAAGGTTTTGAATCCTTATATTATATATTACGAGTATAGTATATAAAATATATTGTTGTTACTTTTTTTCTCTGTTACAAATAAAGGGAAGTATTTTCTATAATTAGAAAAACAAACGTTTGTCCCCACTGCTGGGGTACGGGTCTCTTCCTGCATCGCAGGGAAATGAGGCCCTGCTGCTAGCATGGGAGCCAAGTCCGGGTTGGTGGAGGATTGTAAGACAGTGACGGGCCCTATTGTCATTAGTTATCAGGGCGCCCATAAGGCCTCTGACATGCCTTAACGACTGCCATTTAATGACATCCAGCACCAACGGCTAAACTTGCCTTGCGAAGCACGTAAGCGTTCGGAAAAATGCCACTAGCTGTAGTCTAGAGACGGTCACCCGACCGCGACTATTGTTGCTTAACTCAAGCGATTGATTCGTATCACTCGGTTTCACTAGGCTAGAGCGCTTCTTCACAATAATTTACAGAGAGCTGCGACCCTGAGAGAGCACATTAAACGCGTCTTCACTAAAATTACGTAAAACCTTTCGTAAAACTTAAATCGCATACAAAAATCATAAGTGCCAAGGGTAAAACACCAACCTAACTAACGTGTATGAGTTAAGGGTCTAATTGTAATAAATTTTTTTTAATCCCGAATCATTAATAAGTACACTAACTTGTTTCAGGAATGGCGCATTTTATAGGCAACCCGGTATTATTAAGGTGGTGATAGGCTTGGGCCTGTTTCATAAAAAGTACAATTTATAATTTATTCTGACAATTCCAAGTAAATATTGCGTAGCCGACTTTTTCTATTTGTTTATCTGTGGGTTAATCAACTCGTAGAAGAATTTTTTTCTGTTGTTTCACTGGAAAGATCTCTAAAACGCTCGCTAAAACGCTTCTGTTTATTATGTAGCTTTGACCTGTAATGATCAATCGCGGTAATGGGCGTTCAAGCGTTGTTCGTGAACGCTCAAGTCTACCGGCAGCTTTATGTCAAACCTCAACGAGAAACCAGTGCAGCGGCTCATGTCAATCATTATCCGCGTAATAAAAAGAAAAACGGGCCCCCGAAACTGGTCGGCCGGCGAGCATTTTTGACGGAAAACCTATAAAATTTAATAGGTCTTTTTCCATACCGAGGAGTTGCTCCAGTTTTTTTGCCCGCCACAAGATCGTTCCACGGCGTAGAGATCTCGATGCTCGTAAAATTTTATGGGTTCCGTACAAAGAGAATTTTGTTAATTAACAGTTTGGCCGGTGAGTTAAGGGTTTTCGGTGCTCTTTTTTTACTTGTGTACGTCTTCTTAATGATACATTTTATTCGGCTTGTAAAATGTTGGACAAAATTATCTGTAGCGGTGTCGTGGGTATTTGTTGTCAAGCGGTCTTGAACTTATTATTTTCGGTAAGTATCTGAAGATTTAATCAAGTACTTACACCTACATGTAGCCGTTGAAAGTTTAACCAAGTTAAAGTAAAATTGTAATGTTTTAGTCAACTCCAATTGTCAAGACAGCACAGGGTGGCGTGCATGCAACGAATAATGAACGTTGATGAAGCGTAGGTGATCTTTTAAAAGGCATTTTGGTCGCTACCTCTGGGAAACAGCCGTGAGGTTATGTAAATGTTTTTAAAACAAGACAGTATTTGAACCAAAACTTGCGTAAACACTATTTAATTACAAAATACAGTGGTGAGGTGTAGTTTAGTTTAGTGGCTAGTTAGTTAGACCTGAGATTTCTGCACTTAGCCGCATAGTTGGGCCATTGTACGTAGCAAGCGCTGAGGTACGCTAACACCTCAGACACTAGGGTTTCCTTACGATGTTTTCCTTCACCATCAGCGAGTAGTATGGCTACTATAATTTAACAAATGTACATAACTTAGAAAACAGAGTCATTGGTACATGCCGGGGTTCAAACCAACGACCTCCCGATTGAGAAGCCGGCGTTCTACACCGCTCCGCTACCACCGCTCTATCGATAAGGCTTTCAATGGAACCATTTTGGAAACACTTTCTGTTAATGTAATTTAAGTGTGTCATAAAGAATTTTCTTTACAAAAGAAGTATAATATAGGAATACAAAAACGGACGCATATACAAAAACTAGTCTCCGATAACAGAACGACAGGTGAGTATGAAGGTCACCCAGGTCAAGAGATGCACCCACTTTCACTAGCACTCCTTACCGTCTTATCTCTTCACTTATCAATTTGAACTTTAACGTGTAAATAATAAAGGTTACGGAAAATTACGGCGGCGACACGCTTTGGACTTATTTGCATAAAGTGTCGTAAAGCACATAACCTTATAGAATGTTATTTAAAAGTGTCACAGAGAGAGAAATCGTTTTGTATCTTTGCACTTTTAAATGCAGAAAGATCCGTTGACTAGTGAAAGGACTCATTAACTCAAAACCTCTAACTATGGGACTGATTTACTTAATGTACGCAAGGAATAAAAAAAATTACACAAAACATTATAGTATATACTATTTTTATTTGTTTAATGCACTAACCCTTGCTAAGGAACAAATTTAAAAACCTATTTAGAGGCTAAAAATTTCACCCATGCCGGGTCTATTATAGTCTGTCAACGGATCTTTCTGCATTTAAAAGTGCAAACTTTTAAATGCAGAAAGATCCGTTGACTAGTGAAAAGACTAATCAACTCAAAACCTCTAACTATGGTACTGATTTACTTATTGCACACAAGGAAAGAAATATTTTACACAAAACATAATATAGTCTTTTTTTTTTTTCACCAGAGGGCGTTGTTTTAGTGACATCTAATTTCTCGGCCTCTGATTTGAATAAATGTTTAATATTGTAATCTTAAACCAATCAAGACACTAAAGTTGCCGCTGCCATCAGCTCGTCGTGGGCACCACCAGCTACTGTTATCAGCTCGCGAAACGTTTGTTAACAGTGAATAAAAGTGAATCTGGTTGCTTGTGAGCGAGTTTCTAAACTGCCTGGTTTCCGCGCATCGGCACTCAGGTCGTATTCGCGTGTTTCAATGTGTTCATAGCTATCGAATAAATAAGTGATTCGCTGTGTTTTGTGCCATCATCAAAGTGTAATTTCTCGGAGTATCGTAATAATTATTATACCATCCTACCTACATAACAGAGAATACCCAGACAGGTAACCTATAAACTGGTCGACTTTTAGCGCCATCTAACGTTGTCGATAAGTACCACTGCTTTTCTACGTGTGGGCCACTTCCACTGTCTACTACGGACGGATCCATCTTCTCATCTCTGTCACCTGAGAGCGCCACTCGTCACATAAAGAATGGCTTGCAAAGTTTGTGAGAAAGAAGTACTGGAGGATGTTCGAATCAAATGCAACTCCTGTCTGGCTGTAATGCATTTCTCTTGCGCGGGGCTTAGCGATAAAGATTTCAAAAAAATCCTACCAATGAACCGCATGAAGTGGAGGTGCGCAGATTGTAAAAACACTACCATAAAACCAAAGTCTTCCTCCACACCCAACACCCTGCAACCTGTAGGAGCTGCCAGGGAAACGGAATCGGATTTAAGTACTTCTCAATCTATGATAAACTTCGACACCGACCGTTTTACGGCTTATTTCGATCGCAAATTCGATGCGCTGCAGAGAAACTGGAAGGTTGATCTTAATATAGCGACAAATCAAATTCAAGCGCAGCTGGATAGCCTTGCCTTAAAGTTCGCCGGTTGGGAGGAGCGGATCTCTGCTATTGAGAGTAAGTTGGAAAAGTCCGCCGTGCCGCAAGAGGAGGTACAGATCCTGCAATCTGAAAATCTAGCCCTGAAGGATACCATTACAAGTCTACAAAGCAAGCTTGAAGACATGGACCAGTCTGCGAGATCATGTAATATTGAAATCCAGAATATACCTGAGTCGAAGAACGAGAACCTTCTACAGCTAGTTTTCGAGATTGGAAAATTGATTGGCGTCGATATCCCTTCCGAAAAAGTGCGCGCCGTCCACCGCGTAGCGCACGGCACGCCGACTGATCGGCCAAAAAACATCGTTGTGCAGCTGTGCACGCGCCGCTTGCGTGACGACACACTGGCTGCCGCGCGCGTCCGCCGAGTACTTACTACGGACCAACTACAACTAAAGGGGGACCCACGCCGCTTCTACATAAACGAGCATTTAACGTTGCGTAACAAACTTTTGTACGCGAAGGCTAGAAAAATCGGAACTGAAAATAATTTTAAATTTGTATGGGTAAAGAATTTTGTTGTCAAAATGCGTAAATCGGATGATAGTAAGATTTTTTACATCCGGTCGGAGAGTGATCTTCCGAATTGCGTTTGAAACACTACTTTATTCACAAACTAACTTATTGCTTAATTGCCTTGTCTACACTTATATAATTTGTAGAAGCCAGTATATAATTACTATTAGTTACCTGTTGTCTCTAGTACCATATAACAACACAAATTATTTAAAAAAAACTTACCATTGCAATCATTGTAATACAGCAATATTTACCTGTACTTTCATGCAATGTCTCGCCAGCGCTCAGGCCTTATATTTAGTTATCATGCGATTAATGCACAACGCACCAGTTACAATGTACTTTTTCGTTATGAGAGATGGATAGTATCAATCTAACGATTTACTATCAAAACTGTGGTGGCACGAGGGGCAAATTGCAGGACTTACGACTTGGCTTTCTGAACAGCAACTCTGATGTTATTATATTAACAGAGACTTGGCTGAATGCAAAAATCCACGACAGTGAAATTGTTCACAGTGACTATGTATTGTTTCGAAGGGATAGGAATATAGCGAACTCAAAAAAAAAAGATGGCGGAGGGGTACTCATCGCGGTTAGGAAGTCCCTGGGGGCTGTACGTAGAATGGACTGGGAATCCCCTCTTTTAGAGGAAATCTTCCTGTTTTTTCCAGGAATCAACTCAGGTCTCATACTATGTGCTGCCTATATCCCTCCAACCTCTCCATTTCAAATATACGAAACTCACTTTATGAAAATTCAAGATATATTTACTGAACATCCAACTTCGGAATATTGCTTGGTAGGTGATTACAATTTACCTGATATTAATTGGCTCTTCCTGAATAACTATAGCGCACAGTTTCCCAGTGAATGCTACACAAATGAGACCCATAAATTATTGTCTCACTCTATGTCTCTTTTGAATCTGCTCCAGTTCAATCACATAAAAAACGTTAACGATCGCACTCTAGATCTAGTACTCTCTAACCTACCTCAACTCGTTACTTCTCAAGCAGCCCATTCTCTGTTAAACATAGACAGGCATCATCCCCCTTTGGAAATCACACTACCGTGCTGCAATACCTACAAAAAACTCGAAAATAAGAACACAACAAAATTGAATTTTCATAGGGCAAACTATTCCCTTGCTATATATGACCTTTCTAAAATCGACTGGAACCCCCTTATGTCTTCTCTCTGTGCCGAAGAAGCTCTAAAACTATTCTACGAACATATCTACAAAATAATTTCGAACACCGTACCGTCAATAAAAAATAAACCTAATAAATACCCCATTTGGTTTACCAAAGAATTAATTAAATTATTAAATCGTAAGGAAAAAATGTGGCGTAAGTGGAAAACCTATAAAACTTTGGCTGACTACTTCAACTACTCTAGACTGCGCTCAAAGTGCAAACATTTGCTAGACTCATGTCACAATAAATATATAAGTAATATTGAGGACTCCATAAAGACTGACATAAAATATTTCTGGAAATATACAGCATCTTTAAACCAATCCAATACTGGGTATCCCTCGGTAATGAGACACGGATCAACATCTACGGATAAAATTGGCGAAATAGTAGAGTTGTTCTCAGCTTATTTTCTGTCAGTTTTTGAGCCACCAACCGATACAATTCCTGATACCGACACCATTGCCCAGCATGCGGACAACCCAAATAGCATTCTTCACCTGTCTACTCTACAGCTGCGTGAGACTGACGTGTTGCGCGCGCTGAGTACCCTAGATGTGCAAAAGGGTCCCGGTCCAGATAAAATACCGCCCTTATTTCTAAGGAATGTCAAGAATACCATATCTTTACCGCTTACTATTATATTCAATAAATGCCTTCAGGAAGGAATCTTTCCTAATGTGTGGAAATTAGCGTATGTTACCCCTGTACATAAATCTGGTCCGAAAGACGAAGTAACTAATTATAGACCCATATCGCTTTTATCAACTCTCGCGAAACTGTTTGAGAAGCTCGTCCACCAGCAAATCTATCCATTAATAGACCCATATATTAACCAAAACCAACACGGATTTGTTAAGTCTCGCTCCGCTCTTACTAATTTACTTGTCTACTCAAATTATTTGTTCGACTCTATGGATAAAAATATCCCAGTAGACTCTGTTTACACTGACTTCAAAAAAGCTTTTGATAGAGTCGACCATCTCCTTCTACTCCAAAAGCTATCCTACAATGGTATTAAAGGTAATCTCCTCAGATGGTTTGCATCATATCTTAAAGATCGGCATCAGGCCATCGCTCTTAATGGTGTCCTCTCAGAACCTGTCTTAATCTCGTCAGGAGTTCCCCAGGGTTCCATAATAGGACCGTTCCTTTTCACATTATATATTCATGATATTGGAGCCTGTTTTCATAATTCAGAATACCTGCTATACGCAGACGACCTTAAAGTATTTATGCAGATTCGCTCTATTGAAGACACTGAGTTGCTTCAACAAGACCTTAACCGACTGCACTTGTACTGCACTAACAATGGAATTTCAATGGCTTATAACAAATGCCAGTATATTCGTTTCACCAGAAAGCGGCATCTTGTTAACCAGGCAGCATATGAAATAGGTGGCCACATAATAAAACGGGTGAAATCCATAAGAGACCTTGGTATATACTTCGACGAAAAACTAACATTTGACGTTCACGTCAACCATATCACCAACAAAGCATATCAAATGCTTGGCTTTCTCCTGCGCGTCACGAAGAAGTTTAAGAAAGTGTCCTCTTTTATGCTCTTATACCAATCACTCGTACGTTCACAGCTAGAGTATGTATCTACAATCTGGAACCCGCATTATAAAGTATATGATGCTCAAATAGAAATGTTACAAAAGAAATTCCTCCGTGCCATTAATTACCGTCTGAAGTCCCCAAGAAAATCATATAAAAACTTACTCAACCATTACAAAATTATGTCTCTGCATGCTCGACGCCTACTCGCTGATGCTACAGTTCTTAAGCGTATCTGCTGTGGTCACTATAACTGCTCAAACCTACTCTCGCAAGTCAGGTTCTGTGTGCCTTTAAGGAACTCACGTCAGAGGAAACTTTTCAACTTAAAAGTTAAACGCACCAACGCAGGTCTCAGGGCTCCTCTGCACCGCCTATGCGAAAACCATAATAAAAGGTTCCTAAGTATCGACCTCTTTTGCTCAACGTTGCGGTCGTTCAAAAAAGAGGTAAGTGAGGTTTTAGTGTCGGAATGAATTCGAAACTCAGTTGTTTTGTCAGCTGTCGTCCAAGTGTACCGTGGCTCTGGATTGGCCTCTCGTATCACCTCCACCTTCACTCATGCTTTTGTTTCGTAACTCTCAGTGTTCTGGCGCTTTTCTTTGTTTACTATAGCTGTATATATATTGTTTTTTTTGTGTCTTAGTACAAGCATTGCATATAATTGTAGATTAACTGGCATTATTTAATATAAGGTCTGCACTGTCTTAGGTTTCACAAAATACTAAACTCCTACCTAAAGGTAATGTCTATTGATTTGAGTTTGGTAGACTGAACATACTGTGCAGATAGGAATACTAATTATTTTTAAGTTCTCTTTTCACTTAAATTTTTCTATGTGTGGTGTACTGTCACTACTTATCAGGGCCGTATGTGCAACATTCCGTGAGATGAGGTCCTGTTCGTCGCAAAACATTGATCTTCGTAAACTACAATCAGTTGTGTTCTCAGTGGGATGCTCTAAGGGATGTGTTAATTTACCTTATTCACTTGTGTATTTTACTATAAGATAATTTTTATGTGTAACTCATCCTGTTGTAACCCCAATAAATAAAATAAAATAAAATAAAATAAAATAAAAAAAATAGTCTGTTAGCATTTAGAATACTATCGTCATTTAGGCTACTATCGAATAGAATCAGATATATTCACGTGAAATAAATATCGGGACTAGGTAATATGACACTTAATTTCGAAATCAAACTAATATGACAGAATTTCGAATTCAGAACTCGATCATTTCGATCGCACGAAAACCGGCGAAAATTGGCGAAAACCAAAGCCTACTTTAGAGCCCGAGGTATATTATAGAAGCTAACAGACTATACCTAAAATAAATGACTACAAATATGAGCTTATTCTGTAGAGATTTCTTCCAGCCAACTAGATCAGTTGTGAAACATTGATTTTAAATAAGTACAGTCTGTTAGCTTCTAGAATATACCTCGGGCTCTAGAGTAGGCTTCGATTTTCACCTAAAGCACACGAGTGTAATACTGCTTCCTACTCTTACTATGAAATCAAGTGTCATATTAGTTCCGATATTTCTATTACACGAATATATCCCATTCTATCCGATAGAAGCCAGGTATATTTTAAAATCTAACAGACTGTAGGTGAATAATGAGAAACTCTAACTCACAAAAAAGTTTGCTCGTTATGCATGCACTATAGACAGCTAGAGTTTTTCTTGGCTTGCGAATATTGGAAATACGCTTGAACGGTTGTAGCAAAATGGGTAGAACAGTGGACTCGGAAGCAAGAGTCCCAGGCTCGAAGCCCAGTGCGGGCGTGTACCAATGACTTTGTACATTTGTCATGTCAAAGTAGCAATATCACATACTAAATATGAAAGAAAACAACGTGAGGGTTTCCTCACGATGTATTCCGTACTCTAAGAGAAAAGGCATGTGCCCTGAGGTGGGACCGTTTATTAGCTATGTACTTAAAAAAATACACATGGAAAACCTAACCTCTTAATTTCAATATTTGTATATTGCTGCGACTACCCGTCTATAATTTTTTTTATGTCTCCGTCTATGGTTGCCTGGAAGAAATTGCATTTTATAATAAGGCCACCATTTGTACTATATTATTAATATAATTTCTGTTACTATAATATCTGTGTACAATAAAGAATATTCTATCTATCTAACCCTCTATCTGACGCAGCCGGGTAAAAGTTGCATACTCGTAAAAAACACTTTTAACCATAAAAACATAAGCTTCAAAGTCCTGTAATGACAAATAGGGCAATAAATCAACCATCAGAATGCAGGTGTACCACAATTTAGCAATTTTCTTGTCAACGGCTCCTATGGCATGATCTGAGTGCGTTTAGTGCAGCATTTCCCCGACCAGTGGAGTAAGTAATTAAAATTGTAACAAACATACCTTAATAACTACGGGAAAAGTTTGCTCGACCGTTCCGCTGGACTATCTTTGTATTAAAATCATTATTAATAAAATTTAAATTAGACGCAATATACCCATTTCAACATATTTTGACAATTTCTTTTCTGGTTACAAAAACATTATGTACATTTCACTTGTAACTGGGACTCCAGAAATATTGTATTCGTCGTCAGGCTATACTAGTCCACTGCTGGACATAGCCCTCCCCTAAAGAGCGCCACGTTGTGCTATCATAGGGGGTAATGCCCATAATCCCCATGCTGGGCATGCGGGTTGGGGATCGCAGTTCAGTGGAATTGTACTGCAGGGGGCGCTGCTGCCCACCCCACGTTTTGTGTCCCTAAGTCGCCTTTTACGACACCCGCGGGAAGATTTGGGTTGGTGCTATTCTCTAGGCAGACACCACACAGCATAAATAAATATTGAATATTGAAATATATTTTAAACTTTCGCGACTTGTACCTACACATAGAATATTTTTGGGGCTTAATCGCGTAGTAATTTATTGCTATATTACCTCGACGTTTCGACGACGTTACAGTCATCATGGTCACGAGAAGACTGATGGCTGGCACCCGTTCGCATCTTTGGCTGATGTGGTTTCAGACTACCCTCAAGAAGACTGATGGCTAGCACCCGTTCGCATCTTTGGCTGATGTGGTTTCAGACTACCCTCAATCAACCATCACAAAGCACTATTAGGGTTGCGACACACTACAGTGACAATGTCGGACGATAAACCATGCGACTTTTTTCCATTCGAACACATATTGATGACCGGATCCCACGTTTGCGACAGTTTGCAACCACATTTCCGTTTAAAAATTTTGTGTTTCTTAATTTAAACAGTTTCACGCACAATTCGGCTATAATAATTGCGATCGTTGGAAAGTACCGATGGTTGATGGTTGATTGAAATATTAAAAATAAAATATTAAAAATTATAATATTGTATTGCAATGTAAGAAACTTAGGAGGACAAATAACAAATATATACCAGGTTTAGAACCTACGACCCGATACGCATAAGACACCCTTTAACCAATAAAACACCACGGCGCAAATACAACCTTACAAAGATTAAATCATTTCTATTTCTCTATTTCAAACAAGTTTCTAGGCCCAGCGCTTCCGGAAATAGGATTCAGTAAATTCTATTTGTACATTGCGGCTATTTAATTTTCCAAGAAACGCACCATTGCACTGGACTTCCTTTTACTTTATTGTCTGTGGGAAATCGCCACGCTTATATTATACTCTAAAACCCTAATGAAAAAACCCAATCGCCGTCCAGCACTCTAAATCTGTCAGCCAGTTAGTACATCTTACCAGTAATCACCACACTTTGTTCCCTATATAAGGGTTATACCCGTGGGCAGTTGTTTATTTCCACCACCCGGGATAGGCTTCAAGTGTTTTAATATAATGAGCACTAGAATTTAATTTCGCCTCGTCTCATTAACATTGAATTGGCACTTCGCACTATTTAATTCAAATGACAACACGCGGGCTGGAGCGATTTATTTCATTGTGAGTTGAAATTTATCAGGAGAGGACGAGAGCCTTAACGGACACGTGGAAGATTAATTTGGTCTGCTGCCCGTTCGACTTTCAAGAACTGTGTGCGACAAATTTATTTGGTGCCAATGTCGGCTTCCACTGAGGCGGAGACTACAATGCTAGTCCCTATTTGTCTGAATAGTGAAACCTGGACTGAAAGTGTTTTTGTTTCTCTATTTCAAATCAAAGGAGTTATATCGGAATGGCGCTGTAAAAAGGAGGCCTATGCCCCGCAGTGCGTTGATGTGGGCTGATTATAGATAGATATCGGAAAAAACCCAGGTCATGGATTTTTACATGTTTGTGATGTCACTGTTTCTGGATCCCACGACACAGAGTATCCTAGTGTGGGTCCAGAAGCAATGTATGTGCTTGTATATAAATATTAATATCTGTATAGTTACCATTTTGGTGTGTACAATAAAGTGTTCTTTATCTATTTATGGAGATCTTCCCCTGCCTTTTTTCTCCACTACACAAAAAGCAGCAGCTTACATTTTACGTTGCAGTGTCATTCAGTAAACAGTCTTGTTTTAGTTTGTAAATTCTTAACGTAGAAATAAAAAAAATATTGACTTGTTTTAACTATCTATCTATCTATTTTTTATTAAAATTTTTTTATGTATTAAGTTTTTTCTTCTCTTCTTTCCTCTGTGGCGCAGCGGTAGCGCATCTGCCTACCATGCGAGAGGTCCCGCGTTCGATCCCCGGCTGGGGACAAAAAAAAATACCTCAGGTATTTAGTATTTAAATACCCCTCTGGGATACAGGCATGAGTTTATATTGTGTTAAGATGTCTGGAATTAAAATCAGTATAATACATCAGTTCTAGTTTATAATAATTATGTAAACTCATTTAAGGACTTTGAAGTGACTAATTTTGAAGTTTTCTTTACATTTTTTTTTTCAATATGATAAAGGTTAAAAAATGGACTCCTAGTTCTTGTATGGTAGCGCATCTGCCTACCATACAAGAGGTCCCGGGTTCGATCCCCGGCTGGAAACAAAAATAAAACCCCAGGTCTTGGATGTTTACATGTTTGTGAAGTCGCTGTTTCTGGTACCCAAGACACAGGGTATCCTGGTGTGGGGCCAGAAGCAATGTATGTGCCTGTATGTAAATGTTATGTTATGTTCCTCCGCAGGGCACAGACCTTCTCTCAGAGACAAACAGTATGGGCTTAATTAGCACGCGTGCCCACCGCGGATTGGCAATTCTATATCTCATTGAACTTTATTCACGCCTACGCCCTCTACTGATTTCTGAATCGTTATCAACCCTTATATGTCCCCACTGCTGGGGCACGGGTCTCTTCCTGCATCGCAGGAAGGTTAGGCCATACTCCACCACGGGGGCCAAGTCCGGGTTGGTGGAGGATTGTGAGACAGTGGCGGGCCTCACTGTCAGAAGTTATCAAGCCGCCCATAAGGCCTCTGACATGGCTTAACGACTGCCATTATATGACAGCCGGCACCAACGGCTTAACGTGCCTTGCGAAGCACGGAAGCGCTCGGAAAAATGCCACTAGCGGTAGTCACGGGACGCTCACTCATCCCGTACCTGACCGCGCCTGTTGTTGCTTAACCAAGTGATTGATTCCAATCACTCGGTTCGCCTAGGCCACGAGCGCTTCGATTCGATTTCTGAATGCGGATATTTAAATGAAACGGAAAAAAAGATTATTGATTAAAAGACTATATGTTTCAAATAGCGATCCTATGTTGCACCAACGTAAATAAAAATCGTGGGAAAAGTTTGTGTGACCTCAATTCTACGTACCTAACCGATACATATTTGGGCCATTAATTGGTCATATCAATCTGGTAGTCTATGTTTCTGTTAATTAAATAAAATCATAATTTGTGATGCAATTTTTATAACATGTAGAATTTTATGGTTTGTTTGCTGTATTTATTGCTTGTTAATTGATCATATCAATAAAGTGCTTACCAAATGCAATATCAATAAAATTTGAGCGATGGTAGCCCAGTGAGTAGGACAGTGGACAGGACACGTAAGCGAGATACCTGATTTCGATTCCCAGTGCGGGATTCGAACCTAAACCAGGCGTCCGTCACTCGCTCAAGGTCACGCGTTATATGCCTGCCGCTCGGCGTATCGTTAACTATTATCTAATCTGTGCCTAAACTGTAAAATTGTGGGAGCGAGACAGCATGCTCCACTTAAGAACAGCCTTAAGTACTAGAGGTTCGTATGCGCACACGCAGTCGACCATAGTCAAGGTCCAGCCGCGTCAGATGTGAACCTGTGACCATTCAGTCGTCACTCAATAGTGTCTGCTGCAGACATAGCCGTAGATCCACTGGGAAGTTTTACTATCATCATCAACCCATTATGTCCCCACCGAGGGTCACGGGTCTCTTCCCTGAGAAAGTATACTCCACCGCGGGGGCCTAGTCCAGATTGGTGAAGGCTTGCAAGACTAGTGACTGGTCTTACTGCAAGAAGTTTTCAAGCCGCTCTAAGACCTCGGACTTGGCTTAACGACTGCCATCTATCGACGGCAGCTGGCACTAACCGCTTAACGTGCCTTGCAAAGAACGAAACCACTCGGAAAAACGCCACTAGCGTTAGTCATAGACGGTCACCCATCCATGCACTGAACGCGCCCTATGGTGCTTAACCTTTGTGATCGTTTAAGATCACTTAGCCCCCCGGCTGATGATCGTTTAAGATCAGAATGTCCCCCGGGGGGGGGGATCACTCAGTTCAGTTTTACTGTATTAAAATGTTAGATTAAATGTTAAAACGTTATGATAGAAAGAGGTTTTAAAATTAGTAAACGGATAATGCTCGTGGCTCGAAGCGTTCGTGGCCTTGTGGAACCGAGTAAGTGATTACTAATTACTAACCAGTTGCGGTCAGGTGCTGGATGGGTGACCATCCCGTGACTACTGCTAGGTGCAGTTTTTTCGAGCGGTTCCGTGCTTCGCAAGGCCCACCTGCTACTGTCTTACAATCCTTCACTAACATAAACGTGGCCCCCGTGGTGAGTATAGCCTAATTTTCGGCGATGCAGGAGAGACATACAAAGGGTTGATACCCAAAAAAAATGATTGACGAAATTGATTAATAGAAAAAAAAAATCTCAGAATCGTCGCAAGTAGCGCCTTCCAATCTTTCTTCCACCCCATTCGGTTAACTGGTAGAAAATGCTCATGGAATTAAGTCCGCCATATTATACAATACGTAAGATAAATTTAATATGTAACTTTACGCTGTGTTTGCCAGGTCGTGGGAAGATTTAGCTAGTTTGCACTAGCGGCATACTTACTGAAGTTGCTGCGTGGGATGCTGTGCAACCCTGGAGTGCTGCAGACTATTGGTCTATGTGTGCCGGAGCGCTACGTATGGCGGCGCCGCCGCGTGCCGCTGCTGGCCGTGCCGCGCGCACGCACCTGTCTGCTGCAGAACTCGCCTCTCACGCGAGCCTTACGCACTCTTAATCGCGTTGCCGAAATTGTGGACCTATTCGTCTGTCCTCTGAGCGAATTCACAAGAGCTACGCTTTTTGTGTTGTGTTACAGTGAATAGAAATGTTTCTACCATTTTGTTATCTATTTATTGCACATAACTAAGTATATTTTTGGAACTTGCTACCGCAATAGGGGCTCCCTGTCATGTTAGCGTTAAGTTTTTTGGTATAAATAAATACATAAAATTTATCATATACTGAAAATGCAGCGTATGGCGCCCCCCTGCTCACTGGATCTAGGATCTGACGCAGATTGAGTAATCAAACGCTAAATGTGGTAAACGTTTCAATGTTCTAGATTAAGTTATTACTGCATATCCCGCTTTCAATTTAGAAAACCTCTATGTTTACATACTGCAGTCCAAACACAAACAGTTTCTGTCATCTTTAAGTTGAATTTGTAACGACTGTAGGTACATCTGTTTTGTAAATTAATAATTTGTAATTAATAAAAAAAGTAAACGTCTCGGCGATTGAAATTGCATATCGGCGGTGGTCACACGTGGTAATTAAGTCCATACTCTCTCTTTGAAAGACGGCCTGTATCCAGCAACAAAACGTGTAAATAAATTAAAAAAAAATTAAAAATGTTATGCAAAATAACATTTCCAAATATTGTTTGAGAGATGGTGTGTAGGTATGCAAAAGTAGAACAATAAGAAACTTTAAGTCGAGATATATTGTAAATTAAAAACGAAAACTTACTAAAGCACTGAACTTACACCAAAGGACTGAACACAGAATTTTGTTTACATTTTTTTTTGTATCCCACTGCTAGGTAAAGGCCTCCTCTCATTTTTTCCATCTTTCTTCTTCTTCTTCTTCAGGCTATATTATATAGTCCACTGCTGGACATAGCCCTCCCCTAATGAGCGCCATAGCGCCCTGTCTTCAGCTTGCCGCGTCCAGCATCTGCCGGCAGTTTTTTGCAGATAATCATCCCACCAGAGTGCTTAGTGCGAGTTTTTTAACTACTCGATCGCGTTAACGTAAACTCATATTTCTATGGCATCGAGGAAGCGCCACCTAGCGACAAGTATGGAAATTAAAATTGCTGAGTGCGAGTTGTAATGGTTTACGTTGAGAAGTAAGCACGTTTATCAGCCAAAACACGAATAAACGCAAATGCGAGTTGTACTGTGACAGAGTTTTGCCAGTTCGAACGGTTAACTTACTCATACTCACTACTCAATGCTCGATTAACGCGGTAGTAAAGTTATTCGATTGGATCTGTCAAACTCGCACTAAGCACTCTGGTCGGAGGGCGTCCTACACTACGTTTGCCGAGTCGCGGTCTCCACTCAAGAACACGTTTACTCCAACGGTTGTCGGTTCTTCGCGAGATATGGCCAGCCCACTGCCACTTCAGCCTGTCATAAAAAAGCTACATGATAAAAAGAAAGTCCACGGGATCCACGGCTACCCGCGGCGGAGCGGCCGATAGCTATCTTCAATGGGCGATGTCGCAGGGCCGCACTGTCCCATTGCACACTGGGTAAAGATCGGTATGCACGCGCCATTCGGTGCGGAAGACAACCGCCGTTGACCGGCCTGATATGTTTATGTTTGCGCCCTAGGGATCGCTGGGATTTAATACTGGAGAGACGTTCTCTCTGTAAGCTTTTTTTATCTCAGTCTGCGGTGGGCACGCGTGGTGATTAAGCCCATAGACTCTTTCTGAGATATCCTCATTTTCATCAATACTACTTTACCCTTCGACGAGATCTGACTATTTTACCTGCTCATCCGTTTTTATCCAGTTTTCTGTTTTATTATAATATTACTACATATCTACAAATAAAGCCACAATTGAAGTCGTTCCAGTGTTTATTATTATTATAAAAGATATACAACGTTCCAAGCCCTAAGGCTTGCGACAGGACGTGTATATAAAAGTAAAAAAATCAAAAATTGTTAACCAAAATAAAATTACACTATTTTTATTTTTAATGCACTAACCCGTGCTAAGGAACAAATTTAAAAACCTATTTAGAGGCTAAAAATTTCACCCATGCCGGGATTCGAACCCGCAACCTCTGGCTATCCGTACCAGCGCTCGATTGGTAGAGCGCTCGATTGGTAGAGCGCTGGTACGGATAGCCAGAGGTTGCGGGTTCGAATCCCGGCATGGGTGAAATTTTTAGCCTCTAAATAGGTTTTCAAAATAAAATTGGCAGTTATTGTTTTAGACATTTTGTCCGGCTTAAAGAGTACAAATAGAGCAATGATGATCCTTACCCTAAATTATTTATAGTTAATTTTTTTAAATTGCATAAACTGCGCCCTAGGGAGCTCTGGGGTTTAATACTGGGAGGTTCTCTCTGTAAGCTTCTCTTTTAATACATTGGCCTCTGAATCAAACTAATGAGACGATTTGTGTAGCGACCAGTGGCATCTTCACTCACATTAGATGGGTGAGAGGGATCACTCGGATACTGCAGTTTGTAAATCTATACATTTATTATATTACGATTATGTAATAAGAAATAAGAAAAAAAAGGTTTATTGCCACTCACAATCTAGATTAAAGTTAAACACATTTTGTATGTAGCCTATAGCCGTCACACCGCAGGGCACAGGCCTTCTCTCAGAGAGAGAGAGAGAGTACGGGCTTCATTACCGCAAATGACTTTGCTTTCTAAGTTATGTATATTTGTGAAGTAATAGTAGCAATACCACTCTTATGTGAAGTGTCTTGTTTACTTTTCTATGTAAACTTCTATTCTATTCTATAATCAGCCCACATCAACCCACTGCTTTTTTGCGCCACTCCTCACGGTCCTGTGCTAACCTGATCCATCTCCGGCCCGCAACCCTCACGATGTCGTCTGACCATCGTGTCGGTGGTCTGCCTACCAACCTCCTTCCCTCCCTTGGCCACCACTCCGATACCGCCCTGGTCCACCGGCCGTCTTCCCTTCTAGCCAAGTGTCTCGCGAATCTCCACTTTAAGTCTGTGATCCGCTCACCAACGTCTTCGACCTGGGTTCTTCGACGAATTTCTACGTTGGGTACGCGGTCCACAAGCGATATGCCCAGCATGGCAGTATGTAAACTTAATTTAAGTAATTTGTTAGGCATTTGACGTAACTTAGTTTTAAAGTGAGAGCCAACAAACTATCATTTAGTTTGGCGGAAACGATTGTTGAAAAAGTTGCATGTACCTTTTTTAGAATAAACATTTTATTTATTTATTTACTCACAAATCGTGGAGGAAAACACCGTTAGGAAACCCTAGCGTTTAAAGCGTTAGCACACATCCGCGCTTGTTGCGTACAGTGCCCAACAATCAGGTTGGGCGCGGAAATCTCAGGTCTAACTGGTCAGAAAACTAGGATACCCTATGGTAACCAGGGCTTTAGAGCCCTAGAGCCCGAAGTCTACTCTCGGGCTCTAGAGCCCGAAGTCTACTTTACAGTAGGCTTCGATTTTCGGCGAAAGCACACGAGTGTAATACTACACCCTGCTCTGTATAAAAGTTTTCTTAACTATGTTGAAAACTATGTCATCCGGGACCACGGCACCTGAAAAAGTGCCGAAACGTTGGAAAATTGTAAAAAATGTAATAAACGAGCATAAATCCGTATAAAAACAGTTTTAATTATGTTGAAAAGTTATGTATTTATACTATTTTTATTTTTAATGCACAAAGCCGTGCTAAGGACAAATTTATAAACCTATTTAGAGGCTAAAAATTTCACCCATGTCGGGATTCGAACCCGCAACCTCTGGCTATCCGTGCCAGATAATTTGCCTGAAATTCTTAGCCTCTAAATAGGTTTTTAAGTTATGTAATGTTTAGTTTATATAACTTCAGATATTTTTATTGCACGAATATATCTGATTCTATCCGATAGTAGCCGAGGTATATTCTAAAAGCTAACAGACTGTACTTCTAGTAACGCACTTGTAACATCTATAAGATCTCAGTCGGTGGGTATTTAAAGCCGCGCATCGGATGTTATCGCGAATTGATGTAACTTAACTTGCAAGTCTGAAAGCCAGGCATGCAATATCAGCTGGGAGATTTAGAAAAGCTGACATTTTAGGCCACACTACGGTTAGTTTGTTTTGATGACTGTATACCTTATGGATATGTGCAATTCAGTAGATAAATAGTTTTCAAACTAACACACCATAGCACTATACATATAGTGCTATGATGATCAGACAACGCAATAACAAACATGGAAAAACCCACAGACTGTGCCCATTGGTACAAATCAAAGTACGGCTGCCTACTGGGGAAATCGAACCCATGATCTCTGGCTTGATAGTCAAACGCGATCTCCACTGGACCAGCAAGGCAGTCAATACATGTCAATATTGTAGTGCCCTTGCCGGTTAAGATGTAATGTAGGACATGATTTTTTGTTAATAATTGTTACCTGTAGTATTACCATGATATTCAATAAATAAATTATTACTTCACTAAGAAGCTAAAGCAGTCGCGTTCGCGATTAAAATGGAAGTCATCAACTGAATTAGTATTTCTGTCAGTATGTAAGTCTGGACCCGAAAAATTGTTTGATGATTCAAAGAATACAAGCTGTTGTAAAACACTAACCCTAATTCATTTTTTAGTGAATGGCGCGTTTTATGGTAACCATTAAGTCTAGTGCAGGGCACATATTCTCTAGACAGAGTGAAAGAATATGGGTTTAATTATCAGAGTGTCTAGCGTAGATCGGCGATTCCTAGTGCTAAGACCAGCTCTTATATTACAAGTGCCAAATTTTGAGCAATTCCAATCTTCCAGCGTTCAATTTCGAACAACCTACTCCCGCAAGTCGCGTCGGAGTGGTCCCTTCACCCATCTAGTGTGAGTGCGAGGATGCCACTGGACGCTGTATAAATCGTCTCATTACGTAGATGCAAAAAGGCCAATACTACTACTACTCCCGCAAAGATACAGAAATTCTACAGGATTTAGTACGTTTACTTAGGTCCGTGCTCAGATAAGCCGTAATCAAAATTAAATATTATGTTTCTTCTCATTCTATAGTCAACAAGAAATCCGCGTCTCGCCAAGTCCGGCCGTCTTAGTACAAAGACGATAATTACCAGAATGCTGACACTTTGCATACATCTAGATAATAACGCTGATATTTCTCCCCCTTCTTCCGACGAAACGATTGACTGTAGAAACGTGAAAAAAGTCAAGTGGGACGTATTAAGGCTACTAAAAAAATGCTACTGTAGCAAAATTCGATTGAATGGCGACTACTGTTGCTCCCAAGCTTCCAGAGGTAAAGTGAACAGCGAACCTAAAAACAAAAGACGGTCCAGCACCCATGAATACCCGCTACCCATTGAAATGGCGCGACGCTACAGCAAACAATGTTCATTAAACGAATGCCAAAGTTAGCTCGGCCAATAATTGCGTTTGCCATTTACTTCGAGACCATAAAACGTTTGAATAGAGAAACAATTTGTCGGCCAGCCCTTTATAGAGGGCGCTTCGAGTCAAAAGACCGGACATTTCCAAAGGTCTCCGCGGACTGTTGTGATACCTCGTTAGTTATCTTGCGTTGCTACTAAATAATTGTAGCAAAATTACTCCTTGCACCCCCAACAACTGATTGTAGCCTTATAACCGTGGTGTCTAAAGTAGATATTTGAATGGCAAATGAGGCAACAGAAGTTGCGTGTATTGAATATGGAACTGAGCTTAGTAGGGATGGAGATAAAACTGAATTTGGAATGACTGATGTAAATTTTGATGCAACAGTTTTAAGGATACGAAATGAACGCAATGGAGTAGACGTTAAGGCAGAAAATGCATGGGCCGAGAAGAACGAGTAAATAACCAAGGGAGCATGTTTGATACGGAAGCTGGAGCAATTTAGCTGTCCGCGCAGTTTATGCGCTAGTATTGAGTGATATATCTACGGACAAATGTGATGTTGGTTGCGATTCAATTGCGAGCGATTTTGCTGCTATCTTCGTGTCTGTGGGGATGACAGCGGTCGATATCAAGTAGCCGAACTATTTCTTTGGTAAGGTTTTGGTGAAAAGACTCAATGGGAACGAAAAAAAATCTCCGTCTTACGTTTTTGATATCTGGTATGTTCTTCTTTTGTATTTCTTTAACTTCTAGGATGCATAAGGCTTCAACATAGATTTCCACTTGGTGTGTCGTGGCCGATTCCATTTTTGATCCGCTATTGCCGATTGATTTGGCTTCTTGGGATATGGATTTCCTTCCTTCTCCTCGGTGCATTTCTATATGTGATAAATATAAACCACGTTATTTTTGTTTCTTACAAATAGGTAAGACAAAAAAAAATATTTCGTAAAATATGAAACAGATAGAAAACAAAATTTCGGAACGAAGCGGGATTCGAACCAGTACTGAGTATACCGCACCAGCTCTATTACCGGCTAAAATCCAGAGGACAATCGATCCTCCGGATTTTGAAATTGAAAAATTGAAAAATGGTTTAATTATCGCAAAAAAGTACAAAACACAACTTAAAATAGACTAAGTTAAATACATACTTAGTTACTTTAGTGAAAACTTAGTTAAATAACGCTATGCGATAATAAGGATATGCTCAGCTAAATGCTGCGTGTGCGAACATCAACGCAGCGCTGATTTTCAGCACATCCCGAGTATTTGCTAGCAATTGACACGTTGGTAGCTAGACATGCAACTAGCCAATATTAGAAATAAAAAAATACTTTATACAGAATAGGTCTAAAAATAGACTGCATACACACATGACATATTTGTTTCGTTAGTATTTAGATTTAGCTTATAATTAGTAATACATATTTAGATATAATTTTTTCGTTCATATTTGAACGAAAATATTATATCTAAATATAAATCTTATATCTAAATAAATCCTTTTGAAACATAAAAAAAAATAACATTTTTCTTTGAAAATATTATATTCTGAATTTTTATTATTAACTTAACGGTATTTACATATTTAAATATATATAGATATTTCACTACTTAGACTATTATACGCAGAGTACGCTATATGGCTAGGCTTAACCTTTGGCCAAAGTAAGTCTTGTCTCCCAGCCTCAGACTAACTCCCAAACTAAATGTGTACCTGTGCTCGCCGATGGGAGGGCCCTCAACCAGTAACCTGATTCTGGCTCGCAGCTGGCTCACGCGAGCACGCGAAAATATTTATATTGGTAATCTGAACGTTATTGTAAAAGAAACAAGACCATTAATATTTACCAGTAAATCAAACATAAAATAGTATGTTCTATTATTGTAGACTTTTAGTCCGGATTTACTTACGGGTGTCGTTATATCGGAAAAGTCCGACCAGGTTTCGCTCCGATTCGCAGAGCTTAATCATAGTGAGCAGAAACGGAGCTCGCGTTGCTCGTCTCACACTACGGGTTTCCGATATAACAACACCCGTAAGTAGATCCGGACTAAAAGTCTACAATGTGTTGTGCTTACGAAAGTTTTAGTTCAAAGATTGTTCTATTATTATTTCATATTAGACATTTTCTCAATTAATCTATAAAAAAATTGAGACAATAGAAACTCAGATATACGGAACTAAACAAAACTTCCAATCTAAACATTTCAAGCACTCCCTAACTGTGTAAACCACTTTACACCATTTTAAATATTTCTTTTATTCTGTCCTATAATTATTTAATTAATATTTAAAATAACGTCACCCGCTCCAGAATTTTCCGATTTTCACTATTATACTTCACTTTTTGACGAAACACTACGGTCGTCTTCTAACTACTTGCAAATTATCTTGTAACGTTTATCCTGTATTTCATTGAAATTTCCTATAGTTTTAACACTTAAGCGCACAGTTTTAAAATAAACAGTAGTATTGAAGTCATATACATTTTATTACTAATTACAATTATTAAAGAAATTGTCATGTTGAAAGGGTTCTTTCAACATGACAATTTCTTTATACCATTTATTTATACTATTTTTATTTTTAATGCACTAAGCCGTGCTAAGGATAATTTTAAAAACCCTATTAGAGGCTAAAAATTCCACCCATGCCGGGATTCGAACCCGCGACCTCTGTCTATCCGTGCCAGCGCTCTTTCCAATTGAGCTAATGGGCGACTCACCGGCATCAGTGAAATTTCGAACCTCTTCATTTATTTATTTAGTTCTAAAACTATACATATTTATTTGTATGATGATTATTACATTTCTGTTGAGGACGAAGATAATTTGTATCCTTGAAATTGAATTACCATTTCAACCAGTAAAGTTTACTTTACTTACTATTAAGTAAGGTAAAAACGCGAAGAAAAAAACATATCTGTAACAAATCACTAACTAGGACCACGCGTGCATTCTAGACATTTTTATCATTAACATTCTTTATCTCTTTCGCACTCACGAGCAAACATCTCAAAGAGAAATAGAGATAGCAAGAAGACTAGTAGGTACGTGAGATATGAATCAAATGGTCTGACAAAGCCTAGTAGCTCGTTAGAGGGACACTACATCATTGTAATTAGGCTTCTTCTTTCGCAGTGTGTTGGTGGCAGCCACATTTTTATGTTTTGAGAAGTTGACTAGCTATTCACTATGGATTTACCTGCTAAGTTTGTATTGAGAAGTTGACTAGCTGTTTACTTTAGATTTACTTGTTCAGTTTGTTGAACAGCAACATTATTATGTTTTGAGAAGTTGAATAGCTATTTACTTTGGATTTACCTGTTCAGTTGGTTTAACAGCCACATTTTTATGTTTTGACTAGCTATTCACTACGGATCTACCTCTGCAGTTTGTTCTAAGAAGTTGACAAGCTATTTACTTTGGATTTACCTACCAGTTCAGTTTGTTGAACAGTCACATTTTTAAGTTTTGAGAAGTTGACTAGCTATTCACTATGGATTTACATGTTCAGTTGGTTTTAAGATGGTGTCTAGCTATTTACTTTGGAATTACCTATTCAGTTAGTTAAACAGTCACATTTTTAAGTTTTGAGAAGTTGACTAGCTATTCACTATGGATTTCCCTGTTCAGTTTGTGGAACAGCTACACGTGTTTGCTTTTTGAAAGTTAACCACCTATTCACTATGGATGTATCTGTTTAGTTTATTGGAATGATTTTTCAGTTCCAGAATGACGTGTAATCCCATTTGAATGCAGAATACTGAATGTTGCATTAACAAATCAAATTATGAGCGTCGTCCACCACACAATGTACGCCTAGATTTGGTCGTTGTGAACTGTTACATAAAACTTTTCCTGCAAACCTACCTTTTGTAATCAAACAATCTATGTTATTTATTACTGTGTTTTGTTGAGATCTTATCGCATCTTATTTGGACCTGTTATGTTAAACTCTAAGCAAAGTTGGATTTTATATTATGACGATTAATACGAAGCTTTTTAATTTTTTTTTCCAAGATAAAGGGTTCATAATGGCAATCGTAACTATACCAACACTATGTTAAGTTATGGGTACAATAAATGATGATGAATATTGAATACCTTAAAATGAACTATCAAAGAATCAAATTGATTTATTTCGACGTACAGAATTTACATTCTTTTTGCTGAATATGAATGCACAATGTTAAATGTAAGCCGCTGCCTTCGGGCCGTATTGTAGTGGAGACAAAGGCAGCGGAAAAAAAACTCCACTCTGACCATCTTTTCTCAAGTCATCTTTAAACAAATAGTTCAGTTGCCATCTATACGAACATTATCACTTTAAACAAAAGTGTAAAACCAAAGAAAAATTCATTTTAGCTCTGCCCGTTAAAGGGTTAAGTCAAATTTCCAAATATCACTCCTAAAACCCAGATGGATAATGTCACCCAGAATCCGCTTGGTTGGCATCAACCCTTTGTATGTCTCCACTGATAAGGCACGGGTATCTTCCTGCATCGCAGGAAGGTTAGGCCTTACTCCACCACGGGGGCCAAGTCCGAGTTGGTGGAGGATTGTAAAACAGTGGGGGGCCTTACTGACAGAAGTTATTAAGCCGCCCATAAAGCCTCTAACATGGCCAACCAACGGCTTAACGTCCCTTGGGAATTGATCGGAAAAATGCCACTAGCGGTAGACACGGGTTGGTCACCCATCCAGCACCTGACCGCGCCTGTTGTTGCATTACCCTTAGTGATAGATTCCAATCACTCGGTTCGACTAGGCTACGAGCGCTACAGCTTAAGAATCAGCTTAGTGGTCTGTATCTATAAGGCCATGTCAGCGCGAGCAAAAATCTGGCCCCACAAACGGACCAACGCATTCTCCGACACCCTTATATCTAGACAAGTGAGAAAAACGCATTCCCGGGCGCCTGTCATTCATCTCGGCACGTGATGGAGTGAGCTAATAATGTCAATTAGGAGTTGTCATGTCTGCCCCGCTTCCTCTATGGGTCTTGCTAAATGGCATGAGATTTTATCGAGTGTACTTTTTATCCGTACCTAGCGCGGCAGGTTTGTGTTCGTGTTAGTTTATTTTTCGTAATAAACGGTTGCTTTTTGCGAGTTCGTTTTCAGAGTTTTAAAGTTTCCACGTTCGTTATCATCGTGTTAGCTTGATAAATTTCCGGCAAGTGACTGAATAAATTCGACTGAACATTAGCGAAGGGCAAAATAAAAAGTACCTACCCGAAACCGGAGTGCCGTAACTCAACGTTTGTAAGCGAAAAAGTCTGTCAGGATCGTGGCAAGTGGCAAACACTAATCTCCATCTACCCCTCCGGGATTGAGGCATTTTTTTTAACATTCAGTAAGAATTAAAAATGTTTTCTTGCAAGTCATGCAGTGACTTTTTTCAGCAATGGGCATTGTCCTAAATATTTATAAAGGTAATTATAAATTAAGAACATTCACAGTTTTCTTGTATTTTGTTTATAAGTGTGTACCTTTATACAAAATGCTATTTATATAAGAAATAAATACTGTTAAATATGGTTAAGTAATATGTTTGAAAAAAAAAACGCCATGATATTGACATGTCCGTATTCTTAAGAAAAAAAAACAATAAACCCTTTATGTTTGCGAGATTTTATCAATATTTAAAGAGTTTATCAATATTTGACTTACCTATTGAAAAAGATTGTTTCTTGAAAACCTATTTAGAGGCTAAAAATTTCACCCATGCCGATTGTTTTTATGCATAAGCCTACAATAGAGCCTCTTCAAGAGGATCATGGGACGTGGGACGCCCTCCGACCAGGTGGGATGACAATCTGCGAAATCTGCCGCCAGATGCTGGATGCGGCAAGCTAAAGACAGGGCGCTATGGCGCTCATTAGGGGAGGGTTATGTCCAGCAGTGGACTATATAATATAGCCTGAAGAAGAAGAAGAAGAGGATCATGACTGCTCTGTCCAGAGGTACCGGTACAAGGTACCAAGAAAAAGATGCGTCGTTATAAGAAAACGTTTACATTTTATTTAAAAAGTGAATGTAATAACTAAGTTATATAAGCACTAAGCCACGTCAGAGGCATTACGGGCGGCTTGATAACTTCTGACAGTAAAGCCCGCCACTGCCTAAAAATCCTCCTCCAACCCGGACTTGGCCCCCGTGGTGAAGTATGGCCTAACCTTCCTGCGATGCAGGAAGAGACCCATGCCCCAGCAGTTGTGACATACAAGGGTTGATATCGATATTAATATTATTTTTCACATTTTTGTGATGAAAGGGGAAAATGAAAAGCACCCGCAACCAGCGTGCATGCAGGCAACGATTTATGACCATTGTCGAAGGGAAGGTGATCTGTCAAGATCGTGGCAAGTGGCAGTCCCTGGTCTCTGACCCCTCTGGGATACAGGCGTGAGGTTATGTCATGTTTTTGTGATGTTGAAAACCCCGGAAAAAATATATCTTCCTCGTTCGCAAAACAGCCGATTTTAACCACTACAGACCTTAATACTTTTAAGGTTTTGTTTTGTAACTTTTATCATTTTAAAAACCTATTTAGAGACTAAAAATTCTACCCACGCCGGGACTAGAACCCGCGACCTCTGGCAAACCGTGCCAGCGCTCTCCCAACTGAGCTAATGGGCGATTTACTTGGTGAAATTTCGAACCTCTGTGAAGAATCTCTCCGTAATACAGAGAGTATTGTGAAATACTCTCTGTATTACGTACAGATAAAAAGTACCAGGAACCAGCGAGCGTGCATGCAACGTAAATAGGTTTTTAAAATTGTCCTTAGCACCGGTTAGTGCATAAAAAAAATAATATAACTTTTATCATCTTTCTACATATTTCTTTGGTACAAAAACAATGTCCATCCAATCTAGGTGAGACGCAAATTCCCGCCACATGAGCGCTATCCCGCCGAAGGTAATTAAAGGCTCGACTCCCGCTGGTATTTTGTATCCAATTATAAGCGAATAAATTGGCACCTCCCATGTGGAAATCAATAAGTGACAATATTGGAGATAGGACTATTTGTTGGTATTATGAATGTGCTATGCGTTTGAGGCAAAGATTATGAGTGAGTGCTCTTTTTACTGTAGTTATTGGTTTTAACGTTAAGCCGTTGGTGCCGGCTGTCATATAATGCCAGTCGTTAAGCCATGTCAGAGGCCTTATGGGCGGCTTGATAACTTCTGACAGTAAGGCCCGCCACTGTCTTACAATCCTTCACCAACCCGGATTTGGCCTCCGTGGTGGAGTATGGCCTAACCTTCCTGTGATGCAGGAAGAGACACGTGCCCCAGCAGTGGGGACATACAAGGGTTGATAACGATCAAAAAGATTGGTTTTACAGCGCTCGCAAACTATAACTTAACAAATCTACATAACTTAAAAACAAGAGGCATGTACGTACCAATGCCCGGCATTGGAAATCGAACCTGGGTCTCTCACTTCTGAACCCATTGTTCTACCCACTGAGCTTGCGCCGTTTATAGACCTTATACGTACTTGAAGCGCTCGTAGCCTTTTTTTTCACCCAGGAGAAACCCCAATTACGGGTACCACCGGTCGGGGGAGCACAGTGGTTATGTCGGACTCCCCGCCCTGAAAAGGGCGGTATACCGACTAAAACTCCTGGGGTGTTCCTCCGCACCGCAAAGGACGGGGCCACGGGGACGCTTACGCACACTTCCGTGACCCCGTCTGCGGGCGCCCTTTTGGGCACTCCTTCGGCGGCGCCCCTGCCCCATCGCATCGGACTGAACGACGGGGCGAGGGAACGCCGCATCTCTTCGTTGGAGCGCATAGTGGCCAAGTGCGAACCCCTTGGCCACCACACGCCCCAACGCGCCGCCCCCTCCATCCCATTGTTGTGTGGTCCAATGGGATTAGAGGAGGGCGGCGCACCTCCTCGTTGGGGCGCATGGGGGCCAATGTCCACACGCCCCACACGCGAGGCCCGTCACGTCGCCCACCAGCACTTCTCTGAAAGCAGAGAAGGCGGTGAGCGACCGTGCCAGAAGGCACCCTCGGAACACGCAAGGGCGCCTTCCGGCCCGCTGTGATGGAGGCGGAGGGTCCCCCGACCCTCCGCGTCCCGGCAGCCACTCTGGTCCGACTGGTACGAGGCGCGCGCGCTTCCGCGCAGCGGCGCCCCCCCCGGTCAGTCCTTCATTCGGTTGGTCGCCTGGGTCCCGCTCCACAAAGTGAAACAGGGCCCACGCGACCCTTCTCGCCAGATTTTTCGCCGCTGGCCAGCAAGATCCCATAATGAGAAGTTACTGACCAGCGCCCAGGGTGCACCGGCCCTTGCCACTTACCCTTCCCACTGGTTCAAGATGAATCAGTAGGAACGGAAGCGGAAGGGCACACGGGAAGGTAATCTGGCATCGCACCCCAAGCGCTCGTAGCCTAGTCGAACCGAGTGATTGGAATCAATCACTTTAATTAAGCAACAACAGGCACGGTCAGGACCTAGATGAACATTCCGTGACTACCGCTAGTGGCAATTTCTCGAGCACTTTCGTGCTTCGCAAGGCACGTTAGGCAGTTGGTACCGGCTGTCAGCTAATGGCAGTCGTTAAGTCATGTCAGAGGCCTTATGGGCGGCTTCATAACTTCTGACAGTAAGGTCCGCCACTGTCTTACAATCCTCTATCAATCCGGACTTGGATTCTTCTTCTTCAGGCTATGTTATGTAGTCCACTGCTGGGCATAGCCTTCATCTAATGAGCGCCATAGCGCCCTGTTTTCAACTTGCCGCATCCAGCATCTACCGGCAGTTTTTTGCAGATCGTCATCCCACCTGGTCGGAGGGCGTCCTACACTACATTTGCCGAGTCGCGGTCTCCACTCAAGAACACGTCAAGGACTTGAGTTTTATCTGGCCAATTCCCACCCCACTCTCACGGTTCGCATAAGAGCATCTGTAAGCCTACCTAGTCTTTGAAGCCAACAACCTACGCATGCGTGCCTGGGAACACACCGGCAGACTCGCTACCGAACGATAATTTATCGCGGAGGCAATCGCTTCTCTCATTGTGGGGACCGGAATTTGTAACTACGTGGCGTGTGTTGATTATCGAAATAATGTATTTTGCTGCGCGCGACATAGAATTATTATAAGGTATAGAACCGTAAAGCACAGTGGGTATAACCATGGACTCGGAAACGAGAGACTCAGGTTCGATTCTCAGCGCGAGCATGCACTTTGTTTTGCACTGACTTTGTTTTTTTTAAAGTTATGTACCTACATTGTTGAAGTTATAGTAGCAGTTCCAGTTCAGTCTGTTAGCTATTAGAATTTATATACCACGGCTACTATAGGATAGAATCGGATATATTCGTGTAATAGAAATATCGGCTATAATGACACTACATTACCTAGGCTACGGTTTTCGCCGAAAGCACACGAGTGTGCTTTAGTGTATACTACTTCCTGCTCTGTATAAAACTTTTCTTCACTATTTTGAATAGTTATGTATAGTTATAAATCGTATTAGTTCCGTAATTTCTATTACACGAATATATCCGATAGTAGCCGAGGTAATTCTAAAAGCTAACAGTCTATACCACTTTGTAACGGTGAAGGAAAACACCGTGAGGCAACCTGAGGATCTGAGGTGTTTAAATGCCTCAGCGGTTGATATTGCTAATCCGCGGCGGGCACGCGTGGTAATTAAGTTCTGTCTCTCTCTGAGAGAAAGTCTGTGTGTTGAAGTGGGACGTTTATTGGCTACATGAAAACGGGACTGTTAATCACTTGGCGCTGCTCCATTCCTGTATACGCGCACCAAATCCTGAATAGTTCCAATCGCTTAATTGTCCAATTAGTGTGAAATTTGACCGTGAGGTGGCTGAAATTACTTAAAATTTGGTGCGCATAATTAAACTCCAGCACTTTACAGGCGAAAACACTTGGATTGCGGTCGGAAGACCTTTAAGTAGCCGCTCATGACCGCAGCTAGTGAAGATCTTTTATTAAGGCCTTTAGGCCCTATGACTTCGATGAGGGACAGCAGGATATTGGCGTGCTTAGCGTAGCCGCTTAATAGTGTTAAACTGTTAATGCAAATATGTGGGTGTATGCGACTATCACTTACTATAATGCACGCTTAGTTTTGGAAAAAGTCAGGCGGACAGTAAAACGTAGGCTGTATAATATACCTCACATTTATTCCATCATATGCACGACACAATCACTCAGGAAAATCCAACACTTTACCAGTAGGTACACAGAGTATAAATTGATAATGATGATTGCTGCTGAGATGTTTCTTGGGCAAAAGTCAACGAACGACTGTCTGGCGACCGGCTGCCAAAAAGAAGAAGCAGAAAAAACATTTATAATAGCCACAGTACACACGCCACAATAACAAAGCTTAAAACACATTACTAAATAACATTAAAATAAAAAATAATAATAAAAAAAAAAGAACACTAAAGGTTACGGCGTGTCACTGCCGGCAACTGACTTCCCCACTATCCCGTTAGGCCCTTCTGCCGCTACTGCCAAGAGAGGGCGCCACCAGAAAGAAACAAGTCAGCAGTCGACGTTACAACTTTTTAGTAATAACGCTTTTAATCTATACAAGTTCAAAAGGATTGAAATAAAATAATTTATTATACTTAGATATTTATGCACTGACATTAACTTATTAAAAAATACCTTATATTAGGCACAAACATGTAACATTAATGTGTGCGTGTCTGTCGGCAAGCGTTTGAGCGGAATTTTGTGTAACACACTCTGTCTTTTCGTGATATGTCTATGATGTGAGCGGTATTGGCTGGTCGTCTAGCACTTCGTTATAATTATTAAATAGGAAACCTCATCTTACCTGCTAGTTGCTTGATTTTTTCGCGTTCTGTATAAAGCGTTTAATTTATTGAAACGTAATTTTTATCACAACTACACGAAAACACAAAATGGCGGGCGACCATAAGAGTAACATATTTTAAACTTTCGCGACTTGTACACAGAATATTTTCGGGGCTTGCGAACGGGTGCCAGCCCTCAGTCTTCTCGTGACCACGATGACTGTAACGTCGTCGAAACGTCGAGGTAAAATAGCAATAAATTACTACGCGATTAAGCCCCGAAAATATTCTAACTATGACCATAAGAGTATATTTAGTCCCTACTACAGTAAAGTAAATCACTATGTACCACTTATTATTTTAAATAATACTAACAGCATAATATAACAGAATAACAGTAGCTACCCTCCATCGTAGGTTGTCTGGAAGAAATTGCTCTATACAATAAGGCCGCCAACTGTACAGTATCTTTGTACTTAATTCTTTTTTGTTTGTTTTTCCTGGTGTACAATAAAGAATATTCTTATCTTATCTTAACATTATCATAGGAAACAGAAAGCCAGATGACCAAAACGTTAAATAACATTACTAGTAGTGGCTAGACTAGTAGTTAGTGCTAGGCGGCGGGTCTGCTTTGGTAGAGTGACCAAAATACAATTCAATTTATTTCAATGTAAATAATTCACATTATGTTTGCTGAATGTCGAAGTACAATGTAACATGAAAGTGAAAGCCGCTGCTTACGGGCCGTAGTGTACTCGTTATTTCAGTCCCTACTTCAGTTTATTGGTCAGTTTATTGGTGACTTGGGTTTACTGTACAGAACTCGCTACTACAGTTTATTGGTGACAACCACACAGCAACTGAAAAGTTGACCGTAATTAACTCCTGCAGCTCTTCGGCGCTGAGGCATCTGCAGCCCCTTTGCCCTTACGTGACTAAGTGCGGGAACCCAAGCTTACCTCCGCAGCTTTGGCTTGCTGGTCTTCTTTGGCAGTTAGCCTCCGCCAATGCGTCTCGCGTGGGTGCCTGCTCTTTGTTACAGCGGGCAAAGGCTACCCTTCCTCCACGCCTTTGTTAAACCAGTGCGTGGAAAAAGAGTGCACTGAGTTGGTATTGAAATGATTACGAATGATTGGAATGAATCAATTGAGTTAAGCAACAACAGGCGCAGTCAGGTGCAGGATGCTCGACCGTCTCGTGACTACAGCTGGTGGTATTTTTCCGAGCACTTTTGTGCTTTGCAAGTTTCGTCAAGCCGTTTTAACTTACGTTTTACCATTAAATGACAGTTGTTAAACCATGTCAGAGGCCTTATGGGCGTCTTGATAACTTCTGACGGTAAGGCCCGCCGCTGTCTAACAAACCTCCACCAACCCGGACTGGGCCCCCGTGGTGGAGTATGGCCTAACCTTCCTGCGAAGCAGGAAGAGACCCGTGCCCTAGCTGTAGGGACATACAAGGGTTGAAATGTATTTTGTTTTCCCAGAAACCAAGGTTTTTCACTTGCCATGATCTTGACAAATTTCTCAAAAAACTCCGCTGGAAAGTCTGAAAAAAATCCAGAAAAGTCGTACCTTTCATTTATCGAAACATCAGATTAATATGAAAAAGAAAGCAAAAAACGCCTAGGTGCATACGTTACGGCGTGGAGCTACCATGCTCACGCGCAAGGGCTAATAAATTGAAATCTGATCACGTTGTAAATATGCGCACGGGCATACGTGACGACATGCGATGTCGCCCGATATAACATAACCGGGATGCTCCTCTTGAGTCCTGTGGTAATGTGGACAGGCTGATGTGCCACATTTAATGTGGAATCATACAATCAAACAAAAATTCTACGGACAGAGTGTTTGTCACTTATAAAACATTTACAGTTTATTTATTCTTACTTGACCAATTTAATAAACAAGATAAAAACTTAAACTGTGACTTTTTAGTCCAAAACTGCCATATTTCCATAAATGAAGTAACCTGGAACACTCTTTTAGATAACACGCTGCCAATTTTATAAACATAGTTAATGAATTTGCGAGAAAATGTCTAGTTTAGGCAACTAATCTCAATTTTAAGGTTAGAATCTTGTTTACTAAATTGGACAAGTGAGAATAAATAGACTGTATATACATTCATTGTGCAAGCAAGACGGCATGCTCTATGTAAGTACAGCCCGTCGTGTAATGGCTTAAAACGAAACAAAATATTCTTTTACCAGCAAAAAATATATTATAGGAGCCACTACACCACTAGTAACGTAACGTAGTGTAGGACGCCCTCCGACTAGGTGGGATGACGATCTGCGGAAAACTGCAGGCAGAAGCTGAAGACAGGGCGCTATGGCGCTCATTAGGGGAGGGCTATGTCCAGCAGTGGACTAGTACAGCCTGACGATGACGATACCATTACACCACTGCCGCTATTTATCTTTTACACCTTTTCGGTTTACGTTTTTTTTACTTTTTTTACGAAGTGTTAAATTGTGCCCCAAGGGTTAGTAAGGAATAGCCCACTGGTCCATACAAGCTCACCGATCACTATCCGCTCCTAGTGCATTATGTAAATACGTGCGAATTTATGTTCAGATTTCAGCTCAGATATGCCAACCCACCTGTATTAGGTGCTTCATGTAATTAAAGCAGACACGACGTGTCTAGCTAAAGCTTTTTTTTCTTAAGTTATGACGTGCCAGTATTCTTCATTTGAATTGCTGAGAGAACTCGTGTATTGTAAACAACACAAAATCGATATCAATCTTTGTATGTCCCCACTGCTGGGGCACGGTTCTCTTCCTGCACCGAATGAAGGTTAGGGCATACTCCACCACGGGGGCCGATTCCGGGTTGGTGGAGGATTGTGAGACATTGGCTGGCCTTACTGTCAGAAGTTATCAAACCACCCAAAAGGCCTCTGACATGGCTTAACGACAGCCATTACATGACAGCCTTGCCTCACGGCTGTATCCTTGGTGGGTAGGCAGAGTTCAAGGTTTCTATACCCACCCCTTTCGTGTGGTATATAATATTTTTTTCTTTTATAATAATCCGTAATATGTACTTATTTGTTGTTATAATGTCTTTGTTTCTTTTCTGTCTTAGACACTCAGTGAAATTTCTTTTTCCTTTCTTTTCTTTCAATTCTTCACCCAGTAAATCGTGCTTTTATAGTAAATTATTTTTTTATCCGTTTGGTCCTGATCATCCCCGATCGGTGTAGAGGACTCTACATGCTTGATCGAGTGTGATCGGAAACATGATCCTTACATCATTGGACCAACTTATTGGATTGGTCATCAAGGGGCTATCCAATGCCACCAATGTAAAACATGAAAATAAGTATTCTTATTATACTATTTTTATTTTTAATGCACTAACCCGTGATAAGGACAAATTTAAAAACCTATTTAGAGGCTAAAATTTCACCCATGCCGGGATTCGAACCCGCAACCTCTGGCTATCCGTGCTAGCGCTCAATTAGTAGAGCGCTGGCACGGATAGCCAGAGGTTGCGGGTTCGAATCCCGGCATGGGTGAAATTTTTAGCCTCTAAATAGGTTTTTAAAGTATTTTTATTTCAAAATTTAGGCATTTTATATCTTAGTAATAGTGAAAATTATATTCCAAAAATGTATTGCAAAATAACATAATGTTTTTGTTCCGTGGTGGCACTTTGATTACCTTCCGCTAGCTCCTCAACAAAACAAAAAATGAAGTTGCAAATGAAATCAAATCAAAACAATTTATTTCAACGTAAAGAAGGTACATTCTGTTTGCTATTTATAACGTGCAATGTAAAATGTAATCCGCTGCCTTCGGGTCGTACTGTAGTGGGGAAAAAGGCAGCTGGAAAAAATCTCCACTCTGACCATCTTTTCTCAAATCATCTTAAACATCAGTTGCCACCCATACATATGATAAGAGTAGTATATTTTGTACACGTATATAGACCCGCTTTTTACTGCTTCTCAGACTCTCTAAGGTTTGCTGGAAGAAATCTCTTTCAGAGATAAGCTCGCCTTTGTACATGTTATTTCTTTAAAAACCTATTTAGAGGCTAAAAATTTCACCCATGCCGGGATTCGAACCCGCAACCTCTGGCTATCCGTACCAGCGCTCTACCAATTGAGCCAATGGGCGACTCACGGCATCAGTGAAATTTCGAACCTCTTTACAATATTCTCTGTATTACGTACACTGTATTATGTTATTTCTTATGTTATGTCCTGTTAAATGTTTCGTGTGCAATAAAGTATAATTAATTAATTAATTAAGATTTCATGATTGTCATCAATAACTTTAAATGCCAAAGCAGTACTTAATTGTCCTATAAAAGTAGAGAAAACATAATTGTTGCCGCTAGATACTCAAACTTTGCGGACTCTGTCACGACATTAAAAGCCACTATGACGTATTTTTTCAGCACGAAATCCCAGAAATAGCGACGTGTGAACTGAGCTAAGCTATTTGATGATGGTACGCGGCGTGTGCTTTGGAACGTTGAACCGGTGGGTCATTGTTAACCTCTGGTGACAAATGTGAATGTTAGCTTAGCACGGCAACTTCTAACGGGCTGGCAGAGTTACCTGACACGCGTTCCGTCGAACAAGCGACTACACGCTTTTCGTGGACTTAGACAGATTCATGACCTTATAAAAAGGTTGTGTTTGTCCTAGCACGAAAAGAAAATATCTATGGTGGCGGACGTGAATGCCAGATGGCAAGCGGTATGCGTTGCTTATATCTATCTTTCCGGGATATAATTAATACTACACGTTTAAAAACCTATTTAGAGGCTAAAAATTTCACCCATGCCGGGAAAAAATTTTTAGCCTCTAAATAGGTTTTTAAATTTGTTCCTTAGCACGGGTTAGTGCATTAAAAATAAAAATAGTGTAATAATACTACACGTTTATTTTTGTTGTTTATTTGAAATTATGCGAATGTCAAATAGCCTTACACGCGGAATTATGACGCATCTATTAAGAGCATAAGATCTCAAAAGACGGTCATTTTGAAAACCTATGTAGAACCTAAAAATTCCACCCATGCCGGGACTCGAATCCACGACCTCTGGCTAACCGTGCCAGTGCTCTCCCAACTGAGCTAATGGGCACTTACCGGCATCAGCGAAATTTCGAACCTCTTTACACTACTCTCTGTATTACTTACAGGCAGCGACATCTGGCTGAAGTGATTTGCATCACTTGCATCCTCGAGCACCTACTTTGCAGTTAGGTTTTACGTCGGAATGATATCGCTGTACCCACATGAATATATTCGTTTTTGTTGCACTTACCCTTGCTTAGGACAGTTTTAAAAACAGAGAGTAGTATAAGTCCCGGCATGGGTGGAGTTTTTAGCCTCTAAATAGGTTTTTAAAATTGTCCTTAGCACGGGTAATGCAACAAATAGGAATATATTCATAGACGGTAATTGTCAAACATTGCACACATATAAGTATGATAAGTTATCGGATTCACACGGAAACACATTCCATGCTGGTGCCTAACTTGGCCATTGGGTATTTGTTTACAATTTATAACACCTTGCAGCTTTCACTACGAAAACCCGGCAACGGATGGGTGACCATCCCTTGACTACCGCTAGTAGCAATTTTCCGAGCGCTTCCGGGCTTCGCAAGGCACGTTAAGCCGTTGGTGCCGGCTGTCATGTAATGGCAGTCGTTAAGCCATGTCAGAGGCCTTATGGGCGACAAAGAGTATATAACCACTACGTATGGGCGACTTGATAACTACGGACAGTAAGGCCCTCCACTGCCTTACTATCCTCAACCAACCTGGCACTTGGCCCCCGTGGTGGAGTATGGCCTAACCTTTCTGCGATGCAGGAAGAGACCCGTTCCCTAGTATTGGGGAAATACAAGGGTTGATATCGATTCTTTTTCGGTACTCACAGTTTTATTTTATAAAACGCGATTACTTAAATCCCTCTTCCAATTAGGTTTAAACGGTGTGTGGTAAATGGAAAACGTTTACACCAAACTATTCAAACTGTTTTTGCATTTACAGCAAACTGTGTTTGTTAATTACTTTGGAGAAATCGTGTTTTTATACATTACATGCGAAGGAAAACATCGTGAGGAAACCTGAGTGTCTGTGTTATTTAAGTACCTCAGCGCTTGAAATTGCGCGTCTGTGGTGTGAACGCGTGGTAATGAAGCCCATACTCTCTCTTAGAGAGAAGGCTTGTGCCTGCAGGCGAAGTTTATAGGCGTCCACACAAAAAACTTGTCGCCTTTCAGACCCAAACACGTTGATTACGCTACAGGACATGTTAACACCATGTACAAAGAAGTGACGCTATCAGCTATTAGCCTACTTCAAAAAACGCATCAAATTTAACAAGCCCAGCCTTCAATAAGTTACCTTAAAGGCATTTAAAGCAAAAATCGAATATGACGACGGCATAGGCGGTGCTTTTGAGGGGCCATCGCAACTGATCGGGCACCCGAGATGAGGCCATATGGGGATAATTATAAGCAAATTGCTATGAAGACGCCATAACGAGGTGTCTTGAAGAGGTCGCATATTTATGTAAGGTGCAAAGAGGTAGGAAGACTATTGTTCACCGTTTTATTCTATGTGTTGTAGCCAAAACCAAGCTTGAATTGTATCTTAAACTTTTCTAATACCAATTTCTGGGCGCAACTGTCTAATAAAGACCTTCATTTGTTTTTTTTTAAATTTTGAATTACTTTTTGCAATAAAGAATATATATAAAATTTGTTTTTCTCCAAACAAAGAACTTTATTGAAAAAAATTTTTTTTTTATGATTTTACTTAAGTTACATATGAGTACAAAGCTTAGGTAAAAAAATTGTACGATTTTTTTTAAATATTTTATTGTTTTATATTCATAATTTTCCATAGATTAGAATTGTATCATACCTTTTGGGACAGCACTGGCTCCTGAGATACAGGTTTCCGCCTAGTTCAGGAGTCAGGGCACAATCATATTGTAACAAATTTAATCTTTTTGAGTTCAAATAAACAATTATCTTATCTTAGCTTCTAATTTCTCTCAGCGTAAGATTATGGGCTTGGTATTCACGTGTGCCTGTCTAAGTGACCTCTATATCCATAGAATCCTTGTCTCACACAAACTGAGCTTATCTTTAAAATATGGTAACACCATTTAATTTTACACTGTCACACTTTCCGGCTTGAAAATGATGTGCTGTATAATATTTATAACCCCTTATTTTTTTAAACGATTCAAAGAGAAAGGTTTGTAATTTTTCGGTTATACTATATGTACTGTGAGACTAACAAATAACTATTTTTAGCGTAATCACACAAATACGATGATACTTGTTATGAAGCTGCAATTGTTGAAATTATGGAAGTGACTATTGACATTTCATGTGCGTTACTTTTTGCCAGATAATTAATCAATCCTCATTTCTATCGTTCCTACCTCTTTGTAACCGACGTTCAAAACAGTGAACTATGACCTAAAGGTAGGTGTTAAAAAATATGTAAAACATGTCGCGCGGAATCTTGTCGTCTCCGAGACGCTTAAGTTAATTGTGATCATTATTTTATAAAAAAAATTGCACCAAAGGATACATATGGTTTTTGCGCTGAGTTTCAACAAGAATTCATCGTTAATTAAATTATAAAAAATCCCCCAATTTGACAACTTTCAGGCTTCGCACCAAGCGTTACGAAACAATACGAGAGGTAATACAACATTATCTTGAGTATTGAACTTTAATAAAATACTTTGTATTACCTGTGCCAAGGACTACTTTGCGTGAGAAACGCTAAGATGTATTCTATATTTATCTGTTTCTAATGTAATCTATCGAAATCGGTTCAGTATTGGAGCGTTAGAGTGATAAACGTCAAAAATACAAACATTATCAACTCTCTCACTTACAAAATCAGGATACCTATGTCACCGGAAGATAACAAGATCCTCAAGTTTATAAATTACCTAGGAAATTTATAAACTTTCATAGAATTGTAAACGAGAGATGAATTGTATTATTTTACGCCCACATTTTCGCAAATTTATTAATTTGCGAAGTATCGTGGTAAATTTATAAACTAATGGATATCCATTCGTAAGATTCTAAACAGTTCGACCAATCACAGAAGAGCTTTTAATTTTACGCTTTTATAAAATACGGCAAATAACACACTGCTCTCTGATTGGTCGATGTCGAGAGTGGCAATGCTTGTGTCTATAGACTTAGGTACCTACCATCAAACTTGCCAAACTAGTATAAATTGATCAGTTTCGATTACCTGCCTAACAGTATTTTTACTTTAAAACTAGGTAGGTACCTATAATACAGGGCTACTTTCTTACATAATATGCTAATGACTCTTACTTCACTCCACCAGAATAAAAGAACAAAAATTGAGTTCTACGATCTTAAAAAGTGTAATAAAAAAGAAAAAACCAATCGTGAAAACCGGTCCAGTTGGCAAGACGAAAGATTTTTCAAACCTCTTCCATAATGTCACAGTTATTATTTTAAAAAATCTATATTTTACTAATAAACTAAAGTTTAATGAAGATTAAAGCCATTTTTCTAAAATTATACTGAACCTGTGGAAAAACAGCTTTAGCTTTATTATAGTCTTCTATCATTTTAGCGACATTTTTAATTTTTTTCTTTGTCCATTACGACTTCTTACTATTTTGGTCATTATTGTTATTAATACGTTTATTGCACATAGTAAAAAAAATACAATGGTAATGTGGCGGACCTAATGCTATAAGCATTTTCTACCAGCCAACCACAGGTGGTGCAAGAAATTAAATGATAGGTCGTGACCACTATAAAACTTTCGTAGCTCTGTGGTAAATTTCATCAACAATATTTCTAGATGGAGCAGGAACACGTGACTTATTCAACCAATCAGAGCTTACTTTTTATTTTACGCTTGAGTTTTGTAAGTTTATTAATTTGCGAAAATGTGGGCTTAAAATAATACAATATATCTCTCGTTTACAATCCTACGAAAGTTTATAATTTTCCTAGAAATTTATAAACTGGCGGTTCTTATTATTTTCCGGTGACATATATAAGCAGCCTACGCGTACAACTGCAATGCATATGCCTTTTCTCGAGACAGTAAGGACTTAAAAAGTACACGTACTTTGGCCTTTTTTATCTACGTAATGAGATGATTCATACAGCGTCCAGTGTTATCTCCACTCACACTCGATGGGTGAAGGGACCGCCCGGAGGCTGTAGTGCCTGGGACATGGTTTTATAGTTGGTGTAGGCTTGCCTAGCACCTATACCATCCTGACAGCTTATTCGGCCTCGCCCACAGGAAAGACTAGTCAATACGTGCGGAGACAACCAATCCGCGGGTTTCCTCACGATGTTTTCCTTCACAGTCAGCGTGCGGTATTGTGACTACGAATTCGCAAATGTACGTAACTTTGAAATTAAACAAAGTCATTGGTACACGCCCGCACTAGGGATCGAACCTGGGACTCTCGCTTGCGAGTCCACTGTTCTACCCACTGAGCTACCATCGCTGTACACGTGCCAGTGCGTATTAGTGATATCTAGCGCTAAGGTATGTCCGCTAAGATCACCACGGGTACTAAGCTTTCCTCATGATGCATTCCCCCATAGTTGTGTGGTATTGCTTCTACAAATCGCACGTAAGTTAGAAAACGAAATGTACCTATAGTTAAAGTTTTAATTATTATTTTTTATGTCTGAATGACTTTATGTCTGGAAGAAAATTATTTATTATAGAAACAGTGCACACTCGACAGTAACAAAACAAGCTTAGAACATATTACTAAACATGATAATATATTTATGAAAGCGGAATGTTTACTTAGCTCGTTTGTAGTGAGTAAACAAACATTTAAGGCATGCATACAAAATAACATAGATAATAAAAAAAAAACATTTACAAAAATTTCGTCCACAAAGTCAGAGAAAAATAATACAAAATAAATAAATTCAAATTGATTTAAGTATAATGTAAAAATTGACTTCAATTAATTACTTTATACGCAATCAATATAAATGTACGAGTATACGCCAAAGTATGGCGCAGATAATTATACAGAACCATTGACTAGTTTTAGGAACTTACTGTCACTAGTTTTGCCCCGGCTTATCTATTTTCCCATGGCAATAAGATATTTTCCCGCAGTAAAAGGTAGCCCATGTGTTAATCCAGTCAGCTAACTCCATATCAAAGTTTATCAAAATCGCTCCAGCCATTTAGACCTGAAGAAGTAACAAACATACACACCCACAAGCTTTCGCCTTTATAATATTAGTTTGATAATTGACTACAATGAATTTTATTTTATTTATGCCCGGTTTCAAACCCACATCCTCTCGAATGTGAGGCCAAGACCGATCTACAAGATATCTTGAAAGAAAAAAAAGGCCCTAGGCCTAATAGTTCAAAAGAAAAAAAATGAATGTATCAAATTCTGGGTAACGTGTCAAAAATACGAAAAAAAAAAATCTTGAAAACTATTCACTTTGGCTGAACATACATGGGGGTTATTTGAATAGCCCTTGGTACGCACCATCTATAAATTTCGTTTGGACCATGTGAAATGCGACACCGTGTATACGTACAAGGTACAGTAAGCTATATCCAACTATTATAATAATAATAAAGTCTTGACATACAGCGAGGCAACGTATCCAGCATACTGGGGACCCCTTCCTGATCAGCCAAAATCTTGGTGCAATTTTAAAAACCTATTTAGAGGCTAAAAATTTCACCCATGCCGGGATACGAACCCGCGACCTCCGGCTATCCGTGGCACGGATAGCCAGAGGTCGCGGGTTTTAAAATTGTTTTTTAAAATCGGTTTTTAAAATTGTCCTTAGCACGGATTAGTGAATAAAAAATAAAAATAGTATAATCTTGGTGCAATTTTTTTTTATATTTAGGTATCGGTGGTTTATATTATTTAAAATTTTATGTACTGTCCAATTTTTTCTATTATTCATCAATAATTATTGTCAACTAGCTGACTCAGCAAACTCCGTACCCCCGAAATTATTGTCAACTAGCTGGCCTCGCGAACTTCGTACCGCCTAACAGTCAATTCTTATTTTTTTTTATTTTCCCTTCCCTAAGAACCATCTTCAAACTCGTACTTCAAGGAATATCCAAAAAAAAGAATTAGTGAAATCGGTTCAGCTGCTCTCGAGATTTGCGCTTACCAACACATTCAGCGATTCATTTTTATATCATAGATATGAACTAAAAAAAAACGCTAAGTAAAATATGGACATTTTTTAAGATAAATATTCATAATTAGGTAGTATGCAAACTGTACAAACGAAGCAGGTCAACCTGTGTTGAGTTTTTTGTTGTAAAATCACCCTTAACATATCTTAGCCGGATACATGTTTAGTGCTTTATATTATGGGCACTACCCCCCAATGATAGAAATTGAAATTGAAATTGAAAAACGTTTATTTATCACACACAGATTAGAGAACACATGAATACTATGGAAAAATAGTGACAATAATTGTGATAAAAAGGATAGGGCTCAGCTAAGTGCTGTGAGTGCATGCATCATCACAGCGCTGATTTTCAGCCCGTCCTTGTTCTCACTGAATTAAATAAAAGTTAGCGGATTTTAAAAAATAAATAATAATCAATGATGGCACAACCTTGCGCTATGGCGCTCATTAGGGCAAGGCTATGTCCAGCAGTGGACTAGTATAGCCTGACGAACAAGAAGAATGTTTAGTGCAGAAATGATTACTTTACGTACCTTTTGTTTGACAGAATAAAATTTAATGTTATCTTAAGCTATATAAATAAGTTTATCTTAGCAATGCCTCGACCAGGGCCCATAATGTGAGACTTAAACATATGTATTATATTAACATCATCGTATTATACCATGAAGCGCTCGTGGCCCAGGCGAACCGAGTGATTGGAATCAATCACTTGGTTAAGCAACAACAGGCGCGGTCAGGTACGGGATGGGTGAGCGTCCCGTGACTACCGCTAGTGGCATTTTTCCGAGCGCTTCCGTGCTTCGCAAGGCACGTTAAGCCGTTGGTGCCGGCTGTCATATAATGACAGTCGTTAAGCCATGTCAGAGGCCTTATCGGCGGCTTGATAACTTCTGACAGTGAGGCCCGGCCACTGTCTCACAATCCTCCACCGAACCGGACTTGGCCCCCGTGGTGGAGTATGGCCTAACCTTCCTGCGATGCAGGAAGAGATCCGTGCCCCAGCAGTGGGGACATATAAGGGTTGATAACGTAACGTATTATACCATTATGTTCGCTAATAAATGAATATGAAAATACACCAGTGACGTAAGATGTGTTCGAGTGGAAAAAAGTCGCATGGCTTATCGTCCGACATTGTCAGTGTAGTGTGTCGCAAACCTAATAGTGTTTTGTGATAGCTGATTGAGGGTAGTCTGAAACCTCATCAGCCGAAGATGCGAACGGGTGCCAGCCACATCAGTCTTCTCGTGACCACGATGGCTGTAACGTCGTCGAAACGTCGAGGTAAAATAGCAATAAATTACTACGCGATTAAGCCCCGAAAATATTCTAACTATATATATAGTTAGAATATTTTCGGGGCTTAATCGCGTAGTAAATTACTACGCGATTAAGGTAAAATAGCAATAAATTACTACGCGATTAAGCCCCGAAAATATTCTGTGCAATTGGCAGCCTTATTGTATAGAGCAATTTCTTCCAGACAACCTACGATGGAGAGTAGCTACTGTTATTCTGTTTTATTATGCTGTTAGTATTATTTAAAAAAAAAAGTGGTACATAGTGATTCACTTTACGGTAGTAGGGACTAAATATACTCTTATGGTCATAGTTAGAATATTTTCGGGGCTTAATCGCGTAGTAATTTATTGCTATTTTACCTCGACGTTTCGACGACGTTACAGCCATCGTGGTCACGAGAAGACTGATGTGGCTGGCACCCGTTCGCATCTTCGGCTGATGAGGTTTCAGATATACACCAGTAAAGTTGTAAATTTAAAGGTCTGTGTCTACTGTACGAATCTCACATGCTCTCTCCGCTCCATTTCTGAGCACCTGATTATTGATTCCCGAGAAAAGGGCCCGTGCATTGGTAATTTTGTTCTGGGCATACATTAATATAATAAATGAGTGCACGTACGAAATTGTCGGTCGCAATAATAAATTTCCGAAAACCCTCGGTGGCACAATTATGACACTTAATTGAAAAATTCGGTTATCGGGATCTTGTTTTAAGTACTTTCGTAGAAGAGTCGCGGGAGGCGTGTTAGGGCTGCCAACAGAATCTTGTGTAATAATACAGCCTGAATACGTCCCATTGTTGGGCATAAACCTTCTCTCAGAGAGAGAGTATGGGCTTGATCACTATGCGTGCCCACCGCGGATCAGACACCTCAGATGCTCAGGTTTCCTCACGATGTTTTCTTTTCCCGTTCGCGAGTGTTATTGTTACTATACCTTCATAAATATACGTAACTTAGAAAACAAAGTCTTTAGCACATGCCGGGAAACGAACACACGACCTACCGAATGTGAAAGCCAAAGTTCTACCCCTCCGCTAACAGAAAGAAAGAAAGACATTTATTATAGCAACAAGACACATCACAGAAACAAAAAACCACAAAATTAACACAACATGAGCACAACAGAAACTAACCAAATATACAAATAAACGAAACAAAAAAACACACAAATAGCTTTCGCCTGTGGTGCGTCTAAATTGCCACAAAAGGCAGCTGACTCAGCATTGTGCTGAGGGACTGAGCCCTCAGCGCTGATTTTCAGTCAGTGCCCGAGGTAACTAAATGGTCCTACGAGGTGCGTGTCGTGGTGCATTTATAGGATATATGAATAGGATAACAGCGGTGTGTATTAATAATAAAAAAAATATAACTTATTTTTAGAACTAAATTGAAAGTGCCTGGCTACTCATAGCACAGGATATCGTAGCTTGGGAGCCAGAATGCACTTTGAAAATTGCTTAGTTTAGTTCGACAGAACTAAACTAAGCTATTTTAAAAACCTATTTAGAGGCTAAAAATTTCATCCACGCCGGGATTCGAACTCGCGACCTCTGGCTATCCGTGCCAGCGCTCTTTCCAACTGAGCTAATGGGTGACTCACCGGCATCAGTGAAATTTCCAACCTCCTTACAATATTCTCTGTATTACGTACAGGCAGCGACATCTGGCTGAAGTAATTTGCATCAGTTGCAGCCCCGAGTACCTACTTTGCAGTTAGTTTTTAACATCGGAATGATATCACTGTACCCACATGAATATACTCTTTTTTTATGCACTAACTCGTGCTAAGGACAATATTACAAACCTATTTAGAGGTTAAAAATTTCACCCATGCCGGGATTCGAACCCGCAACCTCTGGCTATCCGTGCCAGCGCTCTTTCCAACTGAGCTAATGGGCGACTCACCGGCATCAGTGAAATTTCGAACCTCTTTACAATATTCTCTGTATTACGTACAGGCAGCGACATAATACAGAGAATATTGTAAAGAGGTTCGAAATCCCGGCATGGGTGATATTTTTAGCCTCTAAATAGGTTTTTAAAATTGTCCTTAGCACGGGTTAGTGCATTAAAAAAGAGTATAAACTAAGCAAATAAAATATTTTCATTTCATTGTAAGTTATGTTATAATACTTTATTGTACACGAAAAATTAAACAAGACATTATATAAGAAATAACATGTAAAAAAGCAAGCTTATCTCTGTAAGACATTTCTTCCAGCAAATCTAAGAGAGTCGAAACGGCAGTAAAAAGCGGGTCCATATATACTTGTACAAAATAAACTACATAGACTATAAAAACCCTTAACTATAACCTAAGCAGAAATAATAATACAATGTAAATAAATAAAATACATAGTAAATAATAAATAAATATATAAAAACCTAAGCCAATTCTCAATTTATTAATTTATTAATTAATTAAGCCAGAGCTCAATTGAGCTCAATTGGTAGAGCGCTGGCACGGATAGCCAGAGGTTGCGGGTTCGAATCCCGGCATGGGTGAAATTTTTAGCCTCTAAATAGGTTTTTAAATTTGTCCTTAGCACGGGTTAGTGCATTAAAAATAAAAATAGTATAAATAAATATATAGCACAAAGTTATGATCTACATTAATAGTGCTCTTTCAACTGCTTCTTAAATGTACCAACATTTCAATTTTTACTTTTGGGCGTTGTAAAACATGAAATGTTATCAATTGTGGGACTAGCGCATATTTAAAAGTATTTGTATTTATTTATGTCCATCTTTTACGATTACCCCACCAAAGGTTCTTGGCATGACCCTTAAGGCAACATACTGTCTAAGTAATAAGAACCGAATACCAGCTTTTAGCCGGCAGAGTAAACAAGAAAATTGATTTTGAAAGAATAACTTACGGGCACCGAGCTTCGTATGTTTCACGGAAACATTTATCGATAAAAAGCATTCGCTCACCGCAACCGCAGCGCACAAATCATAATTGAAAATGATCACTTCCAAGGAAATGTGACAGCCGATTAGTATTGGGGTAAGAAATAAAAGCACGTTGCGAGTGCACAAGCAGTTCAGGCAGTCACTTATTATCGAATTTCGAATAATTAACATCGGTGGTCACGTTTGACTCGTTGAATTTCCAATCAACGTGGCTAAAAGAGATAATCTAAGCCACTTAATATTTTTTTTCTAAATACTGCAGCCTAAAAGATTTGGTAGCACCTTGTTGAAATTCCACCACTGAGGATAACTTGTGAGTCCTGTGAGAGTAATAAATAATTTATGGCAAGAAAAAAATCTTCAATCTAGCACTGAAATTAAAAAAAGTAGGATAAAATTGTCGATGGATTAACTAACAACTTATGAATTTTTGATATTGTAGTTTGCTCAGACCAATTTGTAAGTGTTTACAATTGTTCTTTTAGTTCCTGACGGAAGCTTGGAATGGAACAGTTCGATATTAAAATATCTTACTGTTCCAACTCCAAGCTTTTATCTTATCATACAATGACAATGCTATTTTTTACGTAGTTTTCGAAATATGGGTGCAGGGCACTGCAGGCTGAAGGCTTCCATCCTTTTAGACCAAGATTTTTGGTCATCTGCCACCTCTGACCACTCCAGCAAGAGTTTGTCAAAATCCCGCCATCGTCAAGTCACATAATTGAAAATGATCACTTCCGAGGAAATGTGACAGCCGGTTACTATTGGGGTAAGAAATAAAAGCAGGTTGTAAGTGTTCAAGCCAGTCATTCGCCAGTCGATTATTATCGAATTTCGAATAATTAACATTGGTGGTCACGTTTGACTCGTTGCATTTCCAATCAACGTGGCTATACAGGATAATTTTGAAACTGCAGGCAGATGCTGGATGCGGCAAGCTGAAGACAGGGCGTTATGGTGCTCATTAGTGGAGGGCTATGTCCAGCAGTGGACTAGTATAGCCTGACGACGACGACGAAACAGGATAATTTTAGTTCACCATCATCATCTACCCATTATATCCCCACCGAGGGGTATGGGTCTCTTCCATGAGAACGGTATAGGCCATTACTCTACCACGGAGGCTAAGTCCAGATTGGCGGAGGCTTGCAAGACTAGTGGCTGGTCTTACTGTCAGAAGTTTTTAAGTCGCCTTTGAGTTACGTAAAAATAATTCTTTAACAGTGTAGAGCGGTGGTAGCCCAGTGGGTAGAATAATGGACAAGCGAGAGACCCAGGTGGGCAAGACTTAGTTTTCTAAGTTAAGTACATTTTATTTTGTAAATTTGTAGTAGTAATGTCTCTTGCGGTCAAAGATAACATCTTGAGAAGAACTGAGTGTCTGAGGTGTTTAAATATCTCTGCGCTTGAAAACGCCAATCTACGGTGGGCACGCTTGGTAATTGAAGAAGGTCTCTGTCTGAGAGAAAGTCTACTCCAAAATGATCTAGATTTTGAAATGGACACCTAGTTTAAATTGTAACGTTCATTAGGCCGCAGTTTCTGGGCTACTTTGAATAAACCCTTTTAATTTCATATCATTATAGTGCAATACCACAGTTGCTAAGTATAAAAGAAAACATCGTGAGGAAACCTGAGTGTATGGGGTGTTCATATTCAGCGCTTGAAATTGCCAATCCGCGGTGAGCACGCGGAGTAATTAAGCCCATACCCTCTCTGAGAGAAGGCCTGTGCCCTGCAGTGAATCATTCATAGGCTACTTGCAAGAAACAGTCTACTTGATCTAGTTCAGATAGAACAATTTGTGAGGCACGTTAGAGTTCTTTTTTAGTTCTTGACGGATTTTTATATCGTACAACTCAAATCAAATAAATTTATTTCAACTTAAAGAATTTACGTTCTGTTTGCTGAATGTCAATGTACAATTCAAATGTAAGCCGCTACCTTCGGGCCGTAGTGTACGTATTTTGTAGTGTATTGTTCTAAATGACAACACTTAATATTTTACAACGCGCAAAACTATAAATACCGTTTCTTAATTTTGATATCTTGATCACTAAAAAAATATTTACAATTTTTACTATCGCTTAATTAAAATAAATAAAAGTAAATAAATAAAAACCAAAAATTGTGTGATGACGTCACACATACGGTGGAGTTAGGAGGTACCGTTGCCTAATATTAAAAATGATCATAACATGACAGATGTCATTTTCAATTTCATTCAAATGTCATGTCGGAGAAATTACTTTTCCATTCCCTAATTCCAATGGTTTTTAAAAAGGCGCCAAGGGTGTTAGTATTATTAGGCCGTATGTGTGACGTCATTTGGCGCTTACGTCCTTTTAGAATAAGACTAAATTCAAACAGAAAATTATGAATGAAAATCATCGAATTTCCGAAAATAAAAAATATGGGTCGTTTTATTTCGTATCTAGTTTCCTTTAAGACCGTAAAATACGTATGCGTAAAAAAAGAAAATGTTGTCAATTCCAAGCTTTTATCATATCATTACATTACATTAACACTGCTCATTTAAGCCAAATTATAAAAAGAAAAATGCAGCAATCTAAAATTGCCACTGGCCGGCGAACAATAAAAAGGCATCGAGCATCAAAATTGGCCAGTAATCATTCATTCGGAATTTGAATTTACAAGCAGTCGTCGACGGTGGTCCACGCGCGAATATTGGGCGTGTTCCACGATCGATACCGACATGTCCGATGCAATTTCGCGGTGCACGGCGCGGAGTCAAATTTATAGATTAATCGCTTGCACGAGTAGGTGTAGCTTAGGGTCCATTTTCACCGGTCGATAGAGACGCGGAGGTTTATAAATATATTTCGCGATAAATTTCTCTCATATACAAATAATACAAATCTACCGCGTGACTGCGTGCGATAATTTTCTGTTGATCACAAAATAATGACAAGGCAAGAATAGAATGGCTGAGTTAGGTGCTTTCCTCTTTACAGAAACAAAGGCGACTTACCCTTTTTTAGCTTATGTTTGCCGCTTCCGTGACTCTCCAAGGTTTTCTAGAAGAAATCAATTACTTAGACATAAGCCTTTGGACGTGTTATTTCATATGTGATGTCCTGTTTAGTGTTTCGTGTGGAATAAAATAATAGATAAATATGCCTCAATTAATAACTTCCATAAATAAATTTCACACAACACAATCACTTGTCCTAGTCCCAAACTACCAGGATAGCAGGAACAGGATACCCTGTGCTATGTTAATTAGGCAAGGACATTACAAACAGCGGCCATTTGTACAAGTGTACGGCGGCTCCCAGCAGGAATCAAACACACGATCTCCGACATCGTAATTAGACGTAATACCGCTTATACAAGGCAGTTGATTGTACAGTAATTTACAATTAGTTACGTAAAATACCAAAACTCGCGCATTTTTTTCGTTGTCGAAAAATCGGCCGCCCGTCGTGGTTTCGGAAACCAACCCATTTTATCTTTAAACACTAAAAAGTTACTGAAAATGGCTGCGTGTACTTGAAGCACAAGATTATATCTGTCGAATAGTCATAAAATACTGGATCTTCTTCTTAACAAAAACAAAAATACAAGCAGTTGTTTCGCTCCGCAAAACGACAAAAACATTCTACACCAATAAAATGTAACAGATAACTTACTAATATTGACAAATTAGCCTTAAGTGTTAAAATATTTATATTCTGTATCCTCCACCAAATACCACGATTAGGTCATCCATTAAGTGACGACCTTTAAAGATCGGCGGTTTTTAAAAAATCGACCTGTCGAGGTCCGGTCGGTATTAAAAATTGAGCCCATTTATTATGGGTCGAATTAAGGTACCCTCCCAACAAAGTGCCTGTATCAAGGTTTTATTCGAATAAGGGCGACGGTTTAATATTCACGCGAGAGATTCCATATGATTTTAATTACAGCAGACTTTGTTGCCGTTTTGTCGCGTAATAATAGAATTGACGCGACCCACAATGGTTTGATACCAATCTCTCGTATTGTGGCTATGAAGCAAAATGGAATATCGGTTATAGCTTTCGTAAATAGTTTTTTTATGTAGGCTATAAATGTCCCACTGCAGGGCACAGGCCTTCTCTCAGAGAGAGAGAGTATGGGCTTATTACTCCGCGTGCTCACTTCGGATTGGCAATTTCAAGCGCTGAGGTATTCGAACACTCCATACACTCAGGTTTCCTCACGATGTTTTCTTTTATACTTAGCGACTGTGGTATTGCACTATTATGAAATGAAATTAAAAGGGTTTATTCAAAGTAGCGCAGAAATTGCGGCTTAATGAACGTTACATTTTAAACTAGGTGTCCATTTCAAAATACAGATCATTTTGGAGTAAAAATGGACAAAAAAATCTTCAATCTTAGTCTATTCAGAGTCCTTAATCAACCGTCGAGTTTCCACAATTATAATAAAACATAGAACTCATGCGTTGTACCGGTTAAAACCAGTCTCAAATACAGCTTAGTTAATAAGTCAGCTCGGCCAAGCCTCAACTCAAATTCAAGAACGCAGAGAAACATCCGCAACTCCATTTCGCTTACTCATTAAAAAATACCGGCACAAATCACAATCGATAGAGCCAATAACTCCCGCGGGACGTTATGACGTGGCCCATCAATTATTTCGAAGAACAATAATGCTATTAAGAAGCTGGGAACGGTGCATAAAATCGTAATCCTTACTAGTACAATTGGCAGATGACGCCATAGAGCTAAGAAAGGCGGTGGATGTGGTATTTTTTTGCTATCACAGTGACTTGTATTCACCGTCTGTGATAGTAAACACCTCACTCAATGATGTGCACGAAATCCTTCAATTAAATTGCAATACCGTTCTAATTTCACAGATAGACGATAATTCGAGTAGTATTTTATTTTATAGAGCGGCGGTAGCCCAGTGAGTAGGACAACGGACTCGGAAGAAAGAGACCAAGGTTCGATTCCCTTGTATGTACCAATTACTTTTTTTGTAAGTTATATATATTTACGAAGTTAAAGTAGCAGTATCAGTAGCAGTAGGGACACAAACCGGGGGGTGGGCAGCAGCGCCCCCTGCAGTACAATTCCACCAAACTGCGATCCCCAACCCACATGCCCAGCGTGGGGATTATGGACATTACCCCCCAATGATGGCTAAACCTTGCGCTGTGGCGCTCATTAGGGGAGGGCTGTGTCCAGCAGTGGACTAGTATAGCCTGAAGAAGAAGAAGAAGTAGCAGTATTACTCGTTAACGATGGAGGAAAACATCGTGAGGCAATAACTTGTTCTCTGTCTATGTATCTATCTGAGACAAACCCTAAATGTAACGTCTAAACAACTACCTACATGGTCGCAATAAAGTTTTTTTTAAGTATCCTATAAAAATCCCACTTGCAAACTTATTACATACATACATACATACATACATACATACATACATACATACATACATACATACATACATACATACATACATACATACATACATACATACATACATACATACATACATACATACATAAGCTCACGCCTGTATCCAGGGGGGTAGGCAGAGACCAGGGACTGCCACTTGCCACGATCCTGACAGATCACCTTCGCTTCATCAATGTTCATAAGTCGTTACATGCACGCACGCCGGTTCCGGGTACTTTTTATCTTTCCCTTTGCTAATACACCCCCTTTTTGGTCGATGTAAGTCCGTCTGGGACGTCCCTTACCAGCCCTTCCATTCACATTCGCAATATATATTTGTTTCGTCAATCTTTCTTCCTTCATCCTCTCCACACGTCCAAACCAACGCAACATTCCTTTCTCAATTCTAGTCGCTACATCCTCTTTAATTAAACTTATTAATTATGATTTAAAAAATGCCGCATCCAGCCCCCCGCCTTCACGCATCATCTGATTAAGTACTTTAATAGACAATTACGCATTGTGTGTTTAGGGGCCGGTCGGCGGCAGATTTAGACTGATAGCGCCTCGTTACCGATGGTACACACGGCTGGTACTACGGACTACGGACACTGGACCGTTCTTATCTCAAAGGCAAAGAGTAGAATTCAGTGTGTTAGCAGGAAGGTCGATATGCCGTCTTGCGTACATTGCTGCGGACTGCGCGGCATTCCGGCACGCGTGCCTTTAAACTCTGCCCTGGATTGTGTGCGCTAATTAGATTTGTGGATTATAATTTAGTGTATTAGAAAAACGTCGCAACTCCATTGTTCTTTTATTAAATAGTTGGATAGGTTATATATTCTTAATGTTGCCCTATCCCGTGCTGAAAACAATTTTCAAACACCTATTTAGAGGCTAAAAATTCCGCCTATGCCGGGACTCGAACCTGCGGCCTCTGGCTAACAGTACCAGCGCTCTCCCAACTGAGCTATTGGGCAAGTGCCACCATCTGCGAAATTTCGAACCTCTTTACAAAATTCTCTGTATTATTTAGTAGTAGTAAATTGCTGTCTGGAAGTAATTGCTCTAAGCAATAAGGCCGCCAATCGTACTGTATCTTTGTAATTATTTTTTGTTTGTTTTTTCCTGGTGTACAGAATTTTATTTATTATTCTTACCTTCTTATGTTATATTAAACTAATTACTTATTAAAATCAGGGCTGAAGGCTTGTCTTAGTCAGTTGCCTTTTATAGTATTCTATCGTTTTCCTTCCTTATTTATTTTTTGTGAATGTTACGTTTTAGTAATGTTATGTACTGTGGCGTCTGCACTGTTTCTATAAGATAAGATAAGAATATTCTTTATTGTACACCAGAGCACATTATAAAACATGTAAAGATGCAATTGGCGGTCTTATTGCTAACATCAATTTCTTCCAGACAACCTTACGACGAAAAGTTGCTGAAGGAAATAAGTGACGTGTAGTCGGTGCAAATATGAATATTAATACACTACTTATATAAATAACAATAAACCTACATAAACAGTTACATATATAGTTATGATAAACTTACATAAATAAGTTATAATAACAATTTTCGCGATGAGGAAATAAATACAATATTGTGTACCTATATGGAGACATACGGAAAAGACAAAATGAAAAGGAGAATGCACGAATACTAAACTTGCAGGGACAGATAAAACTCCTTGACCTTATAATCAATGTTTCTTCTTTTTAGTTGCATTAAGTATGTGTTTTTACTCTCATCTGTACTCATAATGTCATATTCATATGCCCTACAAACTTAAAAACACCTAATTTCGCATGTAACATACCCCTTCTGATATTGTCGCGATGTTTATCAAACATCAGTCGTCTGATAAATCAAAACCACCACACTTACGATAGATACATCAATCATGTATTATGTATTATTGTGTTTATGTATGAGTATCAACTATAAAATCATATTGTCTAATATTGCTTAGTTGCGCCGACTACCCGTCAATCAGTTTCCGTTTCTTCTTTTTCGTCGATGGTTGACTGGAAGAAATTACTTTTAGTAATAAGGCAGCCACTTGTACTGTACTGTTATTTTTTAAGTCTCTTATGTAATCCCTGGTGTACATGCAATAAAGAATATTTTATCTATATATCTATCTATCGATTGTAATTGTGTTTGGTTTTAACCATAGCGTATGTAGGAAGTTGGCTAGTTTTGATTCTGCCCGGTACACTGACCTCTTGTTCGTGGCAATGTCATGTGACTGACTGAACCCAAACCTTAGGCGTAGGGCGAGCAAGAGTGTAGTGTGTAGGGAGGCTTGAAAAACCTTTTTCATTTCTTATACTCGGAAAGTAGTGTTGTTTTGATCTGATTATTGGGTGGAAAATGCTGCTCATTCTCAAAACTCATTCAAATTATCTCATTCAATAAACTCATTCATATCTTCCCACCTAAGGGCCGGAATGAACTTTAAAAATAGAACTACTGTCAGCTGTGAAGAGTTTCATGTAAAGCAAACTAATTAAAAAAAATGCTGCTAAAAAATAAAGTGAACTTAGCGCAAACTTCTTTGAGCGGAACAAGCTGCAACAATTACGCGGTGAGTTCCATATTTAAAATTAAAGAAAAACTTTAATTTGCAAAACCAAGAACATTTGCCAACAAACTGTTATGCAGTTTGGCAGAAACCAACTTCCGTATTTTTTTGTATTTTTGTTTGAATCAATCAATCATAATCATAAAAGTCGAAGTTAATTATTCAATTCTTGTCAGTTATATTTAGAAAGAACGCACATATTTGGAACGGTCAAACGATAAAAAAAAACGCTTTCCTCGCCAAAGATCAAATGTTGCGAGGTGCTAATCGATGTTACGTTAAAGGTTTTTTATACATTTTAATTTACCAGTAATTTGCATTAAATTAACCAACACCATCATCTCTATTTAGATTGCCACAAATTCGCCTAAATCGCTAATGTAACAACCAATAAACAACCAACGGGAAAAAAAATGCGCAACCCGCAGATTTTACTACGAGATAATTGTACGAAAACTATTAAATTTGGCGAGCGATTCCCTCGAATCGTGACGGATCGAGAACTCGAATTCTCACCGCATTTATGAATAAATCGGCAGTAAAAAGAGATCGTCCATCATCGGGCGCTGCACCGGCATAGATTATATCGGGGAATGCCCTTCTTGGATTCACGTTTTGTCTGTGTTTACTGTAACAACGTGACATTGCCCGGCCGCCACAACTTATAAATTCAATCGATGGTACTATTTCAGAGACACGATTTCACTGATATTAAGTTACAAGTTGTTTTTGAATCACAGTAAAGCGATGGCAATAGCACAGCGCCGTATATAAGAGCCGACCAAATTTTAGGTTTCTGTCGTATCTTCTTCAGGCTATACTATGTAGTCCACTGTTGGACATAGCCCTCCCCTAATAAGAGCCATAGCGCCCTGTCTTCAGCTTGCCGCATCCACATTCTGTCGTATAACCTATCATAATGATAATGGTGATTGTTTGGTAGATCGATTCCTAGTGAAACGCGCGAGTGATCGGAATCGATTATTAAGGTTAAGCAACAACAGGGGCGGTCAGGTGCTGGATGGGTGAGCATCCCGTGACTACCGCAAGGGACGTTAAGCCGTTGGTGCCGGCTGACATGTAATGGCAGTCATTAAACCATGTCAGAGCTCTTATGGGCGGCTTGATAACTTCTGACAGTAAGGCCCGCCACTGTCTTACAATCCTCCACCAACCCGGACTTGGCCCCCGTGGTGGAGTATGGCCTAACCTTTCTACGATGCAAAAAGAGACCCGTGCCATAGCAGTGGGGATATACAAGGGTTGATATCGATTGGTAATGTCCTTGTCTTGATATTATAGCGCAGGCCCGTATCCTAGTTGAGGACCTATAGTAGTCTATAACTAAACAAGCGAAGTTCGATAGCGATGCGCTATCGACATAACAATATTGGCAACAAGTAAGTAGGTTGTATTATATTATTCATATTAATTTATTAGCGATCTTAATGGTATAATACAATGATGGATGTTACACATGTTTTAGTCTCACATTATTTTCCCTAGTCAGGGCATTGCTAAGATAAACTCATTTATATACCTTAAGATACCGTAAAATTTTATTCTGACAAACATAATGTACGTAAAGTACTAAACATTACTTATACATTATTATTACCTGTACGTAATACAGAGAATAGTGTAAAGAGGTTCGAAATTTCACTGATACCGGTGAGTCGCCCATTAGCTCAGTTGGAAAGAGCGCTGGCGCGGAAAGCCAGAGGTCGCGGGTTCGAATCCCGGCATGGGTGGAATTTTTAGCCTCTAAATAGGTTTTCAAAATTACTTATACATTTGACATTTCAACATTCACGTTACTGTTCGTTGGAACTCATCTAGGAACAATAAGGAACTATAATACAAAGCGTTAAAAAGACAGGCAGCTTTGAAATCACTGCGAGAGATGTTGCCCATAAATAGAAAGATACTTGTTGAGAAAAATACCTTAAAATGGTCAGTGATTTTGCAACGAAAAGCGCGACCATCAGTTTCACTTATCTATCAAATAAAAACCCCTTAAATTTTACACCCACCTATTACCCATCCATACGACTGATGTGATTCGCCTTTTCACGGCACTAGCGACCTCTGACTTCAAAGAATAAAACCGTCGGGCGTAGTTCACCAGATGCGACACGGTAATTCAGTAGCTTTTTTCGCCAGTAGCACTGATCAAGCATTAAGACAAAAGCTATTCTCTCACCAGACACTTTCTCTTGATAAGTGAAGTTTTGTCACTTGGCAAAGTTTTGTGGCGTTATTACACTGCTTGGTCACGGGCCTTATTGAGCATCGCAGAAAGGTTAGGCCATACTCTACCACGGTTGCCAAGTCCGGGTTAGTAGAGTATTGTAAAACAGTGGCGGGCCTTACATTCAGAAGTTATCAAGCGGCCAATAAGGCCTCTGATATAGCTTAACGCCTGCCGTGACATGTATGGCTCGTAGCCCCGGCTGCCTGAGTAATCTTAAACGATCACGACAAGCACGAGGTTAAGCAACACAGGGCGCGTTCAGTGCATGGATGGGTAAACTGTCTATGACTAACGCAAATGGCATTTTCCGAGCGGTTCTGTGATTTTCAAAGCACGTTTGGTAGTTGGTGCCGGCTGCCGTCGATAGGTGGCAGTCGTTAAGTCAAGTCAGAGGCCTTAGGGCGACTTGAACACTTGTGAGAGTAAGACCAGCCACAAGCCTCCACCAATCCGTACTTGGGCCCCGTGGTGGAGTATGGTCTATACCTTCCTTAGGGAAGAGACCCGTGCCCCTCGGTGGGGACATAATGGGTTAATGATGATGATGATTGCATGATGATTACATGACAGCTGGCAGCAACGGTTGAGCGGCAAAAGAGGCTTACGACGTACATACTGTTTGTAAAGCTACCGAAGGACATGAAAGATTCAGATCCACTAACAATATTTAAACTCCAAGCTTTCTTCTTCTTGATGGGTAAGGTGTAGACAGAGCGGTCGTGGTTAGATGCCGCTCTGGTGAGTTCATGCAGATGTCCGTCCACAGTGGACTTTACTTGGTCGGTCCATTGCATTGGTGAAATTGAAAAATTGTTTAATTATCGCAAAAAGTACAAAAGCAACTTAAAATAGACTAAGTTAATTACATACTTAGTTAATGGTGGTGCTCTACCGCGTGCTTTAGTACCCTCTACAAATCAAATCAAATAAAATAAATTTATTTCAACGCAAAGAATTTACATTCTGTTTGCTGAATGTCAGTGAAAAATGTAAGCCACTGCTTTCGGGCCGTATTGTAGTAAAGAAAAAGGCAGCGGTAAACAAATCTCCTCTCTGACCATCTTTTCTCGCGTCATCTTAAGCCAAATACATCAGCTGCATACCTAATAAGATTTCATGATTGCTATTAACAACCCTAAATGCCAATGCTTTAGTCAAATGTCTCACAATAGTAGGGGAAAACATAAGCTGCGGCCAGAGACACGAACAACACTCGTTCACGAGCAAAACGCAGTGCTCAGCTATCATCATCTGAACCATTTTGGAGGGAGATAAATGACTACCATTCCCTGTACCACGATACGCTCGATGGAATTGTTGTCACGTCAGCCCAAGAACTGCTGTTGAATTTTTTTATGATATGTCATCAAAAGTAACACCACACATACTTCACAAGGACTTCATTTCTACAGCATTAATCTTTCTTTCTTGATTCTTTTGCAATACCAACGTCTCTATACCGCATATAACTACTAACACAACATTACGGACAACTACATCATGCAGATCTTTTCACTAAACTGATAGACTTCGATTGCCACCGTTATACTAAGATAAGATAAGATTATTCTTTATTGGACACCAATTATAAAACATGTAAAGATACAGTGTACAGGTAGTGGCCTCATTTCTAAAAGAAATTTCTTCCAGACAATATTATGACGGAAAGTTGCTGAACGAAATCAGAGACGGTGCAAATTTTGAATATATCAAAATACTACTTATGTAACTAATCTACATAAATAACTCATACGATGCGATGCAGGAAGAGGCCTCAGCAGCGGGGAGATACAAAAGCTTCATATCATCATCAAACAGCTAAGAAAACAGGGCTTCCGCTGACATGGAGAAGTGTAGATTCCGTAAGAGAATACCCTCAGCGTCTATACCAAGGCAGTGACAGAATCCTTTAAGGTTTAACAAGCTGCGACTACCACCCACTGTTCGTGTCATGACACATCCATCTTGAATCTTGACGGAACTTTCGATGCGCGTAAAAATTTATGGCGTCTAGTTTTTTTTAAGGCAGCGAAGACGTATGGAGCTAAATGTATTTACCTTGTTAAAAGGTGTTTGGAGTGAGACTTGAGTCAAAAAAAATGCCGCAGATGGGCAGTGGATCATTTCGTTTCGTGTCACCTCTTCTTCGGCCCGTCGATGGCAAACGAGGTTGCCGACTTAGTGAAATTATTTGCTAATGAATTCCACGAAGAGTTTACTGATTTAACTATAAGCTGTTTCTTTTTTTACAAAACTATTGTTCACACATAATAGATTTTATATAGATAGATGTAGTTAGTAGTTAGACCTGAGATTTCCGCACTTAGCCTCATAGTTGGGCCATTGTACGTAGCAAGCGCTGAGGTACGCTAACACCTCAGACACTAGGGTTTCCTTACGATGTTTTCCTTCACGGTCAGCGAGTAGTATTTCTACTATAATTTCACAAATGTACATAACTTAGAAAACAAAGTCATTGGTACATGCCGGGGTTCGAACCCACGACCTCCTGATTGAGAAGCCGGCGTTCTACACCGCTCCGCTACCACCGCTCGCTATATAGATCGATAGAGAACACTTTATTGCATAACCAGAAAAAAAAAATCAGAACCATGATTACTAAAATCTATGTTATGTTATACAATTCACAGTGCATGTACACAATTACAAAGCGCTCGTGGCCTAGTCGTACCGAGTTATTGGAATCAATCACTTGAGTTAAGCAATAACAGGCGCGGTCAGGTGCAGGATGGGTGACCGTCCCGTGACTAGTTACTATACCGCTAGTGGCATTTTTCCGAGCGCTTCCGTGCTTCGCAAGGCACGTTAAGCCGTTGGTGTCGGCTGTCATGCAATGGCAGTTGGTAAGCCATGTCAGAGGCCTTATGGGCGGCTTGATAACTTCTGACAGTAAGTCCCGCCTCTGTCTTACAATCCTCCACCAACCCGGACTTGGTCCTTGTGGCGGAGTATGGTCTAACCTTCCTGCGATGCAGGAAGTAGGTACACACGTGCCCCAGCAGTATACAGTTATACACCCGTGTCCCAGCAGTGGGGATATAAAATGGTTGATATCGCAATTAATAAAATCGATAATATATCGAAACCAAGTAGTGGAACTTTGCAAAAATGTAAATACTTATAATTACATAATATATAAAGTACATTATTTAATTAAGTTTGCCAGTTTAAAACGCTTTTTGTAGAGGGTAGTAATTATGCATCGTTATCAATCATCGTCATCTGGTCTCTGCCTACCCTTTTGAAATACAAGCGTGAGCGATAGCCAAATTAAAGTGCGTTATAGAAAAAGTTAGTTTGTTTCTTTCTTTGTTTGTTTGTTTGTTTGTTTGTTTGTTTGTTTGTTTGTTTGTTTGTTTGTTTGTTTGTTTGTTTGTTTGTTTGTTTGTTTGTTTGTTTGTTTGTTTGTTTGTTTGTTTGTTTGTTTGTTCGTTCGTTCGTTCGTTCGTTCGTTCGTTCGTTCGTTCGTTCGTTCGTTCGTTCGTTCGTGTGTGTGTGTGTGTGTGTTTGTTTGTTTGTTTGTTTGTTTGTTTGTTTGTTTGTTTGTTTGTTTGTTTGTTTGTTTGTTTGTTTGTTTGTTTGTTTGAAAAGGCAGTCTCTAAAAATATCTCTGCAACGACTCGACTGAAAACCACTCGACTGAGAATGGGCAAGCTGAAGTGGCAGTGGGCTGGCCATATCTCGCGAAGAACTGACAACCGTTGGAGTAAACTTGTTTTTGAGTGGAGACCGCGACTCAGCAAACGTACTTTAGGACACCCTCCGATCAGTTGGGATGGCAATCTGCTATAAACTTCAGTCAGATGCTGGATGCGGCAAGCTGAAGACAGGGCGCTCATTAGGGGAGGGCTATGTCCTGCAGTGGACTAGTATAGCCTGACGACGAAATACTCATTGACCATTCTTTTGTCATTATGTTCGATGCCACCGCCGATAAGCTTGTCCCAGAGGTCAATTCAGTATAATATCGCCGTTTCGAATCGTTAAATTTCACGTCAACGGTAAGTAGGTTTCTTCTCATTTTAAGTGAATTTAATAGGCTTTTCAATGCAATCAATCTAGATTCTTTTAAGATTTATTGTTCGAGTAGGTAAAATTTTACAGTACGGCCTTTTTCGTATAAAAGAGGTTCAAAGTGTTCAATTTTGGTAACATAATAAAAACATGAGGAATAAATCTTTTCCCATAACATTATACATCAACATATCTTAACAAATCATAAACTCACGCCTGTAAGTCGGAGAGGTAAGCAGAGCCCAGAGTGGCCTCGAACCGAGAGTTTATAATTAATCATTCGAAGTGCGGTCAGGTGCACGATGGGTGAGCGTCCCGTAAACACCGCAAGTGGCATTTTTCTGAGCAGTTCCGTGCTTTGCAAGGCACTTCAAGCCGTTGGTGCCGGCTGTCATGTAATGGCAGTCGTTAAGACATGTCAGAGACCTTATGGGCGGGTTAATAACTTCTGATAGTAAGACCCGCCACTGTCTTACAATCCTCCACCAACCCGGACTTGGCCCCCATAGTGCTTACTCCACTATGGGGGCCAAGGCCTAACCTTTCTGCGATGCAGGAAGAGACCCGTGCCCCAGCAGGGGGGGCTACAAGGGTTACCAAATAAGGTACCTACATCCAAAGTCATAAAGTTGGGTACATCAAGTTTCATATACAGTCTATTTATTATTCTTACTTGTCCAATTTAGTAAACAAGATTCTAACCTTAAAATTGAGATTAGATGCCTAAACAAGACATTTTCTCGCAAATTCATGAACCATCTGCACACGCTGCCAATTTTATAATATGTTTATAAAATTGACAGCGTGTTATCTAAAAGAGTGTTTCAGCTTACTTCATTTATGGAAATATGGCAGTTTTGGACTAAAAAGTCACAGTTTAAGGGTAGAATCTTGTTTGCTAAATTGGACAGGTAAGAATAAATAGACTGTAGAACATTTATTTTAAATTAATCAAAATTCAAGATGGCGGAAACCAAACAGCACGAAACAAAATATCCGATGGAAACAGTCGAAAATCCGCACATCTTAAAAGCCTCCCGCGATAATCACAGCCAGATATCTCAATAGCCAGTGATCGCATTACGTCGAATTGACAACATTTAAATTTTTTAGCATACGTATTTTACCGTCTTAAAGGAAACTAGATATACGAAATAATACGACCGATATTTTTTTATTTTCGGAAATTCGATCAATTTCATTCAAAATTTTCTGTTTAAGTTTCGTCTTATTCTAAAAGGACGTAACCGCCAAATGACGTCACATATACGGCTTAATAATACTAACATACATAACATAACTACACCCTTGCCGCCTTTTTAAAAACCATTAGAATTAAGGAAAGGAAAAGTATTTTTTCTCCGACATGACATTTGAATGAAATTGAAAATGACATGATGTGTCATATTATTATCATTTTTAATATTAGGCATCGGTACCTCCTCATTCCACCGTATTTGTGACGTCATCACACAATTTTTGATTTTTATTTATTTTCTCTAAAATTAAGCAATAATAAAAATTCTAAATATTTTTTCGTAATCAAGATAGCAAAATTAAGAAACAGTATTTTAGTTTTGCGCATTGTAAAATACGAAATGTTGTCAATTACGTTGATATCAAAATAAATAATCACGCTGCACAATTTAAAAGGTAACAATTACATACAACTCAACGCCAACAACTTTGTACCGCAAAGCCATTCTTCCGTCCACACGCTGGAAAACCGAAGCGAAAAAATCCGTCTAATCCCGGCAGCCACAATAATGAAATACCAAACAGTCCAGCTAACTAGCAACCGCGTAAAGGGCCCTTAATAGCACCCCATTAGCAACAGAAAAGGCAATTATTGCCTCAGGAACAATTAGCTGGCCGCGTGAGTACCTCACACGTCCACCCGGTGACATGCTAAAAGCGAGGCGAAAATGTGACCATTAAGGGGACGTGCCTTAAAACGGCTTTCTTTGCTTCCGTTGCGTAACAGGACCAGTCTTAACCAGTTTTAATCGAGAATAAACATATCGCTACAAATAAATGCTTGTTTTAAATTGTCCTTAGCACGGGTTAGTGCATTAAAAAAAATAAAGATGTGGGTACAGCGATATCATTCCGATGTAAAACCTAACTGCAAAGTAGGTACTCGGGGCTGCAAGGGATGCAAATTACTTCAGCCAGATGTAGCTGCCTGTACGTAATACAGAGAATATTGTATGGAGGTTCGAAATTTCACTGATACCGGTGAGTCACCCATTAGCTCAGTTGGAAAGAGCGCTGGCACGGATAGCCAGAGGTCGCGGGTTCGAATCCCGTCATGGGTGGAATTTTTAGACTCTAAATAGGTTTTTAAATTTTCCTTAGCACGGAATAGTGCATTAAAAAAATATTATATAAATAAATGTTATACAGCCAAATACGAGAAGCCCTGTGCCCTGCAATGGGACGTTTATAGGCTACACAAAAAAATTGAAACGGTATACCTAACTGTGACGATATATGAAATTGTTAACTGCCAGTGCATGTAAGGGTAAAAATTATGTACACTACTCACACGCTACATCACGTACACATAGACACACACACACACCCATATAAATATTTATGTTACTGTAAGTGAGAGATTTGCTGACACCGTGAGGGTCTACTGATTTTTATATTTTATATTATATTTTGTTTTGTTATATTTTGTATTTATAGCGCTCGCTAAGGTTGAAGGAAAACATCGTGAGGAAGCCTGAGTATCCGAGTCTACTTGAAATTGCCAATCCGCTGTGGGCACGCATTAAATACCTAATCGCGATTAGGCCCTTTTAACATTTAACTTTAATGTCTCAACATTTTTTATATGCAGAGATTATTTAAACACCTCAGACACTAAAGTTACCTCACGATGTTTTCCTTCTCAGCAAATATCTCACATACAGTAACACAAATATTTATGTGTGTGTGTTTGTGTGCGAGGGTGCGTGTGTGTGTGTGTTGTGTTTAAATAATTCTTTTTTTGAACTTAAACATAACTCAATAATTCTTTATTCGAAATCGCTTACAGAGGTGACACCCCCTTAATCCAGAACTTAAGGCCGAGGAATTCTATTGAAACACCGATAGGATCGGGCCTAGATTCAGACGATGTCAGATAGGGCGCACTCTGTAGGGCGAAGATTGACACGAGAGTGGGCGAACCTGGGCACTTGGCTAGATTTGGAGTCAGATTGATGAGGGTCCGGCGAGGTGGTGTTAAAACGCAAGGCTGGTCTTGTTTGTGCCTTTAGAATGGGGACAAAATCTGCGAACGTTTCGTTTTGCGTCGCGTATAGGATTAAGCGGGGACAATAGGCGTGACGACAGTATCAAATAATCAAAGATTTGAGGATATTAAGGGAAAGTACATATTATATATGCTGTGTGGTGTCGGCCTAGAGAATAGCACCAACCCAAATTCTTCCTGCGGGTGTCGGGTGTCGTAAAAGGCGACTAAGGGACACAAACCAGGGGGTGGGCAGCAGCGCCCCTTGCAATACAATTCCACCAATCTGCGATCCCCAACCCGCATGCCCAGCGCGGGGATTATGGGTATTACCCCCGAAAGATGGCACAACCTTGCGCTATGGCGCTCATTAGGGGAGGGCTATGTCCAGCAGTGGACTAATTAGCCTGAAGAACAAGAAGAAGAATTCAGTCTACCATTTTCAAAATTTGAAATACGTCATACCTATTTTCGAGATTTACATAATTTTTAGCATTACTACTTCACATTTCGACTAGATCTGATTATTTTTACCTGCTTATTTTGTTTTTATCCAGTTTTCTGTTTATATCTTCTATGATATAAAAATGAATCGCTGAATGTGTTGGTAAGCGCAAATCTCGAGAGCAGCTGAACCGATTTGGCTATAATTCTTTTTTTTATATTCCTTGAAGTACGAGGATGGTTCTTACGGAGAAAAAAGAAGTATCGACTGTTAGATGGTACGAAGTTCGCTGGGTCAGCTAGTTATAAATAAAATGAACAAACACATTAAAATAAAGTCGTTCCAGTTTTATTATTTATGAGCTTTACAACATCACAAGCTGATTTTGATTTTGTAATAATCGTCGTAGTACCTACAGAAAAGGTTTGGACGGTGAGAAACTATGGAAAAATTTAAACAAACAGTAAAAACAATAATTTCACTTTCTCATAGAAACTGTTCTACCAACCTAAGACAGAAAAACAGAAACAATGATAGTGGAGGAATTTTTTTTGGTAATATCTATAGGATAGATGATGCGAAATACACCGGGTCATCTAGAACGAGTAAATAAAATCAAATAATAAATTGCTCTAAGACAACTACTCAATCGTGGTCTTCTTTTTAGCGTGACGATGGCAAGCCATAGTGGTTAAATTCTTAAATTAAATTCGCTAATTTTCCCCAGCTATCTTTAAAAACAGGGTTTATGATTTGTATCTATCACTCTAATTATAAATTTTTTTATTTGATTTTGTTATTGTTTTTCTTAATGTAGGTATGTCTTTCTTTTTATCCTCTTGTGTCTAAGTTTGTGTATGTTTATAATAAATTGCTTTATGTGTTATATGTTAAGGTTTATGTAAGTATATCATTTTTAAGTACAAGTATGTATATCAATATTCATATTTGCACCAACTACCCGTCTCACTTTTCCTTCAGCAACTCTCTATCGATGATTTTCTGGAAGAAATTGCTCTAAGCAATAAGGCCGCCAATTATTGTATCTTGGTAATATTTTTTTGTTTCTTTTTTTCCTGGTGTACAATAAAGAATATTCTTATCTTCTTCTTATCTTAACTTGGAAGACTACAACTAAATCGTATTAAACTAGGAATTCATAAAATAGTGAATCTCAGAAGTAGTCCCTCGGTCCACACACACGTTATACTGTTTCAACTGGCGATGTCTGCTCTAATTCCCACACCGTCGGGAAACATGGCTTGACACTCAAAGCTAGCACGTTGGACATGACATTGTTTCGTTACTAACCATTGGAGTTAGGCCATTCGTAGCCAGATTATTGTGACAATGAGTGGGCTATTCCAATAGCCAGATTTTTGTGCCAGCTAGCTATACAGTAGATAGATTTTGAAAAATCTATTTAGAGGCAAAATTTTCGCCCATTCCGGGACTCGAACCCGCGACCTCCGGTTAACCGTACCAGCGCTCTCCCAACTGAGCTAATGGGCAAGTGCTGGCATCAGCGAAATTTCGAACCTCTTTACAATACTCTCTGTACTATTTACAGGCAGCGACATCTGGCTGAAGTAATTTGCATCACTTGCAGCCCCGAGTACCTACTTTGCAGTTAGGTTTTACATCGGAATGATATAGCTTTTTGTACCAACGGGCTATTCCAGTAGATATATTATTGTGCCAGTAGGCTGTTTCAGTAGATAGGTACGTTGAGGTATTTGAGCGGGGTTTCCTCCCGATGTTTTTCTTCACGTTAGCTAGTGGAATTGTTTAGAAAACAAAGTCATTGGTAAATGCGCATTTGAACCCACGACCGCCTCATTGTGAAGCCGGGGTTTTACCGCTCCACTACCACCGCTACGGACAATGCCCATTCTAAAACGTAGAAAAAACTATTACCTAGGCTTGTATCATGAGATTTCATTAGTCGGACGTTAAAAGTCACATAGATGAAGTAACTCCTAATAAGGAGAGATACGTATTTATTGACCTCAATGTGCAAACAGAGACATTGTTAAAAATACCCAAATGTCCAAGAAAGAAAGAAATCACTGCACCCCTCAATAATGTAGTTAACAAGACAGATTTATCGATTCGCGGGCGAAATGCATCGCCCCAATGCATCGAGTGCAGCGAATGACAGATCGTAATTCGATCACTGGCTATCGAGATATCTGGCTGTGATTATCGCGGGAGACTTTTAAGATGTGCGGATTTTCGACTGTTTGGACTGATCGGATATTTTGTTTCGTACTGTATTGTTTCAACTGCAGGCAGATATTGGATGCGGCAAGCTGAAGACGGCGCTATGGCGCTCATTAGGGGAGGGTTATGTCCAGCAGTGGACTAGTATAGCCTGACGACGACGACGACGACGACGACTGTATTGTTTCCGCCATCTTTTATTTTATTTTTTATATAGCCACCGTAATATGGCTGCCCTACGCGGGCAAAGGCCTTCCCCCTTTTAGAACAAGATTTTCGGTGTTTTGCAAGTTCTGACCACTCCGGCAATAATTTGTCGAGATCATCCCGCCATAGTCTTTTTGGTCGCCCCCGTTTGCGATGACCGCCGCGTGGTACCTACTCTTTTCGTTTAGTTGACTTAAAACATATTAAGTTCTATGTGATACTTGATGTACTTGATTTTGTGACTTTGGATGGACTAACATTACCCATTGAAACGTCTACGTAACTACAGCTACATAAAAAAGTAGCGTTGTACGTCCACGTAACTATACTTACTTCGCGGACTACTATCAGTAAAATCGATTTTAATGAATGAAACCTTTCAAATAACTTCTCGAATCGGCTATTAAAATAATCTGTGTTAAATTAATAATTCAATAAGTGCTTGATTTCATAGACAAGTCTCCGAATAAAAAAAACCTTCTGTTTCAAATCAAAATCTGTTCCTATCTATTACGTGAGGTGACTTCAATCTGCTTTTAAAATATAAGCATTCATTATTTTTCAATGTATCATATATAAAAATAATCGTTAAAATTTGCACTTTATGATTAGATACAAAAAAAATTATCTGCGTTCCATACAACGACAAAATCGACATGTTTAATTACCGCCGCGACACGCCAAGTTTCCACAATTGATTTCATGTATTCTATTGAGTTTTACTATAAAATGTTACTTGGAGCCGTCATTTTTACTTTATCTGATAGTGCATTTTATAAGCTATTCGGAAGTATTATTTATTATGTGGTAGCTGCAGCAGTTCTATAGTTATTACAGTTTTTCTAACAATGATACCAGCCGCTCGGCGCGCAAAAATCTAATTCGCGCGACCCGGACGTTTGAGTGGAATAATTGACGGCCCCGGTGGCTCAGCGGTTTGGCACGCTGACTGTGCAACCGAAGGTCTCGGGTTCGATCCCCGGCCGGGTCAAACTGGGAAACAATCTTTTCTAGTTTGTCTCGGGTCTTGGATGTTATCTATGTATTTATTGTATTAAATCTATCGTCGAGTTAGCACCTATAACACAAGTCATTTAGTTGTACTTAGTATAGGGCTAACGAGATCTGTGTAATATGTCCATGAATATTTATAAAAAAAAAAAAAATTTGTAATTAATTCATTTAGAACAATGAATGGGTGGAACAATGTACACAGAAGCGAGAGACTTTATTTTCTAAGTTATGTACATTTTTGTGAAGTTATAGTAGCTATACCACTCTTTGACGGTGAAGGAAAAACATTGTGAGGAAACCTGAGTGCCTGAGGTGTTCAAACATCTCAGCGGCAAAATTGCTAATCCGCGGTTGGCACGCGTGGTAATTAACTCATACTCTCAAACCAATTTGTCGAACAGTAAAGACGTGGCCTTCCCAATTCTTCCCGCGGGTGTCGTAAAAGGCGACTAAGGGACACAAACCGGGGGGTGGGCAACAGCGCCCCCTGCAGTACAATTCCACCGTACTGCGATCCCCAACCCGCATGCCCAGCGTGGGGATTATGGGCACTACCCCCTGTGATAGCACAACGTGGCGCTCTTTAGGGGAGGGCTATGTCCAGCAGTGGACTAGTATAGCCTGATGATGTCGACGACAGACGTGGCCTTAAAAATAGTTGCTATCTAAAATTCTTGTCTTTAAATTTGAAGCGATAGAGATCTGTCAGGATCGTGGCAAATGTAGACCTTTATATCTGCCTTTCTCTTAAGGGCACAGGCGTAAGCATTTGTTTTTGAAATATTCTCTTATGGTATTCCCATGATGTTTTTTTGTATTACGCTGTATCGGGAAACTATAGGCATTTTGTCGTTAAGTGAGTTATTTATTCATAACGGATTCATTGACAATTAGCTTCTGCAAAATGTCCAAAATAGTGATACGCAATGTTTTAGTAGGTACACCGTTGAAAGAATAAAAAATCCTCTATCGCAACCGGTTGCGGAACTCAGTTGCGATGGCGGCCAAAAGGTATTTTTTTCAATTTATTCAAAAAAATCGCTTAATTGTCAAAGAATGCTTTTAACACTAATGAAGATGCACCCAAGGGTGATTGCTTGACCAAAAACTTAATAATTATTATGAAGCCTATATACGTCCCATTACAAGGCACAGGCCTTTGCTCACAGAGAGAGAGCGAGAGAGAGAGAGAGAAAGAGATTGGGCTTATTATACAATTTTAAAAACCTATTTAGAGGCTAAAAATTCCACCCATGCCGGAATTCAAACCCGCGACCACTGGCTATCCGTGCCACCGCTCTATCCAACTGAGCCAATGGGCGACTCACCGGCACCAGTGAAATTTCGAACCTCTTTACACTATTCTCTGTATTACGTACAGGCAGCGACATCTGGCTGAAGTAGATTGCATCACTTACAGCCCCGACTACCTACTTTGCAGTTAGGTTTTTACATCGGAAGCCTCTAAATAGCTATTTAGAGGCTAATAATTCCACCCATGCCGGGATTCAAACCCGCGACCACTGGCTATCCGTGCCAGCGCTCTATCCAACTGAGCCAATGGGCGACTCACAGGCATCAGTGAACACTATTCTCTGTACTACATACAGGCAGCGAGATCTGGCCGAAGTAGATTGCATCACTTACAGCCCCAATGCCCCAGCCCTTACTATACAATGTGAACATGCTGTAATTTATAAGATGTTTTCACGGCCCAATATTTAGGCATATCGCTCGTTATAGGACACAATGTGCTGACAGCTATACTTCATTTTTATAGCATTAGAAATTTCGACAAAGAAGCAGGGCTACTGCTTAATTATTACGTAGATATAACATCTGAAACGTTGATAGAATGCTGTATTTACTTGGTTCAACAGCGAACTAAGTAGGTAAGTATATTTAAAAAAAAATTATAAATTAGGAAGACGATTTTTAGGTTCACTAGCCCTGCTTCATTGTTTACGAAATTTCTAATGCTAAAAAAACGAAGTATAAGTATGCATATTGCATAATAATAATAATAATATTGGCCTTTTTGCATCTACTTAATGAGATGATTTATACAGCGTTCAGTGGTATCTTCACTCACACTAGATGGGTGAAGGTACCACTCCGACGCTGTAGTGCCTGGGTCATGGTTTTATACATGGTGTAGGCTTGCCCAGCACCTATACCATCCTGACAGCTTAGTCGGCCTAGCCCACAGGAAAGACTAGTCAATACGTGCGGAGCCAACCAAGCTGCGGGTTTCCTCACGATGTTTTCCTTCACCGTTAGCGTGTGGTATTGCGACTGCAAATTCGCAAATGTACGTAACTTTGAAATTAAACAAAGTCATTGGTACATGCCCGCACTCGGGATCGAACCTGGGGCTCTCGCTTATGCATATTGCATAACCCCTGCGATATTATTTATAAAAAAGCGACAAGATAAGATAAGAATATTTTTTATTGTACACCAGGAAAAAACAAACAAAAAATAATTACTAAAATACAGTACAATTGGTGGCCTTATTGCTCAGAGCAATTTCTTCCAGACAACCTACGATGGAGAGTTGCCAAAGGAAAAGTGAGACGGGTAGTTGGTGCAAATATGAATATTGATATACATGCTTATACTTAAAAATAATATACTTAGATAAACCGTAACATAAAATACATATAGCAAATTTAAAAACCTATTTAGAGGCTAAAAATTTCACCGCTAAAGTTTCAATTGAGCTCAATTGGTAGAGCGCTGGCACGGATAGCCAGAGGTTGCGGGTTCGAATCCCGGCATGGGTGAAATTTTTAGCCTCTAAATAGGTTTTTAAATTTGTTCCTTAGCACGGGTTAGTGCATTAAAAATAAAAATAGTATAATACATATAGCAATTTATTATAAACATACACAAAGTTACATTATTTACAATAAAGTTCTACAAGAGGATAAAAAGAAAGACATACCTACATTAAGAACAACAATAACAAGATTACTTGACCATTTACTTTTCGTAAGCAATTTGTACTTAAGCGTTAATCTGCTGTCAAGTTTAATTACATTATTGGTGACTTTTGGGTATTGGACGTGAGATTTAATTGCATTGACTTAAAGCATAATTAATTGCTTTTAAGACTTGGAGGTAAATTTTATTTCAGACTCACTATTCTGCCTGAGATTTAATTCGCGTGGAATTCGGATAAGATAACAGCCCGTGTCTTGTTGTTCGATAAAAGTATCTGTGTTAATTAAGAACATTAATGTTTTGTGTTAATAGGCGTAATCTTGATAAAAACTGCCACACATATAACATAACATAACATAACATTTTACATACAGGCACATACATTGCTTCTGGCCCCACACTAGGATACCCTGTGTCGTGGGAACCAGAAACAACGACATCACAAACATGTAAACATCCAAGACCTGGGCTTTTTTTTTTGTCCCCAGCCAGGATTCGAACCCGGAACCTCTTGCATGGTAGGCAGACGCGCTACCGCTACGCCACAGAGGTCGTCTTTATAAAATATAAATTTCAAATATAGATTTGCACTAACATTCATTTATAAAAATTGTCTATAAAAGTTGGTGCCGGCTGACGTCGATAGATGGCAGTCGTTAAGCCAAGTCAGAGGTCTTAAAACGGCTTAAAAACTTCTGACAGTAAAACCAGCCACTAGTCTTGCAAGCCACCACCAATCCGGACTTGGCCCCCGTGGTGGAGTATGGCCTTTACCTTCCTCAGGGAAGAGACCCGTGCCCCTCGGTCGGGACATCATGGGTTGATGATGATGATGATCCAGATGAATACGGATGATGACGGCCTCGATGAGCAGCGGTTTGGCACGCTGACTGTAAAATCGAAGGTGTCGGGTTCGATCCCCGGCCAGGTCAAACTAGAAAACGATCTTTTCTAGTTTGTCTCGGGTCTTGGATGTTATCTATGTATTTATATCGATGCGTAGAAAAGTACACTCTATTCAGATGATTTGAGAATTCGCATGCAAAAGTTGACCGCCGATTGTATGATAACCTAAATTACACCCTCTTCGGAATTTCTTTTCGCCCGAATAATGAAACAATCTAAAATAACCGTATCATTTAATGACAGAATATCTCGATACCATTCCGTAAAGAGACGTTGATACCACAGATCTAAGAATCCTTTAGACTGTTTTATACATATTTTAAGTTGGGCGTTTTACATTTGTATAGTGTGTGATTCATACTGCATTTTGATGCCCTTATGCTGTTGTGTGTGCCTAATAAATAAGGGGTTTCAAAAAAGTTCAGTGAAACTTAACGGGGTTACTCTACTCATCCATACATACATCATTATATTGATACCAACTCTGAAATAAATTCTTTGGTAGAAAGATAATCCTACAGACATCAAATATATTACTTGACATAACTTGGCGTTTAACATAATTTGACAGAAGAATTGCCTTAATATAATATTTTGTAGGCTTCAAGTCTGTTAGGAAATGAAATACTTAGATAATTTTAGCCGGATCTTCTCTTGTTTCCTTGACCATTATACCTTCAACCAACTTATATATTTTGCCATCATTTGACCATTTAACATCTTTGTTCTTTTACACATTTGATATGCAATACTCATTAATAAAGTACACTTAATTAATAAGCGAGTATATATGTACTACAACAATATAAACATCGTTTTGTTATTATTTATTTATTAAAAAGAAAACATTAAAAAAGCACAATCACATTATTTGCCAAACTGCTAATACAATTTATCGGCAAGATCTTGATAACAATTCGCCATTCATTCATGGCTCAGTGGGGTCGATTCTATCCATTCCTTTGTCTGTAAGCGGTCGTAAATTCACCGGCAGTTTGGCTGATGACAGCTGTCATTAGTGGGCCCGTCATTACTGCGCAAACGCACCGAATTTCACTTAACTTCTTTATAATTTTAACGCGATTCGGGAACGTGAGTCCAACGCCGCGGCTGTACGTGTCTGGGCAGGCATTTGGGAATCTCAGCTACAGGATGAATGCATATACATGAGAATAAAGAAAAAAAGAGAGAGATAGATATAAATTTCTATATCAAGAAAACCTATTTAGAGGCTAAAAATTTCACCCATGCCGGGATTTGAACCCGTGACCTCTAACTACGAGTATCATGCCAGCGCTCTTCCAACTGAGCTAATCGGCGACTCACCGGCATCAGTAAAATTTCGGACCTACCTCTTTTACAATATTCTCTGTATTACGTACAGGCTGCGACATCTGGTGATATTTGTCTTTAGCTCGGGTTAGTGCATTGAAAATAATATAATGTCAAGAAGACACTGAAACACAATGAACGGATAATTATCATAATATGAGCAACAACAATAATAAACGTAATACGAAACCAAAAAAAGTTTAGTCTGTGTCTAAATTGCCACAAAAGGCAGCTAACTCAGTGTTGTGCTGAGTTGTGAGCCCTTAGCGCTAATTTTCAGTTAGTTCCCGAGGCAACCTATATCGGGTGCACACGCACCAATGGAAAATATTTATTTGTCTGTAAGGAAAGGAAAAAATTACGTAGTGTCAGTATGAGCGAAGTCTCCTCTAGTTTCGTTGACAATTTTACCTTCAACCATTTTGTGCTGAAGGAATCAGCCCTCAGCGCTGATTTTCAGTCAGTGCCCGCCAAATGTAGTGAAAGCAATTAAGAAAAAAGTACCTGAAAACGGCGTGCGTCCATGCAAAGACTGATGAAAGTTAATGAAGCAATAAAAGTTTGTCAGGATCGTGGCAAGTGTCAAAGTCTGTGCACTGAAATATAGCCTGGAATTATGTATTGTAATGCAAAGCATATTTAAACACGTTTAAAATATAAAACAAAACTTCTATGGGACTACAAAATTGAATATTTTTCCCTTCTCACCCAAGACTGACAATATTAATAGATTGAAACATTTGTTTAAGGCCACAATACTATAAACACAACTTGAGTAGAAATCAACAATAAATATAACATGAAGCTCAAATATTATAGGTTTACAAATAAATAGAACCAACAACGAGCTAGTGCTTAACATAGTTATATATTAAACGGGTCAAATCGCGATTATTTATTAGGTAAAACGTAATTACCTTATTTCTCGATGTTTCGGCAGCGTAACAGTTGCCGTGGTCTCAGGTAGATCAATAAGGTTTTACCTAATAAATAATCGCGATTTGACCCGTTTAATATATAACTATGTATGAGTATCGCGAATCATTAAAAATACTAGTGCTTAACACCCGCATAATCTCAGAGATATTAAGACGAGACTTACATATATACATTTTAAAATACATGATCTGAAACAAACATGTTTAGTAAACTATACAATTTTAAATAAAAGTAACTAAAAATATTCTTTTATTTCAAATTGTAACTATCTTCTGACAAACACCCTGTAAACCAAGGAATCGTCGCCGAACTACGTAATTGAAATTAAATAGGGGTATACTGTTACCGGGCAATATTATAATGAGCTTTAATACCATGTCCAATAATGTTGTAAAATAACGTGCAGTAATAATGTATAAATTACATGCACGATACAGATTTCGACAGCTGAAGTGGGGTACGGATTGATTTCTTTTTCTTAAGTTTGATGTGTTCTTCTTTTGTCCGATCCTTCGATACGAAACCGTTATTATGCTAAGTAACTTCAACTGAGCCATATTCTACTATCAATTCGTAGGTGGAGAAAAAAAGTTTTTTTTGTATTAGATTGTATTATTACTATACTCATCGTGGCTAGTTTCCCTAGAGAGTCATCATCCTTATCATGAACCATTTGCCCCCATCGAGGGGCACGGGTCTCTTTCCTGAGGAAGGTATAGACCATACTCTACCACTGGGGCCAAGTCCGGATTCGTGGAGGCTTGCAAGACTAGTGGCTGGTCTTACTGTCAGATGTTTTCAAGCCGACCTAAGGCCTGACTTGGCTTAACGACTTCCATCTATCGACGACAGCCGACACCAACTGCTTAGCGTGCCTTGCGAAGCGTAGATAAGTATAATGTTGCGAAGCACGGAATCGCTTGGAAAAATGTCACTAGAGTTAGTCATAGACGTTTTACCCCTTTTAGGCACTTAACGCGCCCTGTGTTGCTTAACCTTCGTGATAACGCCTGAATGAATGTAACATGGCATACAGATAGACCAAAACTGAATTAATACATCATCATCAACCGATTATGTCCCCGCCGAGGGGCACGGGTCTCTTCCCTGAGGAAAGTATAGGCCCTACGCCTCCACGGGGGCCAAGTTTAGGTTGATGGAGGATTGTAAGACTAGATTGTAAAGACTAGTGGCTGGTCTTAGTGTCAGAAGTCTTCACGCCGCCCTAAGGCCTCTGACATGGCTTAACGACTGCCATCTATCGACTGCAACCGGCACCAATGGTTTAACGCGAAGCACGGAAGCTCGGAAGCGCTCTGAAAAAATTAAGACAGTATACTTGATATCCCAATAATGTGTTTCCGTGGGATAATACTTTATTTTTACCGTTACCTTATTTCAAGCCAACCTCTAAGATATTTATATGTTGCATTGCTATGGTAACAAGGGTCGTACATATGGATTCTGTGGCGGTATGAAGTTCACCGCGACCGCTAGTAAACTAATAAATAAAATTCATCTGCCCTTAGAACGTACCGCAAATGGTTTAAACAAGTGCTTGCACCGAAATATTTAGGTATAATAAATTAGGATTCTGACACTTTTATTTTTTAACAAAATAGATAACATAAGATGATTTTACGGCGATATGAATAAAATTACTAGCGTTGAATAACCCAATTATATTTACTTTTTGTGTTGCTATATTTTTGTACTAACTGCCTCATTGGTCTTGCGCTATCATGTCTGCTTACTATGCCGGAAGTTGTGGGTTCCATTCCTACTGCGTGTATCTCAGTCTGGGTGTATTTCCATGTTTGTAATATCATCACCTAGTTACTAGGTGATGATATTAGTATGATGATATAGTTACAGGGTATCCCAGTCTGGGGCCGCCCTAGGTAATACAAAGACGCTGTTTAAAATGTCGAAAATAGCAACTTTGCATTACATTCGTCGTCAGGCTATACTAGTCCACTGCTGGACATAGCCCTCCCGTAAAGAGCGCCACGTTGTGCTATCATAGGGGGTTATGCCCAGAATCCCCACGCTGGGCATGCGGGTTGGGGATCGCAGTTCGGTGGAATTATACTGCAGGAGGCGCTGCTGCCCACCCCCCGGTTTGTGTCCCTTAGTCGCCTTTTACGACACCCGCGGGAAGAATTGGGTTGGTGCCATTCTCTAGGCCGACACCACACAGCAGTCGTGCATTTCATTAATTGTCAACAAGGATAAGTGATTGCAATGTACGAAAGTTATGTTTTAACAAAAGTTGGTAATAGCTTGTTTATGAGAAAACATGGATGAGGTTTGAACATATTACCTAGGATATTAAAAGTCCAACATGAAGAAAAGATTCGTAGCGGGGCCTAAGAACACCGGCTCCTCAATCGAGAGGTCGTGAAACCTGAGGTGTTCATCTAACTCAGCGCTAGAACTCGCCAATCCACAGTGGGCACGCGCGGCTATTAAGCCCATACTCTCTCTTCCTGAGAGAAGACCTTTACCCACCAGTGGGATGGATACTGGCTAACGTAAACATGTCCACCGGACAGTATATTTTCAGCTTTTTGTCCTTTCACATCTGGTTAAAAGTGGAACATGACAAAAATGGTCGGTCATCAAGGCACATTAAGGTTAATATGAAGTTTTGTGCGAAAATCGATATAAATGTATCGATGAAAGCATCGATTGCGGTCCTTCAAGAACTTTCCTTGAAGGCTTTGCTCAATATACTCGCCTCCAGTAATCAAGAATATTGAAGGCAAGCTTAGTACCTAGTTTTATATGTAAGTCTAGACTAATATTCATTAGATAGATTAATGCTGCTGTGTGGGATCGGCCTAGAGAATAGCACCAACCCAAATTCTTTCTGCGGGTGTCGGAAAAGGCGACTAAGGGACACAAACCGGACGGTGGGCAGCAGCGCCCCCTGCAGTACAATTCCACCAAACTGCGATCTCCAACCCGCATGCCCAGTGTGGGGATTATGGACATCACCCCCAATGATGGCACAACCTTGCGCTATGACGGTCATTGGGGGAGGGCTGTGTTCAGCAGTTAATCATTTATTTACACTTACATACACACGCAATAAAAACAATATTAGGCAGACTATACGTCGTTATCAACACTTGTATGTCCCCACTGCTGGGGCACGGGTCTCTTCCTGCATCGCAGGAAAGTTAGGCCATACTCCACCACGGGGGCCAAGTCCGGGTTGGTGGAGGATTGTAAGACAGTGGCGGGCCTTACTGTCAGAAGTTATCAAGCCACCCATAAGGCCTCTGACATGGCTTAACGACTGCCTTTATATGACAGCCGGCACCAACGGCTTAACGTGCCTTGCGAAGCACGGAAGCGCTCGGAATAATGCCACTAGCGGAAGTCACTATACGTACAAGAGAAGAAAAGCAACAACACATATGATACATAATGAAACAAATAAACATTAGCGATAAGACACAAAGCATTTTCTAGTGTGAGTACTGTGGGTGTAGCTCTGACTCAGCATAAGCTGTAGATATGATACTCCAGCGCTGGTCTTCCGTCAGTATCCGTGAGGCGGCATGCAGGGCTCGGAGAGACAGTACGAACCTGTACAATATCGTAAATAAGATTAAGTAAATAAATAAACAATGAAATGAAAAGGTTTTATTCAAAGTAACATAGATACTGCGGCTTAGTGAACGTTACAATTCAAACTAGGTGTCCATTTCAAAATCTAGATAATTTTGGAGAAAAAAATGGACAAAAAAAAACTCCAAACTTAGTCTTTTTAAAGTCCTTAATTAACAGAGTTTACATAATTATTATAAAACATAGAACTCATACATTGTACTGGCTTTAATTCCAGACATTATTGTCATCTAAATAATCCTTTATGCTATAGTAGCCCTTTTGGCACGAAGTGTACTTTACACATTTTTTGAACCGCGTTTCAGGCAAGCTTATATCTTCAGGGATTTTAGTATTGCCAATGCCCATGAAGGATGTATAAACCTTTGCCAGCCTAAATAGTGGCAACGAAAGTTTATGTTTATTTCTAGTATTTACACTGCAATAAGAGATAGTGAGTCATTTACTAGAAGAGTCAAACTTTGAGTTAATAAAGTGGACTGCTGGATTATTGTTAGCTAAATGTCAGTTATAGTCATTGCATAAATTGTAAAAAGATAAATAAAATAGGAAATTGATAGGGCAATGTCAGGTACGATAAATGCATAGATTGTAAATAGATTAATAAGATTGAAAATCGTATTATATATTGATGTCAACTACCTATTTAAATTTTAATAAATGTGTTATAATTATACTTTTTTTTTAATACACTAACCCGTGCTAAGGACAATTTTAAAAACCTATTTAGAGGCTAAAAATTCCACCCATGCCGGGACATTAACCCGCAACCTCTGGCTATCCGTGCCAGCGCTCTTTCCAACTGAGCTAATGGACGACTCACCGGCATCAGTGAAATTTCGAACCTCTTTACACTGTTCTCTCTATTACGTACAGGCAGCGACATCTGGCTGAAGTAGATTACATTACTTACAGCCCCGAGTACCTACTTTGCAGTTAGGGTTCGAGTCAAGAGAGCATTGGTCTTGTTGTATTAGACCATCTTAGAGCCTTAAGGTAGTCTTATACAACAAGACTAATGCTGATCGTTATGGGGTTTGCCTGTTATGTATGACAGTGTATGTTATGATTATTAAAAAATAAATACCAATCACATTTAATAATTATACGACTACCTCCACAATAATGAAAAATATTGTTTGTTACGGTCACATCCTATTAAACGGGGGGTGGACAGCAGCGCCCTCTGCAGTTCAATTCCACCGAACTGCGATCCCCGACCCGTATGCCCAGCGTGAGGATTATTGACATTAACCCCTATGATAGCACAACGTGGCGCTCTTTAGGGGAGGGCTATGTCCAGCAGTGGACTAGTATAGCCTGATGACGACGACGACGACATGCTATTAATGTGTGTAGTAGATCCTCACAAACTTCACAGTTATGGTAACTCGCCTTTTTCATAGTTTTAAGTTAATAATGTAAATGGTTTTTTGAATTTTTGACGCAGTTTGCTTGGCATAGCACGTTAAAAACTTTTGTTCTTTTTCAGCGTTAACAGAATTAATTGGCGTGTAGTACCAATATCAAATTTATTTGATTTCTATATGATTCGCGAAGACCATACGATATCAACCCTTGTATGTCCCCACTGCTGGGGCACGGGTCTTCCTGCATAGCAGGAAGGTTTTGTCATACTCCACCACGGGGGCCACATCCGTGTTGGTGGAGCATTGTAAGACAGCGGCGGGTCTTACTGTCAGAAGTTTTCAAGCCGCCCCTGACGCCTTAACGACTGACATCTCATGATATCCGGCACCAACGGTTTAACGTGCCTTGCGAAGTACGGAAGCGCTCGGAAAAACGGACCACGCCTGTTGTGATTTAACTCAAGTGATTTAACTTTCCAATCACTTTGGTTCCACTAGGCCACGAATTTTAAAGTTTTACCTGATACAAAGAAAGACTTTATTTGCAGAGCGATCGGCGTTGTAGCACAGTTTGTTTGTTTCAACAGTTTTATTGTTTTGTGGCACCAGGAGAATAACTTATTGTGTTATGAGTAAAGATAATAATTTATTCTGTTTCAATAAAGTAATGGATTATACGAGGAGTATTTAAACAGCTGTCTCTAACAATAAAATTGATGATCTTCTCTCGTTGAGAATAAGAAAGTAACTTTGTACGTACTTGTGTATGATAGCAAAATGTGATTGTCCTTATCCTTGTATGTCCCCACTGTGGGAGCAAGGGTCTTTTCCCGCATCACAGGAAGGTTAGGCCATACTCCACCACGTGGTCCAAGTCCGGGTTGGTGGAGGATTGTAAGACTGTGACGGGCCTTACTGTCACATGTTATCAAGCCGCCCATAAGGCCTCTGACATGGCTTAACGACTGCAATTATATGACAGCCGGCACTAACGGCTTAACGTGCCTTGCGAAGCACGTAAGCGCTCGGAAAAATTCCACTGTGTTAAACTTACATACTTGGCTTCTATTTAGTTACATTAAGAGTGACTTTGGGAAGAAATTGCTCAGTTGTCGACTTCACTGTAATAAAGAAGTCGTTGAGTGGTGATTACTCTTTACTCAGGACACATTACTCAGGACAGTGGCGGGCCTTACTGCCAGAAATTATCAAGCCGCCTATAAGGCCTCTGACATGGCTTAACGACTGCCATTACATGACAGCCGGCACGGCTTAACTTGCATTGCAAAGCACGGAAGCGCTCGGAAAAATGCCACTAGCGGTAGTCACGGGACGGTCACCCATCATAACTAATATTACACCCGGACATAACTACATAACTAATTTCATAATAATATTGGCCTTTTTGCATCTGAGATGATTTATAAAGCGTCTAGTGGCATCTTCACTCATACTAGATGGGTGAAGGGACCCCTCCGACGCTGTAGTGTCTGGGACATGATTTTATTGATTGTGTAGGCTTGCCCAGCACCTATACCATCCTGACAGCTTAGTCGACCTAGCCCACAGTAAAGACTAAATACGTACGGAGCCAACCAAGCCGCGGGTTTCCTCACGATGTTTTCCTTCACAGTTAGCGGGTGGAATTGATTTGAATTGTTCAATTTCAAATGTACGTAACTTTGAAATTAAACAATTCAAATCAATTAAATTTATTTCAACGTAAAGAATTTACATTCTATTTGCTGAATGTCAAAGTACAATACAACATGAAAGTGAAAGCCTTCGGGCCTTAGTGTAGTGGAGAAAAAGGCAGCGGGGAAAAAACTCCACTTAAACCCATTAAAGATTTAAGAGGACTTGAGAAAAGATGGTCAGATCTTTTCTCAAGTCCTCTTAAATCTTTAATATTATATTATAGTATAGTCAAGTCCTCTTAAATCTATAAACAAAGTCGGTACATGCCCGCACTCGGGATCGGACCTGGGGCTCTCCGGGGAAACTCGACCAGTCGCCTAACTATGAGCACCAAATCCTTGAGCGTTTCCAAATTTATTGATTGATTGTAATTTTTATTCTTTTTATTGCACTAACCCGTGCTTAGCACAATTTTCATGATTATAAATTGATTCTGTCAATGTGTCATATTCTATACTAATTTAACTAACCAACGTACGGAACCAGTTACGAGACAACAATTACCTATTTTTCTTACTACGAAACCAATGTAATGAAAAAACTAAATATAGGAGAATTTCCCTAGATTTCGTTTTTTCATTGCATTTCAAACGTTTTATTATAAAGCCGTAAATAAGCATAAAAATATAACTGTAGGAGACAACTTAATATCAATAAACACTTCATACATTATATGGCATTAAGTGCAAGTTGTAAAATCATGTTTTAACCACGTGACTATCATTGATTTTCCACTATAATATAATATAATATAATATAATATAATATAATATAATATAATATAATATAATATAATATAATATAATATAATATAATATAATATAATATAATATAATATAATATAATATAATATAATATAATATAATATAATATAATATAATATAATATAATATAATATAATATAATATAATATAATATAATATAATATAATATAATATAATATAATATTTAACATAACCTCTTCTATTATATTAAAATATATTTGTGCGAATTCTCTATTGCGCAGTTCTTCTTCTTCTTCTTTTTTAGGCTATATTATGTAGTCCACTGCTGGACATCCAAAGCTATTGCGCAGTAACTTGCTAAAAATGAACACTTGCTTTAATTCGACGGCCATATAAACTCAACCCCATTTCTTGTTCTATTCCCGGCGTTATGTTTACACGGTTCCAAAAATTTTGAGAAAATTGCTAGGTACTTTGAAAAAATGTACATAATAACCGCAAATACATCATTGCAGCATAATTGCTACAGCTATGAATTATGTAAATGTACATACATAATTCATAGCTGTAGTTCGGAAACGAGGACATTATTTTCCCATTTATTTTTGCTAATAATCTGTTTGCTCCAATTTGCGTCATGCCCACTGCATTGTTTTTTTGGCAGATTTAGAATCAACGTCTGTTTGTTATTGGTTCAAATTCAAATTTACTCACACACAGTAGTTAAGAGGCTCCATGAAATAACGCTAGCGCCACCAATAGAAAAAAAAAGTGTGTTAAGAATGATTTTGGCTCAAACTGTCGGTACAATCTATACCATGTTAATAGCATTTTTTAGGATCTGCGATCAAGGGCTTCGGATCATGACCTGTTCACTTAGCTTGCAATACTCGATAAATCTTCTTCTGTAAGAAAAAAGGACATTTCCTCTATCGGGCCCGAAAAGTCTCGACGCATAAATGGCGATTACGACTGAGATGCAGACGACCAAGCATTGTTTATATGTCTATAAGCGGTAACAGGGTGGAATCAGCGAGATGATTTCGGCCGTTAGACACTAATTTTTACGTATGAGACCTAGACATGTCTAATATAGATATTATAAGAAAAATACAAATTTTGTTATTTAAATCTCTTTTCATCACATTTGAATTGATAATTAATATAATTATCTATTTAATATTACCTGTAAGTTAAAATTTATTATTATAATATTTTTATTTGTGATTATTGAATAATAAGTATTTATTTGTATTAGTTTACGCACATTAATAAGTTTGAAAATTTCCACTTTATCCGTTTTTTTGTTCTTCATTTGCAAAACGCAATAATAATACAACTTAATATCACTAATAGCACATTTTTAAGCTTTTAATTTAATGTGTTACTTTAAAAAGTATAAGTGTTTTTATCACACATCTATCTACGAGTAAATATACGCATTACTTTTATTTTTTTGTTCTTAATATGTTTGGAAATTAGCAAAAAAATTTTTTTCTTTGGTTTTTCATATTTATGTTAATATTTTTCATATCTTTTTTCATATTTATAAAATTTTTATTTTTTTATTTTAAAATAAAATGATCCATTTAAAAAAATATATATGTGGTAGGAATAAATTATTGGTGGCGCTAGTGTTAAGGCATGGAGCCTCTTAATCAGAATTAGTGGACGTTGGTAAAGTTTTACGTAAAGGGAATTCAAGAAACCTGCAAAGTAAATATACATCGGCAAAACAAATGCGAAGACAAAAGCTGAGTCCACACCATGTTTACAGAATCGCGTAAATCATTTTTCTGTCAGCCCAGATATTGCAGCCAGCTCAGTATAAATATCAGCACTTCCAGACCGATCTCATAACCATTTTGACAGTCAATTCGGTAACCTGGGCTTTAAGATGAGTTTTCCAACACACTTCAGTTGCCTCTTATTGGTGTTTGTCTCATTTACCCGTGAGTTTTAAAATTATTAATACCTAATAATTAAGAAAAATTTAAGCGCTCGTGGTCTAGTCGAACCGAGTGATTGGAACCAATCACTTGAGTTAAGCAACAACAGGACCCGGTCAGGTGCAAGATGGGCGACCGTCCTGTGACTACCGCTAGTGGCATTTTTTCAGAGCGATTCCGTGCTCCGCTAGAGCGGTTATCATTAATTCAGTCGTTAGGCCGAGTCAGAGGCCTTATGGGCGGCTTCAATGGCACCCGAGGTGGAGTATGCCCTAACCTTCCTGCGATGCAGGAAGAGACCCGTGCCCCAGCAGTGGGGAAGCACAATGGTTTATATTGCCTTACTAAGTAAAATACACGTTGTGTCAAATTAGAGTATACTCGTAACGCTCTTGTTTATAAAAACGCGATTCCGCTAAAGCACACTTGGGGCGTTTTATTTAATCCGTATTTACGTTTTTTACTTTTAAAGTATCAAACACAGATATTGTGTTGTAGAACTTACAGCTAATTGTGTTGCGGAATTCACTACTTACAGAACTTAAATTTGTAGCATTATAGTAGTAATACCATCTTGATAACGGCGAGGGAAAACATCGGGAGGAAACTTGAGTGTCTGAGTTGTTCAAATACCGTGAAATCGCCAATCCGTGCTGAGGGCGCGTGATAATTAAGCGCATACACCTTCTCTAAGAGAAGACCAGGATTATATGTGATAATGTTACATACCAATTTAAAGGTTTAAGTTAGATATGAGGAAATGTTTACAATATTTAAACATTGTTATTAACATTTTATTTTTATTTATTTATTTTTCCATAAAATACCTTTCATTACAGGGTTCACCCAATGCGAATGGTATGCTACATCAAAATATTTAACTTGTCTCTTATCTAATCTTATCTCTAATAACATCCCCATTAGGATTATTAACATAAATTGTCCCTATAACATATAACAAACAGTGCTATTCTCTTGAATTCACTCAGAGCAACATGGAATAAGTCAACCTGTTCCGATATAATGTTCAAAATGCGGCAAGCGCGTGTCAGCGGCGCGTGAGCCAGCAGGTTGGTGCGCGCGCGCGGCACGTGCAGCAGCGGCGGCCGGCGGCGGCGCCCCACGTACCCGTCCGGTACACACAGATTTAAGGCACCCAGTACCTCCGGATTGCTAATCCTTCCCTCGAGCACTTTATGCACATAGGAAACCAACGCGAGATCCCTCCTCACTCTAAGCTCGTTGTACCCTACCATTCCCAGGATAAAAAGTGTAGGGTACATCAAGGGATAAAACGGATAAACTCCATATAACCTTAAGTACAAATATCTTATGAATTTATTTTGAATGCGTTCCATCATGAGACAATATTTTGTCTCATGAGGTGCCCAGATGATTGCATTCGATTCAAGTTGGCTTCTAACTAGAGCGTTATAAAGAGCAATTATGGCAGCAACGTTTGAAAACGTACGGCCCTTACGAAGAATAAAGCCCAAATTCCTGTATGCCTTTTTGCAGATACTCTCAATTTGTGTGCGATAGTTTAAGTCTGAAGTCAATCTGACCCCCAGGTCTTTGACGTCACTTACTCGCCGAATTGGTGTATCTGCTACTGTATAATTATACATTACAGAATTTCGTTTCCGAGTAAAAGTAATTAGAGCGCATTTGGAGACGTTGAACTGTAGCTTATTTTGGTGGCTCCACTGTACTACTCTATCTATGTCGTCCTGTAACTTCTCACAATCTGAAACAGAGCACACTGGTAATGAAAGCTTCAAGTCGTCTGCAAACAACAAACAATTTGAATCTTTCACTACTGTTGATAGGTCATTTATCATGATCAAGAATTCAAGTGGCCCCAAATTGCTACCTTGGCTGACTCCCGACCTAGTGAAATAAGGTTCTGAGCGATGTCCATTATACTCTACATATTGTTTTCTGTCTCCCATGTAACTAATGAAAAACTTGAGTAGATGTGGAGTAAAACCCATATTCGCTAATTTACTAAGTAAAACATCGTTGTCAACTAGATCAAATGCTTTTTTGTAATCAAAGTAGGCAGCATCCACCTGGCCCCCCGCATCCACTGCTGGGATTACCTTTGACATAAAGCTAAGGAGATTACTATATGTGCTACGAGTAGGCCGGAAGCCATGCTGAGCATCCGACAATTGAGACTCAACTTGGTAGAGTACCGTCTTTTGGATCGCAGATTCCAACACTTTAGCGGGTGTGGAAAGTACAGCTACCGGCCTATATCCATCTACGTTTGAACTAGCTCTTCCTTTGGGAACAGGTATTACTCTGGTTATTTTCCACCGCTCCGGAAAAACTTCCGCTGCCAGACACTGATTATAAATATGTGCTAATGGTTCTGCTAAAACCATACGACAATCCCGCACAATATACGTTGGAATACCATCGGGTCCCGCCGACCGCTTCGGTTTAAGACGTGCTAGTGCGCTACGTACTTCCTCCAGTTGTAAGCGGTCCACCTGTACTCGTGCTGCGGTTGCCTCTGCGTCCGCCATCGCTGCCGAGACATCCATCGTAGCTCGATCCCGCGAGTACACCGAGTGAAAGTAAGCCGCGAATTCCTGGGCGCACTCCTTCCCGCACAATACCTGGCCATTTTTAATATTTTTTTGCTGACTCCGATTGCCCTTCATTGACCTTATATAGCTCCAGAATGCTCTTGGATCCTCAATTAAATGGTTCTGAACGCGATCTCGATACTGTGCCTGAGCCAATTGAATTGAAGTTTTAACCTTTGCTCTGTATATTGAAAATTGTTTGTAGTCTAATAAAGATTTACTATACTTAAATTTCTTGTGAAGTTCAGCTTTTAATTTGATGTCGCGAATCAGATCCCTTGTATACCACTCTGGGTAATTGTACTCAGAGTTTATACATACTCGCTTTTTTTTTGGAACACAATCATCGAAAATATTACTCAATTTACTATAGAAGAAATCTAGGCAACTGTCTACGTTATCCAAATCATAAAGAGGCGCCCAGTCCACTTCCGCTATCGCCGCATATAAAGAAAAGAAATCCGCTTTAGAAAAATTCCAATTGTTTGCGGCGGCGGCGGCGACACTATCATCAGTGCGGCGGTGAACCCGAGCGCGGCCATACATCGATAAAGATACCTCCAGCGGCGGATGATACGCGTCTACCGGCAATAGTGGCACCTCTGCCGCGCGCACGCACACACCCGAAACCTCCCCGCTAAACTTGCATAAAACTAAATCAAGTTGACGATCGTTGCAATTACCGATCATGTTGCTCTGAGTGAATCCACAGTATGATAGAAAATACTCATAATAATTACGTACTTCCAACGTACTCGAATAGAGGTTAAAATCGCCCACAATTACTATTTTGCTATATTTATCACAATATTGTTCAATTAATTTAAACATTAACACATACTCAGTTTCCTTACTATTTGGTGGGATATAAACACAACACATTAAAAACAGCAGTCTCTTTTGCAAGTACACCGTACCAGCCGCTAGCTCAAAAACATGTTCATCTACATTTACACTACCCGGCGGCGCTGCGACTGTGCGAATCTCAAATCGAGGTGTGGCCACGAGACAAACTCCACCTTGCTTGCGGCCGTCCGCTCTATCGCAGCGGAGGATTGTAAATCCTTGCGGAACAATTTCTGCGTCCTGAATGGATTCTGTACAGCCGGTTTCCGTAAACGCAAAGAAATCTGCCGACGAAGAAAGAAACTCTGCGTTTAAGCCTTCTAGTTTTGTTCGTAATCCTCTAACATTTTGGTAATATAATGTGTATTCATGCTTGACTTTTTGCTTTGGTTGCATCGCTCCGAAACCACACCCATTCGCAATATTCTATATTTACAGGCCAGTTTACGGGCTCACAAAGTAGTTCATATTTATTTTCTGGAACTGATATAATAAACGATGAATAGTCCCTCTCTGTTTTATGTTTGATGCAGTCTACCTTTATTTCAACATTTTCTCCGCAAATTTTTTTTATAAACGACTCCATAGACTCCACCGAGGTACCTTTTTTGACTCGCCATACATGAAGGAATTTTTTTTTCTCTGTCCCTTGAATATCTGCCAAATTGGTATTTCCTCCTTTTTTTACTTCTGCCCTAGGATACTTTTTCTTCGTTCTCTTAACCGTATTCCATTCTCCCTCTTGGTTTATTTCGCTTTCTTCAATTTTGTTATCATCCACGCCCACGCTCGACGTTTCTGATACTTTCGCAGATTTCGTGGCCTCCCTTACAACAGTGGGCGAACTTTTTGCTACTACCTCCGGCTTGTTATGCTTTACAACTGTTGCAAATGTTACCTGCGCTTTTTTTCCTTCATTTGATTTATCCTTCGTTAGCACGCACTCTTTAACTAATTCTTTCCGGGCTTCATTTCTTATGAGGTCTTCAATAACGTCCAGTTTTTTCGTATTTTGTTCTATTACACTCATATTTTTTCGAATGTCCCCCATTTCTATTTGAATACTATTCAGCTGCTCTTGAAGTTTCTCAAAATTTTTTATTTGTTCATCCTGTTGAGTCTTTATTTCAAGCCGAAGCTCCTGCAGGATTCTTAGTACCACAGCCTGATTATCGACTTCCAATGTTTCATCCACCTTCCGGGAACCTCGGGGCTGAATATTAACAAAGCTACTAGGCGTAAATGTCTTATTCATAATTGTACCTCTTACCGGTGTCTCAGCGTTCCCCATTTTAGGCATATTACGCTTACATGCAGGACATATCCAAGAAACTTTGTATTCCACGCTAAGCTCTTCAAATTGCTCGATGGTTAAGTTAAGGCACTTTAGATGGTATACCTTATTGCAATTTTCTTGCGAGCACTCCATAAAAAGTATATCATAGATCGCCGTATCACAGCCATCACACTTCGTTCCCATTGATTTTAGTCACAAATCAAATACGACACCGCCGAACACGCGTCCGTCCGCTCACTCGCTCTCAGGAAACAGTTAGTTGTATCTCCCTATTGAATTAGGTTACACCTGTAAGGATAGGGAATGTTTGGAAATAAAGAAATACATAAATAAAAGAGAAGGCTGTACAATGCAGTGGAACGTTTATAGACTACAAAGAAAACTAAATTACTTTATGAGTATATTTTTTTTACAGGGGGAATTGTTTATTTACAATTACACTAAATAAAACAATACATTTTCTTGTGTCTATGTACAATATTAATACCCAACAGGACTTACATATTTACGAAAAAATGCTTAAAATAAAAAAGTCTACACCGCTGCCGATGGGGGGAGTTCTCTTTATGTGTTGCACTAATTTTTTTATGTCTGTTCATTTCATAGAATCGGCCCCCTATTTTGGAATCGGAGGAATCCAAAGCCAGGCCCAACAGCAATATCAGCAGCAAAATGGTGAGTTTTTTTTAAGGTCCTGATTTGAAATAATTATGCTAAGGCGCTTTGGAGTGCTAAGTAGCGCCCTTCATTCCCACTAGTTCTACTGATCAGTTCTATCGTAGGACTAGTGGGTTTTTTTCACACTAGTCCTACTTTTAAATAAATATCCGAACTAGTGGGAACATTTTTTCCCTAATAGTTTAGAGAGAGAGAGAGAGAGAGAGAGAAGTTTAGTTTTTAGTTTAGAAAAAATACATAATTTTTAAACAACATTTTAATAAACAGGGTATGGCTTGTAACCGCCATACCCTGTTTTAAAAATATTGTGTAAAATATTCAGTAGAATTAGTGGGAATGATCCACTAGCGCCACCAATTAAATAATAATAAAAAAAACATGTACATAATTATTACACAGATGTTTACGATGTCCTTTTATATTTTTTATGCCACACCTGGCAATAAAGTGGCTTTTTCCGCACGCTGCGCGCTGCGCGTACGGAAAAAGCCGCTTTCTGGCCAAGTGTAGACATAAAAAGATGTACACAACACGGGAGGTAATAAAGAAAGCTCTCGATCGCATATTTACGTCCCTCGCTTGCAGCTCGGGCCGCAAACTTCTGCGATCTCGGCCTTTCTTTGTATTACCACCCTAGTTGTGTAATGTACTATTATATTATTATAACTTTTTTTACCAGGCTATGGGCAGCAACGACAATTCCAACAACAGTACCAGCAAAGCAACTCCCGAAATGGCTACTTAAATGGTATGACTTTCATACTTTTTTTATCATTTATTCATACACAAAAGCTGGTCTACACGGACTAAGTGCACGTTTCGCCAGTTTTTGAGTTGCGAATTTCCTCAAGTAAATACTTAATTTTAGTGCCATCTTTTCGAATATCTCAGCAAAGAGCGTGACAGAACGCTACTTAACTATTTTCTTAGCCAAATTCTCAAATCAGAAACCCGCCTCAAATGTTACAAGTTTGCTTGTATTTATTGATTGGCCGGTTTCTGAATTGAACATTCTCATTTTATGCATAGTTGTCCCTGTTATCCTTTTAAGACCAAAAAGTCCTATGTTATAAATACTATAAATCTTTTTGTAATAAAAATTATTTTAGGAATACATAATTATATTTGTTCATTCGGTAATTGCGCATTTTAAAGTTAACCCTTAATATAGCTTAATAACATTCAATATTTTTATGCCACACCTGGCAGTAAAGTGGCTTTTACCGCACGCTGCGCCTACGGAAAAAGCCGCTTTCTGGCCAAGTGTAGACATAAAAAGATGTACACAACACGGGAGGTAATAAAGAAAGCTCTCGATCGCATGTTTACGTCCCTCGCTTGCAGCTCGGGCCGCAAACTTCTGCGATCACGGCCTTTCTTTGTACCACCCTAGTTGTGTAATGAACTATTATACTGTTTTTATTTTTAATGCACTAACCCGTGCTAAGGACAAATTTAAAAATGTACTATTAACAGGTTATGGGCAGCAACAACAATATCAAAAGCAGTACCAGCAGAGTAACTCCCGAAATGGATATCCAATCGGTATGTCACATTACGTCTTTCTTATTTTTATTTATTCAGATGAGGAATAGACGTGCTTTACAGATAAATTATACTTACACGTAAAAGGGAGGGGTTGGTAAGGGGCGGACATACAAGTACCCGGAACCGGCGTGCGTGCATGCAACGACTTATGTACGTTGATGAAGCGAAGGTGATCTGTCAGGATCGTGAGAAAAAAATCAGGAGAAAAAAATGCATTTATACTTTTTAAAAAACATCTGTACTCCGTTCGGGAATCGAACCCGGTTGTTTTGAAAAAAAACCTGCACTATTTCTATTTAGATATCGATTGTGTGTAGGTCTTAAGTAGTAAATGTCTGTTTGAAACATGATGTCTAAAATAAATAAAATGCATTGTTTTCACATACTTAAATATATTTTAGTAGGTGCTCGAAGTGACCCGGCGCCTTTTTCAATACAATATTCAACACGTTTAGGTAACGATCTTACTATTGCATTTTGTATCTTCATGTGGTGAATATGCGTTAAAATTGTCTCTATGGCCACTTTTAGGTCTTCAACGGTGTCAAAGCTTGTCTTTTCAATTGATAGTTTTTTTTTTTCAACACATCCGGGTTCAATTCCCGAACGGAGTACAGATGTTTTTTTTTAATGTATGAATGCAGTTTTCCTTGTTATTGAAATCTATGACATGGTTCCTCAGAACGGATCTTCGTATGTCTTTTAGTTTCAGACTTTCCCATACTGACCGATTTGAATGAGACACCCTGTATAACTATGTATGAGTATCGCGAATCATTAAGAAATACTAATTAACTAGCAAAGTTTCAGACTGTATTTTGTCAAAACCTACGTCTACAATAATCAAAAACATTCTTTATTTTATAAGGATATTATATATATAGACAGTTCTTACAAAAATGTATTATATTTCAGGTATTGGCCGTGGACGTGGGGAGAATGCTAACAACCTTTTGTCAATCATTTTGAATCGAGGTAGAGCACAGTAGTTATAGTAGTTATAATTACACAGTAGTTATTAGTAATTAAAGTTATTACACTGACTTATTCCCTTAGCCACCACATTCGCTGGTTGCGCTGTTCCAGTGTAGAACTTGCCCTTTGCAGGGTACCAATTTCAAATTACACTTTCGAATAAAATTACGTATATTTGTGAATATATAGTAGCAATACTACCATGCGAGAGGTACCGGTTTCGAACCTCGGCTGGGGACAAGAAAAAAAACCCCAGGTCGTTGATGTTATCCATGATTGTGATGTCGTTGTTTCTGGTTCCCACGACACAGGGTATCCTAGTGTGGGGCCAAAAGCAATGTATGTGCTTGTATGTACGAGTAAATGTTCTGTTATGTTACTGTCTGACGCTGGAGGAAAAACTTCGAAAAGAAACTTGAGTGTCTGTGGTGTCCATACTTCAGCCCTTTAAATTGCCAATCCGCGGCGGGCACGCGTGGTAATCAAGCCCATATTCTCTCTCTGAGAGAAGGCCTCTGCCCGGCCGTGGAACGTAAAACATGAAAAAAAACCGTACATAATATTGCATATCTGTTTCATAGGTCCGGCTCTGTATTCTCCAGCCAGAGGATACCAAAGTCAATCACAGCAGCAATACCAACAACAGCAAAATGGTAAATATTTAACAAAATATTATGTGCCTTTGCATCAACGTAATGATATGATTTATACAGTGGTATAGTGGTGTAGTGGCATCTTGTCTCACACTGGATAGGTGAAGGGACCACTCGGGTGCTGTAGTGCCTGGGGCTTGGTCATTATAGCACATTTATCTCTATCTTCGTAGCGTCCGTCCGCCTTTAAATAAGCTCTATCTTTCGAACTGTAGTAGGTGACCAGAAGAATTTTCGGTTTCCTGAATGTATAAAATCAAAATTAAAATTACAATTATGGTAATTACGGTGGTTTACTTACCAAGTAAGGAAAATTTAACAAAATATAATTAAAGGAGAGTCTCCATTTTAAGACCTGAATCGAAAGTGCCTGGCTACCCACAGCACAGGGTATCCTAGTTTGGGAGCCTGGTTGCACTCATGTAAATAAAATATTTTAATTTCATTTCATTTCCATATGACGTACGTCTTTCTTCGGTGTATGCTCCACCAACCTCCACCAACCTGGACTTGGCCCTCGTGGTGGAGTATGGCCTTACCTTCCTGCGATGCAGGAAAAGATCCGTGCCCCAGCAGTGGGGACATAACACTCGGTATCATCACATTCGTGAAGTTGTAACAGCAATACCACTCGCTAACGGTAAAGGAAAAACATCCTGAGAAAACCTGAGTGAGTGTGAGGTGAGATGTTTAAGTACTTCAGCGCTTTAAATTGCCAATCCGCGGCGGGCACGCGTGCCTAATAAGCCCATAATCTCTCTCCGAGAGAAGGCCTGTGCCCCGAATTGGGACGTAAACATAAAAGAAACCGTACATAATATTGCATGTCTATTTCATAGGACCGGCTCTATATTCCCCAGCGAGAGGATTCCAAAGTCAGTCACAACAGCAATACCAACAACAGAATGGTGAATATTTTACAAAATATGATTTGTTTTTCAACCGTTTTGCACTAAAACTACGTTCTCAAGCTCAGATAGGTACCAGAGCGGTAAATTGATGTTTATAAACGAGTCGACGAATATTAAAACCTGAGACGAAGTACGGATAGTACAAAACGTTTTGAAAAAAATATCTTTTATTGTGTAAACATTGTGGGCTTTTGGCAAAATCATCACTTTTAACGTTAACAATGTTTTGAGTATAAAAACTATATTTAATTGCAGGTTATAGTCGAGGACCTGGATTTGGAATTGACGTTGAGCGCGATAATGCTGACAGACTATTGTCGACTGTTTTGGAAAGAGGTATATGTTTGTACTATCTAAATTGTCATATGTACAGATAAATGATGAAGCGCTCGTGGCCTGGTCGAATAGAATAATTGAAATCAATCGATCGAGTTAAGCAACAAAGGCGCGGTCAGGTGCAGGATTGGTGACCATCCTGTGACAACCGCTAGTGGCATTTCTCCGAGCGCTTCCGTGCTTCGCAAGCCACGTTAAACCGTTCGTGCCGGCTGTCATGTAATGGCAGTCATTAAGCCATATCGCAGGCCTTAGGGCGGCTTTAAGACCAGCCGCTAGTCTTGCAAGCCTCCACCAATCCGGACTTGGTCTCCGTGGTGGAATATGGCCTATACCCTCCTCAGGGAAGAGTCCCGTGCCCCGCGGTGGGGACATAATGGATTGATGATGAATTATGTAATAATTAAATAAATAAATATTCATGGACATTTTACACAGATCTTGTTAGCCCTGTACTAAGAACAACTAAATGACTTGTGTTATAGGTGCTAACTCGACGATATATTTAATGCAATAAATACATAGATAACATCCAAGACCCGAGACGAAATAGAAAAGTTAGTTTCCTAGTTTGACCCGGCCGGGGATCGAGCTCGAGACCTTCTAAATATCTAGATTTTAAGATGGACACCTAGTTTAAATGTTAACGTTCATTAAGGCGCATTTTCTGCGCTACTTTGAATAAAACCTTCTCATTTCATTTCATTACGTTATAAGCAATACACCTTTTTTTTAGCTCGCAACAACTTCGGCAATCGAGACCAGACATTGAACGCAGGTAATGCGATTGAACTTTGTCAGTTTCAATAATGTTTTATTTTTTTTGATAAAAACCACTTATTTTCTTACGTATTATTTCAGCTGTTGACCGCTCACAAGAAGTTGACGTGGATCGTGAAAATGCAGCCAAAGTTGTGTCCATCATAAAAAGAGGTAAATACTGCCATCCTTCCGTGCTTTGCAAGGCACGTTAAGCCGTTGGTGCCGGATGTCATATAATGGTAGTCGTTAAGCCATGTCAGAGGCCTTATGGGCGGCTTGATAACTTCTGACAGTAAGGCCCGCCTCTGTCTTACAATCCTCCACCAACCCGGACTTGGCCCCCTTGGTGGAGTATGGCCTAACCTTCCTGCGATGCAGGAAGAGACCCGTGCCCCAGCAGTGGGGACATACAAGGGTTGATAACGATAACGATAACTGCCATCCAGGTTTACATATCAAAGAATGATGAGGATAACTTAACCACCCTTGGGGCAATTTATTTGAGACCTAGGTACAATCAATTTTAAAAACCTATTTAGAGGCTAAAAATTTCACCCATGCCGGGATTCAAACCCGCAACCTCTGGCTATTGGCTCATTGGCTCAATTGGTAGAGCGCTGGTACGGATAGCCAGAGGTTGCGGGTTCGAATCCCGGCATGGGTGAAATTTTTAGCCTCTAAATAGGTTTTTAAATTTGTTCCTTAGCACGGGTTAGTGCATTAAAAATAAAAATAGTGTAATCATGTGGGTACAGTGATATCGTTCCGATGTTAAACCTAACTGCAAAGTAGGTAGTCGGGGCTGTAAGTAATGCAATTTGCTTAAGTCAGATGTCGCTGCCTGTACGTAATACAGAGAATATTGTAAAGAGGTTCGAAATTTCACTGATGCCGTGAGTCGCCCATTGGCTCAATTACTAGAGCGCTGGTACGGATAGCCAGAGGTTGCGGGTTCGAATCCCGGCATGGGTGAAATTTTTAGCCTCTAAATAGGTTTTTAAATTTGTTCCTTAGCACGGGTTAGTGCATTAAAAATAAAAATAGGTACAATCAGATTATTAGAAAAGTCTTTGAAATATAATATAAAATGAAATATAAAAAAAGTTATTTCATAAAAGTCTTTATGAATCACTCCTCGCGCCGTCGACGCACGCTTTGATGCAAATATCAATTATAGATGCCTTTTCAAGCAAATTCATTCTTTCAACCATTTGTTCAGAGTATTAAGCCCATACACTCTCTCTCTCTCTCTCTCTCCCTGAGAGAAGGCCTGTGCCCTGCAGTGGGCCAGGCAGGACGTTTATAGGCTACATAAAATGAGCATTTAAAATTGTCCTTTGCACGGGTAAGTGCATTGAAAAGAATATAAAGAATAAAATGTGAGTACAGCGATATCATTCTGAAGTAAAACCTAACTGCAAAGTAGGTACTCGGGGCTGCAAGTGATGCGAATTATTTTAGCCATATGTTGCTGTCTGTACGTAATACAGAGAGTATTGTAAAGAGGTTCGAAATTTCACTGATGCCGGTAGTCGCCCATTAGCTCAGTTGGGAGAGCGCTGGCACGGTTAGCCAGAGGTTGCGGGTTCGAGTCCCGGCATGGGTGGAATTTTTAGCATCTAAATAGGTTTTCGTGCATAAAAATATTTAAAAAAAATGGCATAAAATATTATAAATAATGCAGAAAGACCCGTGCCCCAGCAGTAAGGACATACAAAGGGTTGAACCGATCTCGATTCCGCGGAGATGACGCTTCGACTATCGCAAAACTAGTAGCTTAAGAAACTTATTAAAATATTATCGTTTCTCTGTATTTCAGCACGCAACCAAGAACTTGACAGTCAAGCTCAGATTGTAAACCAGGATGACGTTAACGAGTTTGGTAAGTTTCATATTCTTCTTCTTCGGTAAATTTCATGGGGCCTGATTTTTTTTTATGCAAACCATTTTTTTTATAAATCGTTTTCCAAAGGCAATACATGAATATTGCGTGGCTTAAAAAGTTGCCGGAACCGCCGTGCGTGCATGCAACGACTTATGAACGTTGATGAAGCGAAGGTGATCTGTTAGGATCGTGCAAGTGGCAGTCCCTGGTCTCTGCCTTCCCCTTTGGGATACAGGCGTGAGGTTATGTACGTATGCGTGGCGCCACTCACTGCGTGGGCATTGAAGCGTTCAGAGCCCACTACAACTCAGGCCTTTTCCATTTCAGATATTGAACGTGCACTTGAGATTGAGATTGAACGTGAAAATGCCGACAAACTTTTGTCTACGGTTCTAAACAAAGGTAGGAAATGAAGTTTTACTAGTAAATCATAAAATTTAAGAAGAAGCAGAAGAAAAACAATAAAGTTGTTGTTGATATCAATGTCCCTACCCGTTTCCCGCTTCTATGCTTCGCAAGGCACGTTAAGCCGTTAGTGCCGGCTATCATGTGATGGGAGTCGTTAAGCCATGTTTGAGGTCTTATGGGCGGCTTGATAACAGTACTTAAGACCAGCTACTAGTCTTGCAAGCCTCCACCAATCCGGATTTATCCCCCGTGGTGGAGTATGGCCTATACCTTCCTCAGGGAAGAGATCCGTGCCCCTCGGTGGGGACATAATGGGTTGATGATGAGATGTCCCCACTAGTGGGGCACGGGTTTCTTCGGGGCCAAGTCCGGGTTGGTGGAGGACTGTAAGACAGTGGCGGGAGTCACTGTATAAGTAAATAAAATAGGGAAAACAAGTGAGGCATTTTCGTTGAAGAGTTGAAACTCCACAAAATATCACACGTAAAAGAATTATTGTTGGAGATGGTTACAATTGAAGATGATTGACCGTCTTTTCTACTAAGAAAAGCGTACACTCCAGTCAACTTCACTCGAAGTTGAGTGGAGTTTTCGCTGCGTTTTTCTCTACTACAACTCGTCTCAATGACAGCAGTAACAATTGTACATTGACATTCATCAAATAACCTTTATTGGAATGACCTTAAGCAAACCTGCTGTTAAGTTTATATCAATTATAGATTGTATCATATAGTTATTAATACGCAATCACATCGTCTGTACACACTTTGTATAATAAAATATGTTTTTGTTATACCTCACTAACAATCAATTAATAAATAAATAGAACTGTGTTGGTACCGAGCTTTTTACGAACTTTTAAGATATTTTATGATATAATTACAAAAGTTTAGTTTCCAGTTTTTTTTCTGAACCTATAGTATATATTTCTTGCCAACTTTCATAACTCTAGGTCAATGATAGGTACCTTATAAATATATATTTTCAATTCCTTGTGAGTGTTAGTTTTGTGCAGTAAAAACCATTTTTTTCCGCAAACTTAGAAATTTGAGTTTTTACAGCTCTAAGAGACTATAGTATAAAGTATATGGTTTTAATTTCAACTCTATAACTACACGCAATTCCGAGATAAGAGTTTTGACAGACAGATGGACAATCAATTGAGATCCTATAGAGTCCCTTTTCCTTTTTAGGTCCCAAAACACTGGTATAAACCTTCCTTTAAAGTGACTGAAGTTTCTTTAATTTTTAAAAACCTATTTAGAGGCTAAAAATTCCACATATGCCGGTTTTCGAACCCGCGACCTCTGGCTTACCGTGTCAGCGCTCTCTCAACTGAGCTAATGGACGACTAACGGCATCAATGAAATTTCGAACCTCTTTACACTATTCTCTGTATTACGTACAGGCAGCGACATCTGGCTGAAGTAGATTGCATCACTTACAGCCCCGACTACCTACTTTGCAGTTAGGTTTTTACATCGGGATGATATCGCTGTAACATTATGATTATACTATTTTTATTTTTAATGCACTAACCCGTGCTAAGGACAATTTGAAAAACCTATTTAGAGGCTAAAAATTCCACCCATGCCGGGATTCGAACCCGCGTAATACCTCTCCGTATTACGTACATGCAGCGTTTTTTTTTTTAATGGTCCGTAGCGCGGGTTAGTGCATTAAGAAAAATATGAGATTTTTTTTATATTAGGTACAAAAGAAGTAATTGAAAATTAACAATAATTTTTGTTCCAGCCCGCAATAACTACGGTAGTCAAGGCCAAAACTTGAACCGAGGAAACATCAACGAGTTTGGTGGGTCCTTTCACAATTCCTATAACATTTAGATGTAAAAATATCTCATCAACCCTTAATAAACTTGCTGTAAGTATTGTATAACTATGCGGTGTTAAGTCTCTTTTCTTTGAACTGAAAATTACATTCAAACGACGCGTCGACGTGAACAAAATACTGTGTAACTATATCAGGCTTATACGGTGTTTATTAGTAAGAGCTATAAGTCTAATAAGTGTGACAAAGGTCCAGTTGATTATTACCGGGCTTAATATTCAGCGGTGAGCACGAGTGGTAATCAAGCCCAAACTCTCTCTCTCTCTGAGAGAAGGGACGTGCCCTGCAGTAGGACAAATAATTTTAAACAAATAATTTGTTTGCAATAAGGCCGCCATTTGTACACAATATCTTTAAATGTTTTATAATATGTCCTGTGTCAAAGAAATAATATTTTTATTTTATCTTATCATGTTTATAATATTTTTTTGTCATTTTTAATTTCAGATATTGAACGTGCACTTGAGATTGAGATTGAACGTGAAAACGCTGACAGTGGTTTGCCCACTGTTCTTGATCAAGGTGCTATTGCCAAATATTTTTATTATTGTCTGAAAATATTTTTTACACGAATAGACCCGTTTCATAACTAAGTTTAGTAAACGGGTCTAATCGCGATTATTTTTTTAGGTAAAACTTAGTTACCTTAATTTTATACTCTACATAGATAAAACTTAAGAATAAACAACATCTAGAATAGAAACAAAAACCGGCCAAGTCCGTGTCAAATTTGCGCACCGAGGGTTCCGTATAAATTTGTAGGTAGGTACTTGCATGTTGTGAATAGTTATATATTTAATCGGTTGCCAATTATGGCAACTCATAAAGCTCATAAACGGAATTATCCGTTTATAAGTTTGGTGTTTTTTTCTATCTATTTTCTATTAGTAACTTCTACTTCTATTAGTAACTGCGGTTGTAGATGGCAGTAGCACTTTTAAACATTGAAGGTTTTTAATGGTCTACGATAGAGGTTTCCTAGTGTAGGCAATTATCGACTTATATTAATTTGCACTGCTGTATCTTTGAAACAATAAAGTCTTGATTAAAGTAGTATAGTTTAGGAATCGAGTTTCGCAGGTATGGAAAAACCCTTTTCCCGAACTTCAAAGACATATGCAAACGCATAATTTTTCTGTATTCCTGGTATAAGATGCTATGGTATAGATATTTGCTAAATTTCGTAGTTCTAAGTCAACTGTGAATTTTGAGTGTTGAAATAAACGTTTTTGCAGCATAGCGGCGTTAACTTAGTGCAAAAAGTTATTTACTATTGCAACTTTAAGGATCTGTAAACATGAGTATACGGTTTTACTTTCAATTTGATACCTCCACGCGTTTGTGAGATAAATAGTCTTGAAGTACGGACAGGTGGACAGCAAAGTGATCCTATAAGGATTTCGTTTTTTATTTTGAGGTACGGACCCCTATTATCAAATTCCATGACCAAGAATAAAAACTTTAAGATGAAGAGGAAGAAATACAATAATATTTTTGTTGTTGATGTTGGTATCCCTTGTATGTCCCCACTGCTGGGGCACGGGTCTCTTCCTGCATCGCAGGAAGGTAAGGCCATACTCCAATGCGGTTGGCCCCCGTGTGTTGGTGGACGATTGTAAGACAGTGGCGGCCTTACTGTCAGAAGTTATCAAGCTGCCCATAAAACCTCTGACATAGCTTCGACTGCCATTACATGACAGCCGGTACAAACGGCCCAGCGTGCCTCGCGAAGCACGGAAGTGTTCGGGAAAAAGTGATACGATGAGTGACTACTTAATTTTGTTTCAGCACGCAACGACTACGGTAGCCAGAATCTAAACCGAGGTATTAAACACTATAATACATTTAAAAACCTATTTAGAGGCTAAAAATTTCACCCATGCCGGGATTCGAACCCGCAACCTCTGGCTATCCGTACCAGCGCTCTACCAATTGAGCCAATGGGCGACTCACGGCATCAGTGAAATTTCGAACCTCTTTACAATATTATCTGTATTACGTACATTGCCGTGAGTTGCCCATTGGCTCAATTGGTAGAGCGCTGGTACGGATAGCCAGAGGTTGCGGGTTCGAATCCCGGCATGGGTGAAATTTTTAGCCTCTAAATAGGTTTTTAAATTTGTTCCTTAGCACGGGTTAGTGCATTAAAAATTAAAAAAAATAGTGTAACTATAATACATTTCTAGAAGCTCTACAATACAAGGCGTAAGGTTATGGCAATCTGCCCACTTCTCAGCAAAGAACTTAAATACAAATTTTTATTTTTGTTTTATACCATGTATTACCCCCCCAATTATGGCACAACCTTGCGCTATGGCGCTCATTAGGGGAGGGCTATGGCCAGCAGTGGACTAATATAGCCTGAAGAAGAAGAACCTTGTTTTTTATGTAGCATCCCACTATAGTGCACAGGCATTTTCTCAGAGAGAGGGAGAGAGAGAGAGTACGGGTATTCTATTTTATGAGAGAGTATTCGAGCGCTGAGGTATTTCAACACCTCTGGTACTCAGATTTCCTCACGATGTTTTCCTTCACAGTAAGCGAGTGGTATTGCTACTATAACTCCATGAATGGAGGTGCAGTACCACACATCATAAAAGTCCCTTCGGGAACCTACGTTCGCGCAGACTAGGAAGAAGTATAACGAAAGTACCCAAAGCTATAAGTACACTCAATATGATCTTTAACCGATACGGTTAAGGTGCAGAATTGATTGCCACAGTAGCGCTACCTATTTCGCTTACGCTAATATTGCTAAACGAATAGTCCTGTATCGTAGACGTTGAATCAACCAATAGCAACAAAGGCGCGCGGCCTGCCATAAAATGAAACTATCTGGATGGTCGATCAACTTGCCGCACGTCCAAAATTTGGTCATCTGCGTATGTACATCCGCAGGACTTGTTTCTTGTGTAGCACTGTACATGTATCTTAGTATCTTTTTAATTACACGTTCTATATTATCAGGAACAGTATTGCTGTAACACTATCAGAATAAAAGCTTAAGCTCGCCTTTAAGTTGTGAAATTAGTTACATCGCATGACATTCGTTACAACATAGAACCAAATATCAAGTTGTTTTTTTTTTTATTTCAGATATTGAACGAGAAAACGCTGACAGAATTTTGTCCATCATTTTAAACAGAGGTTATTATATTGTTGATTATGTAAACAGTTATCATGTCAAATTAAACTAAGATGAGGGTTACCCATTGATGTAATATCCTTTCATGGTGTTGCCATCTAAGAAATACATAATTCTTTTTTATTGATAAGATAAGATAAGAAGATTCATTATTGTACACCAGGAAAAAAGAAACAAAACATAATTACAAAGATACAGTACAATTGGTGGCCTTATTGCTTAGAGCAATTTCTTCCAGGCAACCCACGATGGAGAGTTGCTAGACTAGATGTAAAGTGTGGCATTACGTAAATTTGCTGTTCAATTGTAAATTATTTCGATATATAACATATTTTATTTTATTCGGGACACAAACAGTCACACAGAAAAACTTATAAAAGTATGTGCATACAAAATGCGACCTAAAGGTGTCCTAAGTAAACAAAATATTAATAATAAAAGCATGCCGTTTTAAAAGTCTCGTGTCACAGCTTCAACATTTTTTTTTTATTTTTAGTTCGCGAAACAACGCTTGCGGGGGTCATTTAGTATACCTACACCGCCATCAAATATAAAATACGATAATAACCGTGTATTTTTGTTTCAGCTCGCAACAACTACGGCAGTCAAAGCCAGAATATAAACCAAGGTACATTTCATTTACAAAAACTTCATAGTACAATATGACAATAAGGCGAAACGTTATGAAAATCTGTTCATCTCCACTGTGCAAAGATCTTACTGATGTGCCCGGCGCCCTGCTGGTAGGACTCTGAGGCCTACCGGAAGGACGCAAATATTTTTAGCTATCTGTTTTTATTTTGAAGGCCATAGAGTTCATATTTGTACGAAAAAATGCAGTATTGCTATCTCTTTCTTGGAAGAAATAATAATATTGTGTTACTATAACGAACTTCAGTCAGCCAGCGATGGCGCACGAGTATAGACGGGGGCAGCGCGTTCGTGCATTGGAAGTCAAGGTCATAGTAATGCCAGAAGGACCAAAATAAAACAAATCGCGTCCTACCAGCAGTACATGTGGGACATTCCGGCAGGACATATATTCTAAAATAAACGTCCTTCCAGCAGTTCTTAGTGGCGGGCGATCTATCATTAATGTCAAATTTAATGTTTGTTACACGTATAATGTATTACTAATTACTTTTTCTATATTAAACAGATATCCAACGCAAAATAATACCCACAGGTGCTTAGTATTTTGTACACGCAGCCGATCCAATAATGGGGTCAACTATTAATTATATTCTTTTTGTTGCACTAACCCGTGCTGAGGACAATTTTAAAAACCTATTTAGAGGCTAAAAATTCCGCCCATGCCGGGACTCAATAAATAAATAATTAATACAGAGAATATTGTACAGAGATTCTAAATTTCGCTGATGCCGGCACTTACCCATTATAGTTACCCAGAGGTCACAGGTGCGAGTCCCGGCGTGGGCGGAATTTTTAGCCTCTAAATAGGTTTTAAAAATTTACTATTATGTTTAGAAAATTACCTGTATTGTAGACTTTTAAAAATCATATTCTTTTTAGGTACACCTAGATCATTCTAGCCTCGTAAGGCTTGACGTTAAAAATAACAATTGTTTTTGTGATCACTTGAGGACATTGGGCCTTAGAAGACTAGAATCGATACCCAACAGTGGACGATCACAGACTAATTGATTGATTGAGGAGTGAACAATATTTCTTTGTATTGAATGTCGAGGGTTTTTTATCAAAATATAGAATAAAACACAATACTCTGTACGTATCGTAATACAGAGAATATTGTAAAGAGGTTTGAAATTTCACTGATGCCAGTAAGCCCTGGCACGGATAGCCAGAGGTCGCGGGTTCGAATCCCGGCATGGGTGGAATTTTTAGGTTTTCTAGGTCTTCTAAACTTTTTGGGTCATATAAATAGGTTTTTAAAATTGTCCTTAGCACGGGTTAGTGCATTAAAATAATACATATAAAACACAATAATGCAAAATAATTACGGTTGACAGATAAGCTAGTTTTTAATCGAAAGTATGTCTATGTATAGGTTCTTGTGTGATGTGTGTGTGTGTGTGTGTGTGTGTGTTTAATCAAACTCGTTTTATTAAATTATCGTGAAATTTAAAAAACCTATTTAGAGGCTAAAAATTTTACCCATGCCGGGATTCGAACCCGCAACCTCTGGCTATCCGTACCAGCGCTCTACCAATTGAGCCAATGGGCGACTCACGGCATCAGTGAAATTTCGAACCTCTTTACAATATTCTCTGTATTACGTACAAGCAGCGACATCTGACTTAAGCAAATTGCATTACTTACAGCCCCGACTACCTACTTTGCAGTTAGGTTTAACATCGGAACGATATCACTGTACCCACATGATTACACTATTTTACACTATAGTGTAATTATCGTGAAATTGACAGTATAGCTGGGATCACGGCTCTGTCAGAATCAAGGTTATATCGTCATTGTAAATTAACATTGAGAAATTCTTTGCAATGCATGACATTCATTTAACAAAGCGCTGTCTTTTCTCAAGCTACTTTTTATTATTATTTCAGATATTGGGGTTGATATTGAACGTGAAAACGCAGACAGAATTTTGTCTACTATTTTAAATAGAGGTAATTTTGTTATTGATTGTGTAAGAAATGTCTCATGCCAATCGATTCCTGATTAGAGTTGTTATTTAAGAAATACAAAATAATCATATAGGCCATAAGATAGTGAACACGAAAAATAAATCACGTATGTTTTTTTTAGCTCGTAACAACTTTGGAAATCAAGGCCAGAACATAAACCGAGGAAACATCAACGAGTCAGGTAAGTTTAATTACAAAATTCTGTAAAACTTTCGTCCGACTGCGATAGCCAACGAGGGTTATATTTTTCGCGCATATGTTGGTGTGTATGAAAGTGTATATGTTTCGCGCAGCCAAACAGACAACCTTTCCAACTAAATAAAAGTCACAAAAAACATCATTATAATCAAATAAAAAATGGGAAGGTAGGTAGGGGTACTCAGCAGATGGACAAAAATCGCGAAATGAAAAACCCTTAAATAAAGGAATGGGATAGTAGTTACTACCCCAAATCAAACCTTATCACTTAGAAAAAAGATCGAAACCAATGCAAATTTCAAATTATCTGGGCCTTATTAAGGGTTAGTGAAAGTAATTATGCATAAAAATATATTTTGAAAAGATAGGTTTCACGTCTGCTGCGGATGTAAATTCAACAGACTCTAGACCATGTCCATGATATTAAGCGGTCGGTTTTTTCATCGTTTTTTTTTTCGCAAAGAAATAGATTACTCAAAAGTTTTTTTTACTATAGATATTGAACGTGCACTCGAGATCGAGATTGAAAGAGAAAATGCAGCGAAACAAAGTAACGTAGGTAAGTGAATAATCATTGACTGCCTCGTTAGACTTGTCGTTAAGGCGCTTGGGTACCAAGACAGAGGCCGTGGGTTCGATTCCCACAGGCAGCGGAACATTCGTCGACATGGCCTCAGTCGGGGTGTATTTTCATGTTTGTGAACGATCTTGACCGGTTACCATAGTACGGGTATCCTATCCACGACACAATCACTTGGGATTGGGACTAGGTCAAGTGATTGTGTCGTGTGAAAGTTATTAATTCTTATCATTATAATGTATTTTTTTATTGTTTTTCCATACAGCCCTTTGTGAATACTTATGCAATAAATGACATAATTATGTAACTAGATAGATAAGTCTTTGCATGTGTTAAGTTTGTCTTGTTATTGCGGTGTGTGTAAGAATCTGTTCTATAATAAATGTTCTTTATTGCCCACCAGATGTTTAAGGTACTCAATATCTAGTCCTCAGTAATATCCAGCTGTCTTAACTGGAATGCTCTATTAATTTCACAACTATTTACTACAATATTAATAATAAAGTAACAGTGAAGCGAAGAAAAGATTGTGTATTTTCGCATTTAAATAAAAAAATGTAATTATATAGTGATGTTTATGTATATATATAATTTTTATGTAATGTGATGAGTATGTATGTATATATATTTATTTATATATTATTTTAATATATACGTTTAGTGTATTATATGTGTAAGTATATAATAATTTGGAAGGTTGTCTTTTTCCTTTTTTTTTTGCACGCCTGCCAAGTTTTCGTTCTGCCTCCTGCGGTTGACTGGTAGAAAATGCTTATGACATTAAGTTCGCCGCATTGTACAATTTTATGGTGCAATAAAGTATTAATAATAATAATAATAATAATAATTACGTGCTTTAAAAATATGCAAAGGGTTAGTAATAATTGAAAGCAACCCTTAATTGTTAAGTTGGTAAAACACTTTTTTTCAAGTTGGTCTCACTGTAGTAAGCTTCTTGTCTTCATCGTCAGGCTATACTAGTCCACTGCTGGACATAGCCCTCCCCTAATGAGCGCCATAGCGCCCTGTCTTCAGCTTGCCGCATCCAGCATCCGCCTGCAGTTTTGCAGCTTCTTGTCTAAATAACTTAAATTACTTGAGCTCATTACATAGTTCTGCAATAAATGTTTTTCCGTATTTTCAAAAAGTTCTTGGTTGTATTTCAACTGATACTTTAACATAATCATTATTTATGACTTTCTTTATGATGTACATTCTGTAACTATTTTTCCGGTATACAGTAAAGAATATTCTTATCTTATCTTACATTCATCATTTTAACATCGAACAACATCATCTTTGTATTTTTCACATATTTCTTTGAAATGAGTCGATTTTAACAATATTACTTTATATTGAAGTAGTTTGTAAATTAATCTGTACTTAAAAACCTATTTAGAGGCTAAAAATTTCACCCATGCATTAAAAATAAAAATAGTGTAATCATGTGGGTACAGCAATATCGTTCCGATGTTAAACCTAACTGCAAAGTAGGTAGTCGGGGCTGTAAGTAATGCAATTTGCTTAAGTCAGATGTCGCTGCCTGTACGTAATACAGAGAATATTGTAAAGAGGTTCGAAATTTCACTGATGCCGTGAGTCGCCCATTGGCTCAATTGGTAGAGCGCTGGTACGGATAGCCAGAGGTTGCGGTTTCGAATCCCGGCATGGGTGAAATTATTAGCCTCTAAATAGGTTTTTAAATTTGTTCCTTAGCACGGGTTAGTGCATTAAAAATAAAAATAGTGTAATAATCTGTACTTTTTTCTTAATACATCAATTTCAGGCCGACTGGGTCGAGGCAACATCAACGAGTTAGGTGGGTTCTTTAAACCTTTAGATCATTCAAGTGTTTTAACAAATAATCAGAATGACATATTTAAATTTTGTTTTTCTTTTCAGACATCGAACGTGCCCTCGAGGTTGAGATCGAACGAGAAAATGCGGCCAAAGTTGTGTCTGCCTTTTTGAATTCAGGTAAAATCCATTCTTATTTATTTTAAGTCAGAAGATACTTGCTTAACCTGCTATAAAATATACAGAGCAAAATCATAGCCTTTTTGAAAATATTAACATAGAGTTTAGTAGAACATTAGATTAACCCTCAAATTAGAATTAATGCTACTCTAGTAGCGTAAAATTAATGCTGCTTAAAATTTATAATACATAATTATAAATTTATAACATATAATTATAAATTTATAATAACATTTTGCTGTCTATTCATTCGTCCATTTGTCAAGGCTCTATTTCTCAGGAACCGACTAAGCCATGAAGTAAAAATAAAAATGCCTCTTATCAAAGTACAAAATTTAAGGGCGCACCGTGAAGGTGGAAGTTCAAATTACTCTTGACAAGTCTTTTTACTCAATATATTACCGCCTGTATCCAAACTTATAATTTTTGACATACTAGCTGAGGAACATAGAAACAAAGTCATAGTTAGAAGCCAGACATTAAACCACCAAAACCACATATGTCAGCAATGCACTAAAACCACGCCTTAAACATTAGGATAACGTAGACGGAAAATTCGATTTAATATTATGGGGATGTTTAACCATGATTTAAAAACATGGCGGTAGTTACACAAAATTACTTTTTTTAGCAATACCATTTTGTCAGTTCGAATTTAAAAACAAAATAAAAAATAATCATTCCTTATAGGTCAGAGACTTGTAGTAGGTGCCGACCAACTTAGTTGTAATTGATTACGTATATCTGAGGGCAGACTCTTATACATTCAACATATTAGAAAGAAAATTCAAGGTCCGTGAATCTGTGAATCAAAATTCAAAGATTCACAGTTTCGACCAAAAGGTCTGAAATCACAAATATTTATAAATATTTTACTAATAAATCATTAACATTCTTAGGTTGGCTGAAACAATTTTCTTTTGAAATAAGTCTGCCTTTGTACATCAACACTTACCTGTTATTTAAGTATTTTTTTTGTGCATTAATGCTGTTCACTTATTTACTACGAAAACTACTGTTTTCGTAGTAAAAAAAGACACTCTCTGAAAATTTGTCAATTGAATTCGAAGTTACCACGTAAATAGGATTCTGTCCATCAATCAGCTTGTGCTTGCCCACTGCTGGACATGGCCTCCCCCACCACTTCTATCTGTCCTCTGCCATCCTCATCCAGCCACTGCCAGCAGTCTGCCTCAAATCTAGAATTCTGTCCCTACTTTTAAACCCCAAACTACTATTACTGATGCTCAACAGGCCATTTTCTAATCATTTTGATTGTCCTCAGGTAGTCACTAACCTGAGCTTCGATACCCCAGTACAACAAAGAGCTCTGCGGAATAAGCGCGCCGTCTATTTCCTGCCGACTTATCCACAATACCGATATGGCAGAGCAACTCTGCGTAGATAATTAACACATCAAATCTGTAACAAGGAAACAGTAATTTTTGCATAGCATCGCAAAGTGTAACTTCCTTCTTGGAATCAATGGATGCACTTTATTTTGCTGTTTTGTTTGTCAATTAAAAAAGATTAGATGTTTATGTCTGTGCATTGTTCTTGAGTAATTTCTCTTAATAACGTTTTTCACTTTCATAAATTTTACAGTAACGTGTTTATTTTTTAATATTATTGTTCTTATTAACATTTCACTTATAATCTGCAGCTTCTTGTTACATAATTATTCCGTTTTTATTAAATAAATTTATGTATAAATAAATAGTCCTATTACTTTCAGACCCTTTTAAGTCCCTTTTGTCGAAAAAATGTTCATGAACTTGGCTATGACTTTGTTTCTATGTTAAGAAATCTGTATTATTACCAAGATTAAAGAGCTAGGAGGAAATAACATGAAAACCGTTTCCATTCAATAAGCAAAGCTAAAATGATGCATATTTTTTTTATTTAATATATGAAATTAAATTATTTTAATAAAAAGATTTTATTCAAAGTAGCTCAGAAACTGCAACTTAATACATGTTACAATCAAAACTAGGTTTCCATTTCAAAATCTAGATGGTTTTGGAGAAAAACTGGAGAAAAAACTCCAAACTTATTCTTTTCAAAGTCCCTAATTAACAGAGTTTACATTTAAATAGGTTTTTAGAGTTTACATAATTATTATAAAAAGAAACTCATGCATTGTCTTGGCTTTAATTCCAGACATCATTGTCATCTAAATAATCCTTTATGTTATAGTAGCCCTTTTGGTTCATCGTGTACTTAACACATTTTTTGAACCGCGTTTCAGGCAAAATTAATATATCTTAGGTTTAAACAGTGTTTTACGTCTCAAGATTCAATCCCGCTAAGATTATAAATGTAAAAGTTGGTGAACATGTTTCGATACTTGTTACATAACCACGCAATAATAACTGAACGAATTTACGTGAAACTTGGCGTACAAATAGACAAAGATCTGAATTAAGACATAAGATATCCCGGTAATGCGTTACCGTGGGATAATATAATATTGTTACTGTAAGGTTTTTTCAAACTGTTAGAGTGCTTTCACATATAGGCGTTTTTGTTGCGCGACTGCAGCGTCTCTAAGTCGCGCTGCAGTAGCGCGACTCCTAATCCATACATATTTACTGCATCGCGGCAGCATGGTGGTCGCGCGTCAGAAGCGTGACTGCAGCGCTCTGAGCTTGCGGTGGCGTGTAAGACGCGTAGTCGGCAAGTACATGGATATTTTAAAGCAAGTTGCAAATGACACAACTACGACATATATTTGATACCTACTGAAATATCAAGAAAAGATGACACATACATTCGGATGGTTAAAAAAATCGTTTATTGTTTTGTATCGCTTGTTGTTGTGTTATCACCATTTACAGATAGATTTTTAAGATGTGGATCTACCCAATACTGCCTTTTTCGACTTTGTATTCGACTACGATGGTGTCGGAGAAGTAAAAAAGGAGCAGCAATAACAATATTCTAACGGGGACACCCGTTAGAATATTGGAAATGAGCTAGTTACCCCAAGTTCAACGCGCGTCTGCAGCGCGTCTTTGAAGCGCGACTGTCGCTAGCGACGGCGCCGCGACGTAGCCGCGCTGCAATCGCTGTAATGTGAAGGGCTTCGGTGTGCACCGCTTTAGCCGCACGACAAAAACGCCTATATGTGAAAGCACTCTTAGATATTTATTTATTGCCTTGCCATAGTAACAAGAATGGCATGATATATAGATAAGGTGATTCAGGGCGCTGACTAGCGCCACCCATGGAATAAAAATCATAACTTGTATTATAGTACGTTTTCATCTAAAGGCCTACGCAGACGAGGCGCTATCCCCCAGGGTACTTTTTTGTCCGTCGATATAGATCTCTCATAAATAAATTGTATCGAATAACAACAGTATCCTGTACAAAAAGCCCCTCAAGTTACCAAAGACATCAAGAGACCGGACTGGAGAAAAGCTCGTTGTTTACTTCATGTAAATTACAATACGATGTAATCTCAGAATATTTGCTTCCATAGCGTACGCTTCACTCAAATTCCGGGGAACAAAATGACCGCACACCGTAGGCATTGAGTCCGCGACCAGTACTCGGAGGACATTTTTTTATGATTCATATTCACTTTCTCATATCCACTGTGAAGGTCACTTTAAAGGTCACTTTAAAGGGACTTTTGTCCCTCGGTGACAAAAGTCCCTTTAAAGTGACCTTCACAGTGGATATGAGAAAATGAATATGAATATGAGAACTGTGACAATTTTTAGAACCTACAGTCTAGAACCTAGGATCAACAATCAATTAAGGATATTAGTACTACATTCTAGTTTATAGGTATGTTCTAAAAATAGTTAGGACATATATTAAGATTTTTAATGTTAACTTTTTGAAAATAACGTGTTATAAACCAAGTTATGATTTTTATTCCATAGGTGGCGCTAGTTAGCGCCCCTAAGCGCCTTGAAAAAGTAAATACTTCAGTATTTAGTTCTGGTTCATAGTTCTGTCCTGCTCTTTTCTGAGAACTTCGAAGAGACAACACTACGGTTAACTATTTACTGAGACGGCCCAAAAACAGTTATTAATTTACTTAGCTTTTCCTACTCAGAAGATCTCTTTAACTTTGGCTGCTTAAGCCAGTGTAATTTATTCATACCTATTATATTTTTAGGACAATTTTAAAAACCTATTTAGAGGCTAAAACTTCCACTCATGCCGGGATTCGAACCCAAGACCTCTGGCTATCCGTGCCAGAGCTCTTTCAAACTGAGCTAATGGGCAACTCACCGGCATCAGTGAAATTTCGAACCTCTTTCCAATATTCTCTGTATTACGTACAGGCAGCGACATCTGGCTAAAGTAATTTCCATTACTTACTTTGCAGTTAGGTTTTACATCGGAATGATATCGCTGTACCCACATGATTATATATTTTTTTAATGCACTAACCCGTGCTAAGGACAACTTTAAAAACCTATTTAGAGGCTGAAAATTCCACCCATGCCGGGATTCGAACCCGCGACTTCTGGCTATCCGTGCCAGCGCTCTTTCCAACTGAGCTAATGGCCGACTCACCGGCACCTTTTGATACCTGCTGAAGAGACGATTCTCAGCTTATCCATTTGGTACGCTAGACCGGCACAGCGTTACGTTAAGGGGCAATGCACACTAGCGACACCAATGGGAAAAACACATAGTAATGAACAAAAATTAAATGTCAATATAAACTCTCAATCGAATTATTAGTGATTTTAGCCTCTCGACCGGGAACCTAGGATCATGGATCTGCGCCTTGTAATGTAACTACACGTAAACATCTGTTTGCGAAAGCCGAATGTTTACTTAGCTGTATCATAAAGATATGCGTAATATGTATCACACATAGTGAAAACCGTATTTAACTGGATATCTGATACGTGACAGTGATATTAAGCCACTAAATTGTACGACATGGTCCAGTAGAAATTCGGGTTTGTAAACAAATGAATACATGAAGCGCAGAAGCTCTCGTAGCCTAATCGAACCGAGTGGTTGGAATCAGTCACTTGAGTTAATCAACAACAGGCGCGGCCAGGTGTAGGATGGATGACCATGACTGCCGCTAGTGGCATTTTTCCGGTTCCGAGCACTTCCGTGCTCCGCAAGGCACGTTAAGCCGTTGGTGCCGGCTGTCAGGTAATGGCAGTCGTTAAGCCATGTCAGAAGCTTTGGGCGGCTTGATAACTTCTGACAGTAATGGTGAGGTTACACAGTGCGAGCTGGCATGCGAGCTAACCTATTCAGTTACTGAGGTGCAGCGACTCGCACCGTGTAACCGCATTATACCAGTTACTCTTAATAATATGTGAGTGGGTCAGGTGCTCGCGTCCGAGTTACTACAACATTATTTGTTTTTACTCGCCACTCACCTTCCCCCACCACGTTACAAGCATTGGTTCGCACGCTGCTCGGTGGTCAACTCGCTCGATTTTGCGAAATGACAGCTCGTACACTCAGACCGGCACGCCGGGTGTTTTGTTTCGGCGCCAAAATAGCGTCAGATGGACATCCGAACACTCATTCGTGTATTTTGCCACAACATTGCACGAGACATGATCGGACTATGCGAGTACAGTGGTACAGTAGCTGTTTACCGCGATGCCAGCAGTTTGCATTGGTGTGACCGAGCACGGCGAGTCGAGCTACTGTCATGCGAGTACACAGGCACAGTAGCTGTCTACTGTCACATCAGCTGCTCGCACTGTGTAACCTCGCCTTAAGGCTCGCCACTGTCTTACAATCCTCCACGAATGCTGAGGCCCGGAACTCTTCCTGCGATGCTGGTAGAGTCGCGGGCCCCAGCATTAAGGTTATACTAGGATTGACATCAAGGAATTCATAAAAATATTTATTCTGCAGATGGCATGCAACCATCAGAGAAGAGGGAGGCCAAAAAACTGAATAAATTTTGATTCCTTTGAAAATAGAAATATACTTTTTTTTCGTAGACTAAGTTTGATTTTGTCACAGCTTCTAAGGAATGTAGACCTGACTGACTACATAGTTTTATTTCATGGTTTTAATTTCAACTCGATGCCTTTGCGGGTTCTTGAAAAAAAGGTCTTGACTGACAGACGGACAACGAAGTGATCCTATAACGGTTCCATTTTGTTACTTTTGTGATACGAAAGCCTAAAAACCAACAAAAAAAACATTAAAATAGTATATAAAATGCAATTAAATATTTCAATTACAATTAAGATTTTCCAATTTAATTTTCACAAGCTTGATGACCTTGAAAATAGATTTTAAAGAATACTGTTATTTTCAAGATCCGAAACACAGAAACTTAACTAGAAATTTTAACAGTTACGCATTTTAGAGGTAGCTCTACATAGTTTTAAAGTTATTTTGTGTTGTTTTACGTATGGAAACATTTAATTAATTGAATTCGTACAAGTTTTTTATAAATTGTTATGTTCCATAAAAAAACTTTATTTTTTTTTGCAATTTATTGAAACCTAAGCGAATCATAATACTTGTGTTCGCACAATTGTATTACTAAAGTTTTTATGATTTTGTTTTTTCCTACAATTTTGTTTTATTCCTGCCTTATTTTTATTTGTGTTACATTGTAAATAAATGTTTTAACGTTCGCTGTTAACAATAAAAATACCACAACCTTCTGAGGACTGACCTTGAAAATAACAACAAACATTTTCAAGGTCAGGACTGAAGACGTTAAAATTTAGTTTTCAAGGATCGTAGCGCATCACTGCAGTGATATATCTATTTTGTTCTTTTTTTATAGCTTATGAAGTTTATGAATTGGTTTCAGCAGACAACGAAAAATCGGGAAATAAAAATAAAGGTGAGAAGCAACCCGGCGATAACTTTGGTAGTTTTTTTTTTTTATTTTTATGCCTCTATACACCTTCTCTCGGAGAGAGAGTATGGACAGGATAATTTAACACCGCAGATTGTAAATTTTAAGCGCTGAGGTGTGTGAGCACTTCATACACCCAGGTTTCCTCAGTTAGCATGGTTATGAGATAGCAAAATTTTTTATACAGGTTTTTTAATAATGTACATTATTATCCTATCTTTCTTTTTATATCTTTCTTGAGTTACATAATAGTTCTACTGGTTTTATACCTTTATCTAAAACTGTATAATTATAGGGTTACCTATGATTAATTGTTTTTTGAACTGAAATTCTTCACATTTCAGATGTCGAACTAGCACTTGAGATTGTCGTGGAGCGTGAAAATCTGGCAAATCTTTTGTCTACCATATTAAATACCGGTAATTGTTACAATACCTTACTATACCATTATTATCCCATGTCATTCTAATTACCTTTTGAAGTGGCTAAAATTTAAATTTTATCAGCTACAGAAATTGATTAGCGCAATTTTTTACTTTCTTACATGAGTGCATAGCAATGACTTCGTATAATGTAATTTTACATTTTAAAATACATATCTAGTGCTAAGAAAGCGTAATTACTGTATGCACTGTAATATTACTAAATATATATAGTGTAACAAATTACAATACTACTTTGAAACCACGACTAGTAATTGTACTTTGTACTACGAGTATGTACTTATCAATCTGTCCGCAAAAAATAATTGTTTTGTTCACCTATATAGATACCTAAAAAAATTGTCTAAAGAGACAACTTGTGTGTGTGTATGTAGCCTATAAATGTCTCACTTGGCACAGATCTTCTGTTAGAGACCCTATGGTATTATTTAATTACCACGCGTGCCCGCCGCGGATTGACAATTTCAAGAGCTGAGGTATTTAAACACCTAAGATACTCAGGTTTCCTCACGATGTTTGCCTTGACGGTTAGCGTATGGTATAGCTTCAGTAACTTCACAAATGTTCACATAGCTTAGAAAACAAAGTCATTGGTAGATCCCCGCAGTGGGTCTCTCGCTTCCGAGTCCATTGCTCCAAATCCAAAGATTGAACTTAAGACACCGAAATGTATTTTGTACGTGGTCTGTGTGTACTTGTCCCATTTCTGGGTAACCCAAAAATGTACATAATTATAACAACTATTAGTCATGTAGAGTTTTTTTTTTAATTAGTTTTTTTCTACTTTTCTAAAAAGTAAATACAATTGAAAGTGGAACTCATCGTGATAGGAAAGATGCCTATACATATAGGTACGTCAGGTTTTCAAAGTTTTACATAGATCAGGTTAATTTTAGGATCCATCATTCATTCATCTAATTTGGCTTAATTAATTTCGCAAGTAATAACATATTTTTTTGTCACAGCAATACTTCTAAAATACCTATAGTAAGGTGCTACTTAATTTTGTTATTCTATTACTCGACAAAAAAATATGATTATTATAAGGCATACTTTCTAACGACAAATTAAATGTAATTAAAACTGTTTTTAAACGGATTTATGCTCGTTTATTACATTTTTACAATTTTCCGACGTTTCGGCACTTTTACAGGTGCCGTGGTCTCGGATGACTGACGTGGTAGTAGTCTTTTTGAAAGCATTAACGGTTAGTTTACTACCCTCGGCAAAAATTACAAAAGTTAATTATGAAGTTACGTTTCAAAATAGGTATTTCAATTATTTTATATAAAGTCAACAATATCGATTATTAGTTACTGGTTCCCATGCTGCCGGTATATGCTGCCGGGAACCAGTGCTTAAGTGCATGAGACCCCCTTGCTAAAAGTGTGACTGTAGTGTTAATTTTAATTTCAATTAATAATCAATATTTTTAGTTCATGTAAAATAATTGGTTTTATTCATTTAATTTTTTAACTTCAATTACTAATAATCAATATTGTTGACTTTATATAAAATAATTGAAATACCTATTTTGGAACGTAACTTCATAATTAACTTTTGTAATTTTTGCCGAGGGTAGTAAATTAACCGTTAATGCTTTCAAAAAGACGCTTACCACCTCAGTCACCCGGGACCACGGCAGCTGTAAAAGTGCCAAAACGTTAAAAATGTAATAAACGAGCATAAATCCGTATAAAAACAGTTTTAATTATGTCTAGTGCTCGTGTTAACCTTAGAAAATACTAAATTAAATGTACTTAAACCCCTGAAACTTATATCTATGTAGAGTGTAAGAGCGCTTTCACATATAGGCGTTTTTGTCGTGCGACTGAAGCGCTGCACAGCGAATCCTTTCAGATTACAGCGGCTGTAGCACTCCTAAGTCGCGGCGCTGGCGCAAGTAATCGTTGTACTTGGGGTGACTTGCTCATTTCCGTTATGGTTTCCAACGGAAACACACTGTTACTGCTGCTCCTTTTTTACTTCTCCGACGGCGTCGAATACAGAGATGAAAAAGACAGTACTAGATAGATCCATTACTTAAAAATCAATGTATACATTTTGATTGTAAACAGTGTTCAAAACGAAATAAAACCATAAACGTTTTATTAACAATATCGGAATGATCAAAACTCAGTCTATCTTGAGAATAGTATCTAATTGCTGTATAGACTAACCGAGATTGGAGATCAGCTATAAATTTTAGATTCGATTCAATTCTGATCAAACACGTCGTAGGTATGTAGTTTAACTCGCTATACAATACCCATGTGCTTGCAACACTGATCTAACGACGACTAATCACACGCGACTACGTGTCGTACATGCCACCGTAAGCTTGGAGCGCCGCAGTCGTGCTTCAGACGCGCGACCAGCGCGCGGCTGCCGCTCTGCAGCAAATATGCATGGTTTACGAGTCGCGCTACTGCAGCGCGACTTACAAGCGCTACAGTCACGCGACAAAGACGCCTGTAGGTGAAAGCACTCGTAGCCATTTTTTGTCTATAAACGTCCCACTGCAGACCACAGGCATTCTCTCAGAGAGAGAGTATGGGCTTTGTTAACACGCGTGCCCAGCAATTTCGAGAGCTGAGGTATTTAAACACCTCAGACACTTGGGATTCCTCGCGATGTTTTCCTTCACCGTTAGCGAGTGGTAGCTTTACAAATGTATATAACTTAAAACAGATATATAAGCAAATATTTATAATAAATATGTTTCGAGATTGGTAGCTAGAGACAAGTTTTTTATGAAGCCCGTGTAAGTCTCATATGATTTAAAATAATCACTTCAACTTTAGTACTGAAACTTATTTTGATTATTAAAATACGTCTTTCCACTCGCAGATAAACGGGTAAGACGATTTTATTTTAAGATTCAAACAAGCCGTATGTTAACTAAAACACGAACATCATCACAGGGGTGCGTATAAGAACATCTAACATCACAATATCTACTGTTAAAATCCCAATGCTTAAAAAACCGTAAATAAACTAACATAAATATTTACATACTGGCACATATATTGCTTCTGGCCCCACACTAGGATACCCTGTGTTGTGGGTACCAGAAACAACGACATCGTGTAAACATCCAAGACCTGGGGTTTTTTTGTCCCCATCCGGGGTGCGACCTCTCGCATGGTAGGCAGATGAACTACCGCTGTGCCACAGAGGTCGTCGAATTACAACACTCACATCGAATTACTTATTAATCTAACACCGACTTATAGAACATCTAAGTTAGAGATTTCTAACGTACAGATTACCTAACGGTTCAAAATTTGTCTAATCTTGATATCAATGAGAAACCATAATTCGCAACATTATTTGTAAACATGTAAACGTAATATACTTTATCGACAAGTGCTGTACCTATGCACTTGTCTTGGTGTTATGGTTTGAATGAAACCTTTTTTATCTTTGCAATTTATGTCGCTAGTGGCGCTCGTGCCCTAGTCGAACCGAGTGATTGGAACCAATCACTTGAGTTGAGCAACAATAGGCGCGGTCAGGTGCATGGTGGGTGACCGTCCCGTGACTACCGCTAGTGGCATTATTCCGAGTGCTTCCGTGCTTTGCAAGGCACGTTAAGCTGTTGATACCGGCTGTCATATAAAGACATTCGTTAAGCCACGTCAGAGGCCTTACGGGCGGCTTGGTAACTTCTGACAATAAGTCCCGCCACGGTCTAACAATCCTCCACCAACCCGGTCTTGGCCCCCGTGGTGGAATATTGCCTATTCTTCCTGCGATGCAGGAAGAGACCCGTGCCCCAACAGTGGCGACGTATAAGGGTTGATATCGATTTTTGTTGGTGATGGCTGCCGTCGATAGATGGCAGTTGTTAAGTCAAGTCAGGGGCCTTAGGGCGGCTTGAAAACTTCTGACAGTAAGACCAGGCACTAGTCTTGCAAGCCTCCACCAGGTCTGACTTGACCCCCGTTGTGGAGTATGGCCTATACCTTCCTCAGGATAGAGCCCGTGCCCCTCGGTGAGGATATAATGGGTTGATGATGGTACAAGTAATTCATATGGTGTTGCGTGAGTTTACAAGAAACCTATAGCTTCTGGGGTGAATTTTTATTTGTCAGCCCTCTTTCTCATAATGGAGATAAATCTTGTAATCCAGAATAAGTCTGATAGGTGCTGTAGAAAAAAATACGGAATCGGTGTATGAAACCTAATAATAATTTAATTTTTCCCTGAATACGAGTAATTTTATTGATCAGCATATAAAGACCTGTGTGTTTTCTATTTAATTCCTTAGCCCCATATGGACCATTATTTAGGAATAATAAGGAATCTGAATTACTTATTTTGAGCATTACGACGTCTGAATAGTTAGATTTTATATAAATTTTAGGTAACACATGTCTAGTACTGTAAAAAATATGTTTAAGAAACTTTGTAAAAATACCTTTTTTTTATTTAAAACTATCTCCATTATAAATTTAGATCAACCAAACATTAGATATTGTGTTTTAGGGGTTCTTACACGTTGCATATCATTCAATTTAACTCTCAACTCATCTCTCTCTCTCATTTACCCGTTAAAAACTCATGCAAGGATGTCCCAATATTCTTATACTAACTAATCTTAGTGTAATTAAAACTGTTTTTATACGGATTTATGCTCGTTTATTACATTTTTTACAATTTTCCAACGTTTCGGCACTTTTTCAGGTGCCGTGGTCCCGGATGACCACGGAAGACCACGGCACCTGAAAAAGTGCCGAAACGTTGGAAAATTGTAAAAAATGTAATAAACGAGCATAAATCCGCATAAAAACAGTTTTAATTGCGTCTAATGCTCGTGTTAACCTTAGAAAATACTATAATCTTAGCGTTTCATTTATCATCAATAAGTGTTAAGTTGCTCCAATGACAAAATTCATAATTGCAATCTCATAAAACTTTATAGAGAGGCTTACTGCATTACCACCATGATATCGCAAAAGGAAACTAAAAAATAGGCAATTTTGTTCCGCGATACTAAATTATAAATTAAACTAAATTATATCAACAATACTCGCTTACATTTCCATAACAAAAATCAATTAATATTCACTGTTAATCTCACATATTTCAGCAATCAGCAGTGATTACCAAGCACAATCCCAAACTAATAACAAAGTGAATGGCAGAAACAAACAAAGTCAAGCTCAGTTTCAGAGCCAAACGAACAACGGCAGTTTTGGCAGCGGCAAACAACGTGAAACTCAATTGCAAAACCAAGTCAGCATTAGTAAAAACATCCAGAATCAAGCCCAATCTCAGAGCCAAATTAATACCGGCATTAATGGTATCAGCATCCAGACTCAGACAGAATACCAGAACCAAGCCAACATCGGTAGCAATGGAAAAAACAATCAGGGTCAGACCCAATATCAGAGTTCTACTAATATCGGAAGCAATGGCATCGGTATCCAGAATCAAGCCCAATCGCAAAGTCAAAACGACAACCTGAACAATGAAAACAACAACCAAAACCAAGAACAATATCAGAGCCAAACCAACAACCAGAACAGTTTTAGCAACGGCCAGAACCAACAACAAAATCAGAGCCAATTGAACAACCAGAATAACGATAGCAACCGCCAGAACCAAGAGCAGTATCAGAGCCAACAACAGTACCAAAGCCAAACCAACAACAGGAACCCGTTAAACAACAGTCAAAAACAAGAACAATATCAGAGCCAAACCAACAATCGAAATAATGATATCAACAACCAGCACCAAGAACAATATCAGAGTCAAATCAACAACCGGAACAATTATAGCAACAGTCAGAACCAACAACAATCTCAGAGCCAAACTAACAACCAGAACAACTATAGCAACAACCAGAACCAACAACAATATCAAAGCCAAAACAACAACAGGAATAAACTTATCAACAGTCAGAACCAAGAACAACATCAAAGCCAAACCAACAACCAAAACAGTAATAGCAACTACCAAAACCAAGAACAATATCAGATTCAAATCAATAATCGGAACAATTACAACAATCAGAACCAACAACAATATCAGAGCCAATTTAACAACCGAAACAAATTTAGGAACAGTCAATACCAAGAACAATATCAAAGTCAAAACAACAACCGGAACAATGATAGCAACAACCAAAGCCAAGAGCAATATCAAAACCAAACCGAGAATGGAAAAAATGGCAGCATTAACCAAAGTCAAGGACAATATCAGAGCCAAACGAATAACGAAAATAACGGCGTCAACAATCAAAAGAACCCAAACACCAAGCAAAGCCAAGATCAATTCCAGAGCCAAAACAACAACAACAGAAATGGTGGACTCAATCAAAGACAAACCCAATTCCAGAGTCAAGAGAACGACGAAAACAAAAGCTTCAACAACCAAACTCAATCTCAATTCCAAAGCCAAACGGATAATGATAGCAACCAGCCCGGTAAGTTTTAAATAAAATTAAATCTTAAAAAAGTAAGTACTGAATAATATTAACGTTGTCAAAATGCAGTAATATATGGTTGTAAAACGGTGATAGCGCAGTTGACACAGTTCTGGGGACGCATCCTTTCGCATACCAATGACCTATTTTTCTAAGTTGGTGCATTTGTGAACTAGTTGTGGTACTACTAGGTTGCGATGGAGGAAAGTGCTGCAAAAAAACCTGAACATCCATGATTCTCATTCTCATACCATCAACGATACTTAAAATTTCATTTTAGGCTCGTGGGTGCATTATCTTTACAAAATTTCAGTGTCTAATCATCTTCATGTCTACATTTACAAGGATGAACATATTAAGTAATAAAAAGAAGTGGTGTTCCTTTACTTTCTACTCCGCAGTACTCTGACTGACCAGCTTTGTTGTTTAACTAGGTACGTCTAGAGTTGACTTCAGAGTCCAGGCTCCGTCTAGTACTAGCAATTTTTTTATGATTCTTGATGCTTATACATCATCATCAGTCTACCGCTGATCCTGCTGATCCCACCAGCTCTCACGGCCCCTTGCCATCCACATCCACGGACTCTTCACCGACTCAACTATATCTTCAGACCATCGGGCTGCTGGTCTGCCGTTACGTAATTTTATACATCTAACGAGTCGTATAGCGATTATTTAATACCTAAACTTAGTAACCTTAATTCCTGAGGTATTGGCACCGTTGCGGCTGTCATGGTTACTAGTAGACTGAATGGCGAACCGTAATCAAACCGTGATTAAGCCCTTTGAATGAATTTGTATCGTACTAAGTAAAAGTCATTTAGGTCTGGTTGGTGTTACTTGGCATTTAACAATAGCGATCATACGCATGAGTATAACGAGACCCTGATGATGACACATACTCATTAGATATTTTTTTTTCAGATTTGGTGCTACCCTTCCCATCAGGTAAGTAAACCTTTTGCAATAATCACGGCGTCTCAGTCTTCACTTATAAAAAAATGTTTATAGTAAAATAGTAGAGTATTGTTAAATATGCTGTGTGGTGTCGGCCTAGAGAATAGCACCAACCCAAATTCTTCCCGCGGGTGACGTAAAAAGCGACTAAGGGACACAAACCGGGGGCTGGGCAGCAGCGCCCCCTGCAGTACAATTCCATCAAACTGCGATCCCCAACCCGCATGCCCAGCGTGGGGATTATAGGCACTACCCCACAATGATGGCACAACCTTGTGCTATGGCGCTCATTAGGGGAGGACTATGTCCAGCAGTGGACTAATATAGCCTGAAGAAGAACAAGAATTAATATTACACAATGTTATAGTTTACTAACGTACCTATTCAATTTTATTTGAATTTGTTCACCCTTGCGATTTAAATAGGTACCTCCTGGGAAAGAGAACGTATCGCATGCGGTGCCGAGTTAAATTGCACTGGTTTTATCACAATCGCTAACCCTAGCTAATCTAGCGCATAAATAAGACAGCTGATATTTATTTTTTGATTCCTGGTTTTGCGATTTGTTGACACCCATTTTAATTCTATAAAACAAGCAAGCTCATGTTTCATGAAAATTACTACTGATAAAAATTTTGTTTTTTTTTCAGTCGAAGTCCTTCCAGACGGAGAAACTATTTTGACCATAGATCTTACAAAGGAGCTAGAATAAATAATAATAGATGTTCCGATTTTTTAAACTTTCTTCTTTCACTGTTATAGTTATTAAGTACCGCGGTACTTTATTTTACATTGTATGATGTAGATTTTGTTTTTTCTTCTTTGATTATATTACTGTTTACTGTCAGCGTTTGTATTATTTACCAATTGTTATCACTTAAAGATTTTATATGTCCTATTTCATGAAGGTAACTGAGACTAATCGTGAATATACAGTGTAGGGTAAAATATACTTATATAATGGTAGGGTACACTTAAATTGGCTTAGTCGATAAATGGCCAATTCACAAAAGGGCTTGTAACGGTGCCAACCTCTTTACACCATTTTTATTTGTTTTTCTATTATTTTCAAATATTTAAATTACGTCACACATTTTCCGATATCCCTAATTTTCATCATTACTACTTGACCCTTCGACCAGATCCGACTATTTTACTTGCTTATCCGTTTTTATCCAGTTTTCTGTTTTATTGTAAAATATTACTACATATTTACAAATAAAGCCACAATTGAAGTCGTTCCAGTGTGTATTATTATTTGTAAAGGATATACAACGCTCCAGGCTAACAGTAAAATAGCAATTAAAGCACACTTATCGTTTAAATGTTTAAACATTTATCATAAAAACATATTGATCCAAATGGAATACGAGTTGCCTATCTTTATTAACTTAGCAGGTAATACGATTTTGTTTTTGTGTTGCCGGACAAACGCCGACCAAATAGAGGATGTATTGGCAAAGGGGAACATAAAAAGTACCCGTAACCGGTGGGAGTGCATGCAACGACTTATGAACGTTGATGAAGCGAAGGTGATCTGTCAGGATCGTGGCAAGTGGCAGTCCCTGGTCTCTTCCTACTGCTCTGGGATACAGGCGAGGTTATGTTATGTTGCCGGTACTCCTGAAAAAGCATGAGTAGACAGTTATAGTTTCTGTTTGAGATGGCCTTTTTGCAACCTTTTTATTATCATTACTTTATTGCACCATAAAATCGTACAATGCGGCGAACTTAATGCCATAAGCATTTTCTACCAGTCAACCGCAGGATGTAACGAAAAAGTTGTTATTGTTGTTCATTTAAAATTAATAGTTGCCAGATTTAATGAAAGTTTGCCATTTTGAGAATAAAGGTACCAAAAATCCTGCGATATGATGTCGTCGGGTTGATTATTTATCTGTTCTAACCTAATCCATAGTTTTTTTTTTCCTTTTCAGTACAAGCCATTTAGCAAATTGGCCCTCTGCGAATGGGCCATTCTGCAAATTAAGCATTCTAAGAATATGCCATTGGGCGAATCACCTTTTTGCGAAATGGTCATTTAAGCCCTTAATTCCCTCTATGCCATATCCCGTATTTAACTAAATCCATTAATGAATTGTGGAATTATGCATTAATTCCTTGCCAAATTCCACAACTGAATAACTTTCGGGTTAATTAAGTTTTGGACACGTTTAACGCCTGCAATACTTGTCCTTTTTTTAGGTGCTACTTAAATTAAAATGTAAAAGAACTCCTTACTAGCCTACATAAAACTAACACGAGTGTCTTCAATTAATTAAATATAAGAATGAAAAAAATATACCTACTAAAAATAAAATAAAGAAAATACCCAATCAGAACGTACGAAACGAAAAATGTATACATTAAACAATAATAAACGTAGGTACATATAAGTATATTACACAGACGACAAAGTTATAGAGAACACTTTATTGTACAACCGGAAAGAAAAAAAGAATTACAATTATAGTTTCATAAATATTGGCAGTCCTGTCGCTTAGAGCGATTTTGGGTAAGTGCTCTAAAAAATATATATTGTCGCGGTCGCCCGTAACAATATTTTGAAAACGATGAGGCTTCGTAGGAGTAAATAGTCTCCGCAGAGAAAAACACAAGCCTTCCCTATTAAGGTGCTTAGGGGCGCTAGCGTTATCAACCCTTGTATGTCCCCACTGCTGGGGCACGGGTCTCTTCCTGCATCGCAGGAAGGTTAGGCCATACTCCACCATGGGGGCCAAGTCCGGGTTGGTGGAGGATTGTAAGACAGTGGCGGGCCTTACTGTCAGAAGTTATCAAGCCGCCCATAAGGCCTCTGACATGGCTTAACGACTGCCATTATATGACAGCCGGCACCAACGGCTAAGGGGCGCTAGCGCCACCCATAAAATAAAAATTATAACTTGTTTTACAATACGTTTTTTTCAAAAAGTACCTATACTTGACGGCTAAAAAAAGCCGTTTTTAACGGAAATCGATTTAAGTCCTAAATCGTTGATGGTTCTAAAAAAAGGTTCTAAAAAAAGTTATCACAGTTGTTAAGATTTCTTATGTATATTTTTAGATAAAAACGTAGGTATTTTAAAACAAGTTATGATTTTTATTCCGTTGGTGGCGCCAGTCAGCGCCCCTAAGCGCCTCCAGGCTGGTCTCACTTGAATCATGCTGTCTCGCTCGTACATTTTGCCATTTTAAATTATTGTAATTTGATATCAACCCTTGTAACTCCCTGGGGCACGGGTCTCTTCCTATATCGCAGGAAGGTTAGGCTATAATTAAAGTACTAAAATGTCTAAAGGTTTGATGCATAATTAAATTACGGATATTTGAAATATATTTCTTGTCCCACGCGCAGTTTTTAATAAAAAAAAAACGTAGTTTCCATAATACAATTATTAATATTGGAATCAAAATTGCTCAATCAAATCAATTTTATTTCTTCGTAAAGAATTTACATTCAGCAAACAGAATCATCATGGTAAGCGAAGACTGGGTGTACGATGTGTGCTTACCTGTTAAACGGCGGGTAACTCTACTTTTGAAGGAAACCCAGGTTATATGTCTCCGGAAAGACAGACGATGGCAGAATGTTCTACAACTTTGCTGTTCTTATTATAAAAGAAGACCTGAGTCTTAAGTGTTCAAATACCTCAGCGCTTGAAATTGCCAATCCGCGGCGTGCACGCATGGCAACTAAGCCCGTAATCTTTCTTTCTGAGAGGTGAGAGAAGGCCAGTACAATGCGATGTAGATATACAGGGTACTTAAAAAAGGAGTTCCCGCTTAGTCAACAATAAAATGCAATAAAGCTTGCAATAAAAGCCATAATGCTCAATGTATAATGTTATATATTATAATAGACAATATTTCCTTTGCTGCAATAGTCGATTCATAAATTAGTCTCGGTTCGCCAAATCGATTGTCTTTGCGCACATTAAAAAATATTTCATCTTGCAGTGTCTTGTTTATACAGTTGTGTACATATTGTGTAGAAGGAATATTAATTCATATTAGTAACGACACTTTGTTTTATTCTTGAAGAGAACAATGCCTTAATAAATCTTACGAATGTTTGGGCAGTTGTTTTTGACAAAATGTGTCCGTTATAGTATAGTACGGTGTTTGCGAAATTTTCCCGAAAAAGCTAACTTTCAGTGCAAATTTGAATATTGATACATGCTTATACTTAATATTAATACACTGAAAAAATATGTATTTTTTTGACCTACTTTGACGTTTTAAATTTTACGTTTTAATATAATAATTAATTAAGGATTAAATTAATAACTTAACTAAAATGTAAGTAAAAATGTATAAACTAATAAAAATAAATACCTATAATTCACTTTCAGTGAATTTAAGTTGACTAAAATCTAATTTTAAAAAACTTAAACTACTTTCGGAAATAAACTCTAACGAAGTCGATGAAGGATCATTATCATCAGTCATTTCCTCATGGTTTTCGAAGCTGTTGCCGATACAGCTGGAAGAATTGTGAGCAATTCAAATTCAAGTGGCCGTGAGCGGAACACACATCCCGGAGAACTGATGCCCGTTTGTGTGTTCTGTTTAAATGTATCGTAAAATTTATTGGTCTCTGGCTAGTGGTATTTCGTGTAGGGACCTGAAAAAAATATTATTTTTAAAAACCTATTTAGAGGCTGGCATGGATAGCCAGAGGTTGCGGGTTCGAATCCCGGCATGGGTGAAATTTTTAGCCTCTAAATAGGTTTTTAAATTTGTCCTTAGCACGGGTTAGTGCATTAAAAATAAAAATAGTGTAATATTATTTTTATTATTGTCGTTGTTTTGTTATGTTAAATAGCCTACGCTATTCTCAGACCTCTTAATTTATGTGATAGAAATTAATTTACTTATGAAATTATGAAGTATTAAAAAAAGTATTCCGTAACGGTGTAGTGGTTACCCTCAAATCATTACGTCAGAAAAAAATCAACAGTAGAACTTTCTGAAACAAGCATAATTTGTACCACATAATCTCAGGTATAACTGTTTAGTAAGAACTTAATTCATACCTACGCACGTTAAGTATGTGCATTAGCTAAAGATTTCTCGTTCCACATTTTACCCTTAGCAAATATATCATTATAACATTTCTTATAACTTTAATAATACTCTTACTACAATTATAACGCCACATAAACATAGGTGGACATTAATTCTGACACTTATAATTTACAATGGGGAACTTGCATGAAACTTAGATTGAGTGACATTGCTTTTATACCATAGAAAAAAACTTTCGCCTTTGTAATGAGATAAGATAAGAATATTCTTTATTGTACACCAGGAAAAAACAAACAAAACATAATTACAAAGATACAGTACAGTTGGCGGCCTTATTGCTTAGAGCAATTTCTTCCAGGCAACCCACGATAGAGAGTTGCTGAAGGAAAAGTGAGACGAATAGTTGGTGCAAATATCAATGTTGATATACATACTTATACTTAAAAATAATATACTTACATAAACCATAACATATAATACATAAAACAATTTGATGTATGAGATGATTTATACAGCGTAAAGTGCCACCATCAATCACATTAACTCATTGTTTTTAATCACATTAACTCATTGTTTTTAATCACATTAACTCATTGTTTTTTTGTATGGTGTAGGTTTATTGAGCACCTATATCTTTTGAACGCCTAGTCCACAGAAAAGACAAGTCAATAGTGCGGAGCCAGCCAAGCGAGACACAGGTTTGATTTCCAGTGTGGGCACGTACTTATGACATTGTTTATTTTTAAAGTTTAGCACAACTGGGAATTTTGTAGAAGCCACACGCTAAGGGTGAAGAAATTATATAATGGCATGGAAATTCTACGTTTTTTGAAACGAAATCATGTAAACATTTTTTCGGGCTTTTTGGGGTGCCAAAAAGTGCTAATAATAAAAATTAACAAAAATCTCTAATATCAAAAAACGTTAGACTTTGTTTTTTTCATTGAATTCCAAATGTTTTGTAAAATATGCAAAATAAAAACATTATTTTACGAGATGATTTGAATATTGATAACGTTCCACATACACACGTTTGTAGCACATGACTAGAATGACTTTTTGACAGGTCACGTCACGAAAAGTATTAGTCATGTCATAGAGGAAAATAATAATATTAATGCTGTGGATTTCGTAAATAAAGAAAACATTAATAATATTTATTTCCAGAACAAGACCAATCCAACTTAAACACAAACACACACAATAATAAAGTAAATTCAGAAAAAATGACCACGCTCATTTTTAACCCATTAACCTAAACTACCGTGGGCTCTCAGATTATATTAAAAAAAATAAAATAGTTCGTGCAAGTTCTCTATTGCAGGCTGTAATATAATTACGGTCCGAGTCGATCATTTCTCGGCAATTTTTCTAGTGAAGCTCTTTATTCAATGTTGACAAATTGCTTACCGCTTATGGCCCTATTAAGGTACATAATTGTATTATTACACGTGATTACAGTTTCTAGTATTTTTATTGCACTCAATATAACCCGCGTTTAGCACCACTATCTCGTTTATTTACAACTTTATTTCACCTAGCTTTTATTATTTCGACCCGGTTGCTCTGGAAAGAACTATTTAATTAATAATATTAAGAGAACATTGTTTCCTTTTAAATAAATATTTACCTGTACTAGGAGGCTCCTAAAAAATTTCAATTTCCACAATACGTCAATTGGGTTTTAATAAAAAAAATATTATGAATTTTCTTCTTTGCTAATTTATTTAATCAATCAATAACTATTTTCATAATAGTGATTGATAATAGTAATTTTTTTTTTTTAACTAATCTATCTTTTCTTGATAAAGATTTTGAAATGGACACCTAGTTTCCCTTGTAACGTAAGTAATAACACAGTCCATGTCTAATTTTAAATGAAATACTATGATTTGATTTGAGTACAAGCGTGTTCTCAAGCGTGTATAAGTGAAGACCGCGACTCGGCAAACGTAGGTAGTTTAGGACGCCCTCTGATTAGGTGGGATGTCGATCTGCGAAAAACTGCCGGCAGATGCTGGATGCGGCAAGCTGAAGACAGGGCGCTATGGCGCTATTAGGGGAGTGCTATGTCCAGCAGTGGACTAGTATAGCCTGACGATGACGATGACGATGACGACGATTTGAGTACACTCTGATTAGAAGTCTACGTTTGGTATATAGAAGGTCACGCTTTACACAAACAATTTGTGTCACACTCCTACAAAAATTGGAACACATTGCGTTCGTGTCTTGAAAAGCATACCGTCACTTCACACCCACTAGATTCAAATGTTATAAATAAATATGTTTTTCACCGCCACACGCACGCTACAATACTAATATTTGTACTCTTTCATCACACTTTTACGCAAAAGGTTCGATGTAAATATGAAATGAGAACAATTATTCATATTAAGATATTCTACTTATTGAAACCGCTAAGTGTAATATTAGATCAGTCTTTAAGTGTGCCTTATATTTGTTGTGCATGTTTTTAATTCGACTTTTTATTTTTATATAGTGCATAAAATGTGTGTATTGTGGAAATTTCGGGATATGAGATGAACAGTATAATAATCATTCAACATATGCTATAAAAGTTACAATTGTGTCTTTTTCAAAACATTTTACGCCTAAAAAGACTTAAAATTTATATACATTTTTTTTATTTCAATGTTGATGAAACTACAGAAGTTGGCCAGGAAAACGGATGTGAGTTTTAATGGAAATCAACCTTGTATGTCCCCACTGCTGGGGTACGAGTCTCTGCCTGCATCCCAGAAAAGTTAGCCTACTCCACCACGGGGGTCAAGTCCGGGTTAGGCGAGGATTGAAAGACAGTGGCAGGCCTTACTGTTAAGACTTATGTTAAGACTCGCTGCGTTTCATACGCTTTAATTCATTCGTCATTAGACTTAACTGTAATAACTAGTTTCACAAGATGTTACAATATTTATTTGCACGAGGCAATATTATATACGTACCGGTTATATATCCTAGTACAAAGTGCAGGTTTTCTCTCGAAAAAATACACTATGAATTTAATCGCCTCCTTTCCTCACAACATGTTTAAGTACCATTTACTCACATCTCACTAATATTATAAAGGCGAAAGTTTGTGAGTGTGTATGTTTGTTACTTCTTCAAGTCTCAACGGCCGGAGCGATTTTAATAAAATTTGGTCTGGGCTGTGGTAACAAGGTACAGGTTATCTTAGTTTAACATGGATATCACAAACATATAACACACAGACTGTGTCGATATCGACCCTTGTATGTCCCCATTGCTGGGGCACGGGTCTCTTCCTGCATCGCAGAAAGGTAAGGCCGTACTTCACCACGGGGCCAAGTCCGGATTGGTGGAGGATTGTAAGACTGTGGCGGGCCTTACTGTCAGAAGTTATCAAACCGCCCATAAGGCCTCTGACATGGCTTAGCGACTGTCATCACACGACAGCCGGCACCGACCGCTTAACGTGCCTTGCGAAGCACGAAAGCGCTCGGAAATAATGCCACTAGCGGTAGTCACGGGACGGTCACCTATCCTACACCTGCCCGCGCCTGCTGTTGCTTAACTCAAGTGATTGATTTCAATCACCTGGTTCGACTAAGCCACGAACGCTTCAGACTGTGTACTGATGTACAAATATCCACAGTCGGGGTGTATATGGGAATAGAACCCACGATCTTCAGCGTGGTAATTAGACGTGAAACTGCTAGGCCCCCGAGGCATACTCTCTCTCTCTCTCTCTCTCTCTGAGTGAAGACCTGTTCCTAAGGTTCTCTTTTATTAGGGTTGCAATTTTATAGTGTTAGGGCAGGGCTATGTCCAGCAGTGGATTACATAATATAGCCTGAATAAGAGAGAACAGAGTTATAGTATTACACGACTTTATTCACATGTGAAATAATTTTTCCCGTTGACCAATTATTTACTCTACAGTACGTCACAATGTATTGTCTCGGCGGCTGATTTCAGATAAATATATCGCTTGAGTCAGCTCAGGTGTTTCGCTGGAAATTTTATAAGTATCACCGAAAATTCGGCGAGGTTCCATAGCCATTTTGTGCGTCAAGTCGGTGACTTGGGTTTCAAGATGAGTTTTCTGAAACACTCGTGCGCCCTTTTTGTGGCGTTTGCTGTGATCCAATGTATCCGTAAGTTTTGCAAATCCATTTGTTTTAATTAGCCCCTTCCATGGTTATTATGGTTATATGCAGGATACCTAGCATGTCGCAGCATACGCTTACTGTCTAGTCCTTTTGCCAAGCTCTTACTTACTCTAGTACTTGCTTAAAATATAATCTGATAAAATTAATTTAGTATCTAAGTTTATAAGTGTAAGATATTCTTTGTTCTTGGCAATAAATAGTCATTAATGAATTCATTCATCTATAATATAAAAATGGATTGCTGAATGTGTTGGTAAGCGCAAATCTCGAGAGCAGCTGCTCTCGAGAGCTGAACCGACTTCGCTAATTCTTTTTTTAGAATGTTTCTTGACGTAGGTACGGGGATGGTTCTGACGGAGAGAAAAATAAAAAAAAAATAAAGAATCGACTCTTAGGCGGTACGAAGTTCGCTCGGTCAGGTAGCTGTTTATATAATACAGTTTTCCATATTTTTGAACTAATACTTTCGTAAGCACAACACATTGTAGACTTTTAGTCCGGATCTACTGACTGGTGTTGTTGACTTGACGACGCGAGCTCCAGCTCTGCTCACCATGATTTTAAGCTCTGCGAATCGGAGCGAAACCTGGTCGGACTCTTCCGATATAACAACACCTGTAAGTAGATCCGGACTAAAAGTCTATAGTTTTCCATAGTAAGTTGTGGAACAGTAGGTATAGCGGTGGTAGCTCACTGGGTAGAATAATGGACTAGCAAACGAGAGACCCAGGTTCGATACCCAGTGCGGCATGTAGCAATGAATTTATTTAATTTCAAAATTAGGTACCTACATTTGCGAATTCGTAGTCGCAATACGACACGCGAACCTTGAAGGAAAACATTGTGAAAAAACCCGAGAGTTGGTTAGCTCCGCACGAATTGGCAAGTCTTTTCCGTGGGCTTAGCCGACTAAGCTGCCAGGATGATATAGGTGCTGGGCAAGCCTACACCATCTAAAAACCGTGTCCCACACTGTAGTATCTGAGTGGGCGCTTCACCCGTAGTAGGAGTGAAGACGCCACTAACGCTGTATAAATCATCTCATTACGTACATGCAGAGGCCAATGTTCCATAGTTGTATATTCAGTTCCATTACGTTGGATGCAAAAACACTTGGGTTGGGAAGGAAAGACCTCAACTCTTCCCGCCGCCGCCGCGCCGCCCAAGACTACAGCATTAAGATCTTTTCGATATTAACTCTTGTATAACCCCATTGCTGGGGTACTGGGAGCGGAGCGGAACGGAACGGAACGGAACGGAACGGAACGGAACGGAACGGAACGGAACGGAACGGAACGGAATAAAATGAAATGAAATGAAAAAGTTTTATTCAAAGTAGCGCGGACGTCAACTAGGTTTTTTTCTAGATAAATAAAAAAAAATGGACATAAAAACTCCAGGACTTATGTTGGGAATTAAGGTTTTACCACATAAACAAGACGATAAGATCTGTTTAATATTGTAACTCTATCAGAAATGGGTATTTCAGGAACTGTGCGTTTTTAAGGATTCTACTTATTAGCCATTGACAGAAGCAACCTTTGTTTTCCAGAATCAGCCCCTCATTTTGAAAATGGCGGGTTCCAACAAAATCAGGGGCAGCGGCAATTCCAGCAGCAGAACGGTAAGTGATATAGCTATAGTTTGCGATAATTTAATTTGAGATAATATAATTTGAGAGGTTGTGGGTTTGAATCACGACATACACCAAAGACTTTGTTTTCTAAGTTCTATTCTCCTCAAGAATGTTCTTATTCTCGTGATGCCAATGCCGACAGCACATTAAGATTTACATACGGATACTACGTTACATTAAATTTGTCGACTCAGATTAGATTAGATTATTTGTTGTAGACATCAGAAAATGAATTTTATTTTCTAAGTTTTGCCGTACGTATTACCGGTAAAAACTATATCTTCCAGACAACCTTACGATGGATAGAACTGAAAGCTGAAGAGAGTACCTAGGTAGGTAGGTGGACATAAAAATATATAGGAAGAATATGCACATAATCTGACTAACACATAATACTCGATACCGATTATTTTTTGTCACTTTGAAGATTAATCAAAAAAGCCCAAATCGAAATATTTGGCGCAGTCGCTCAAAATATTTAAACCTAACTCAAAATTAAAAACAGAACTTCTTTAAAATAACACTAGGGCAAAAAGCCAACTTTGTATTGGTTATTTTAGGAACTTGGGCAAAAGCCAAGGACCTCAAAGCATTTGTGCCAAAAACGGCCATTTGTTTTTGTGGAAGTCGTTTTAAACCCTAGGCATAGAGGATTGATCGAGGTTCTAAACTGCAGATACTAATAACCGCTTTAATTTTGATTTGATGTTTATGAATTTACCAATTAAACATTTAACATTGAACTGGTTAATTGGAATACATTTTTGTATTAATATTAAACAGGTCAACAACAACAGCAACAACAACAGCAGAATCAAAATCAATTCCAGAATGGTCATCAAACCGGTATGTAGCCAGCTCATAGATTAAAAATATATAACTATACTGCTTGATCTGACTATATTTTTATAATAATATTAAACAGGTCAACAACAACAACAACAACAGAATCAGAATCAGTTCCAGAATGGTCATCAATCCGGTAAGTAGCCAGTTCATAGATGAACAATATATAACTGTACTGCTTGATCTGACTATATTTTTATAATAATATTATACAGGTCAACAACAACAACAACAACAGAATCAAAATCAGTTCCAGAATGGCCATCAAACCGGTGTGTAGCCAGTTCATAGATTAAAAATATATAATTAAACAGCTTAACAGCACGAAGCTCACTTTTTTGTCGGAAGAGTCCGACCTGGGAGCCGTTTCTCCCCTATGCGAATTGAAAGCGTAGACGCAAAATATTCTAAGGTTTCGACATTTGTCGCATAAAAATGAGATAAGATAACACGACAGAGTCATTAGACATTTATTTTCTCATTCGAATTCAATCTAGCGTTGCGTTTAAAATACAGATTTTGGCTGTAGCTCGACTATTTATGTAGAATTCAAGTCATAAGCCTTAAGAGTCGTATACGAATTATTTGCTTATGAAGTGAGAATTGGCTCCCTCGTTTCTTTCTGATTTGCAGAGCATAATCATAGAGATTAGACACGAACGCCGACGACGCGACTCCATCTCCACTCACCATGATTTAGCTCTGCGAATCAGAACGAAACCTGGTCGGACTTTATCACCAAAAAATTAAGTAAGATAATTCGGATTTAAATGAATAATGTGTAGTACTTACGAAAGTTCTAGTTTCAAGATTTGTAATAGTTGGCATTGTGGAACCAATTATATTAAAATTAAATAAAAGTAACAAGTGCGATAGGGCATCAAGCTATCAAACGAGTACAATGATTTGATCGATTGACTATACATTTTTCAATATTTCGAACAGGTCAACAGCAACAACAGAATCAACATCAGCTCCAGCAAAATAGCTTCCAGAACGGCCATCAGAGCAGTATGTTTGAAGTCCATTGATTTAAGCTATAAATAATTAAACTGGTTGATTGACTATACATTTTTAATTATTACAAACAGGCCAACAGCAACAACAGAATCAATTCCAGCAAAACAGCTTCCAGAATGGTCAACATAGCGGTATGTTTTCAGTAAATTAATTATAAATATGAGTGAAATCTGTATTAAAACAGTTTTAATTATGTCTAGTACTCGTGTTAACCTTAGAAAATACTATAAGTAAAGTTTAAACAATTACACACAGGACAACAGCAACAACAGCATCAAAATCAATTCCAGCAAAATAACTTCCTGAATGGTCAACATAACGGTATGTTTCTAGTACATTGTTTCAAAATATAAATGACTAAACTGATTGATTGACTATATTTTAAACAATTACACGCAGGTCAACAGCAACATCAGAATCAAAATCAATTCCAGCAAAATGGCTTCCAGAATGGACAACATAATGGTATGTTTCCAGTTAATTGATTATTAAAAATAAATCACTACATTGATTGATTGATGATTGATTGATTGATTGATTGATTGATTGATTGATTGATTGATTGATTGATTGATTGATTGATTGATTGATTGATTGATTGATTGATTGATTGATTGATTGATTGATTGATTGATTGATTGATTGATTGATTGATTGATTGATTGATTGATTGATTGATTGATTGATTGATTGATTGATTGATTGAATGATTGATTGATTTATCGATCGATCGATCGATCGATTGATTGATTGATTGGCTGGCTGGCTGGCTGGCTGGTTGGCTGGTTGGTTCGTTCGTTCGTTCGTTCGTTCGTTCATTGACTAAATTTTAAACAATTTCACACAGGCCAACAACAACATCAGAATCAAAATCAATTCCAGCAAAATAGTTTCCAGAATGGTCAACAAAATGGTATGTTTCTAGTTCATTGATTAGAATTTTATTGTAAATAATTAAACTGCTTCTTCGGCTGTACATTATTCAGAATAGGCATTGTCCTAAAAATTTACAATAGTTACAAATTTATGTTAAATGTAGGTTACAGTCAGCGAATATAAAGCTCTAATATTTTTTGTGTAGTCTATAAACGTCCCACTGCAGAGTTAATTAGAGAAAGAGTACGGGCTTAATTACCCGGCATTAGGAGTGGGTCATTGTCCGATTTTTCGACTACGTAACGCAACCGTTTTTTCTGGAACGAAAACAGGTCCTCGAAACGGTCCTCGTTCGCAACTGGTTTCATTGTATGCGAACGAGCAAGGCGCAGAGGACGGTCAAACGAGAGAAACTCTCGTTTCGTCTCGTCGACATTCGTCTCGTAGACTAGTAAAAGAAATGGTTGCGGAATGAGGTTGAGGACTAGTTAACGTTTTTTGTTCGATTTCAATATTTTTTTTCTTTAAATTGAACTGCCTTTCATACTTTTCCAGGCTTAGGACTAAACATTAAAACTAAACTTTAACTTGAGTAAAAAATAAATACAAAATTACATAATTAACATTCACAATCAGTAAGTAGCATTAAATTATTAATTCAAACTGAAAAAATGTAAACAATAACCGTCACCTACGAGCTGCGCGATCGAGCGAGCGAGCGAGCGTCGGAACTCATTGCCATTTATTGCTAAACGACATTAGACGCTATACCAACGACATTAAGATACACAGCAATGACCACCGCTTTGCGAACGAGACGAAATCACGAAACATCGGAAAAAATAAGTTGTTTTACACGATATTCGACAGTATACTCATAGACATAAAGATTACTTTATTGTATCACATACCAAAACGAACGGAACGAGCAAGGAGCCGACGACGAAGTCGCAATGACCTCATTACGTTCTAGGCTCAATTAATATAGCATTAAAGGACATACGCGTCAAACAATCTAAGGACTGGTTTCGCGACGAACAAACGCTGGCACTGCTTTAGAATGAAACGTATAATGGTCCTATCGTCGCGGAACACAAAACGGTCTTATAAAACGGTTCGTCTTTGCAACGATCACGCCTACCCGGCATACCACCGAGGATTGTGGCGCTGAGGTTTCCTCACGATGTTTTCCTTCATTAAAGCTACAATTACCTACAAATTAATAATATATACCGATTTCTTGTATTTTTGTGAATGAATTTAATGTTTGAATTGAAATCGCCAAGATGTTGACATCTCGGTATTCCATTAAAAAGAACAAATATAACCTTTTTACGTTTGCACAGATTAGTACTCTTTTTAGTTTTTTATGGAGTCATTGTAGAGCACAGATGTAAATTTACATCCGTGTTGTAGAGCTATAGTCTATAAAACATAGCTTGAGCTCCACGACAGCCGTCACACTGATAGGGCTAGGAATGTCGACATGAAATGGCACTTAAAGTGTATTGATAACGTGGATGGAGAGAAGAATTTCGAGAAGTTGGAAATATGAACTCATCCTCCTAAACTCTCTAAATCTGATTCGAATTCTGAATCAGAGTCACTGGAGCAGTCTTCCAAATTTATATCGCTTCTTTTAGTAACTTACTGACCTATATAGAATAATCTTAGATTCTAGTTCTATAATACTTACGGTTTTAAGCAATGTTCAAATATGCAAGAAGTTCACGAAAATTTATTCAAAAACAAACTGGCGTGCTGGGCCACAAACATTCTAGGGTTCCGTAGTTGACCGACCAAATATACGAATTTTTGATCGATATAGAGATTCTATAATATTGTATTAACTACCTACTTAACACGCAAGTAAAAACTTCATAGAAGCACAGAGGAAAATCAATAGGTAGGTACTTAGAATGGAATATGTACTAAGTTTTTCTTTTATTAGTTGGTCGACTGTAAAAAAATTTAAGCCTCTAAAATTACGCAATAGATTGTTTTTTTCTATGTCTACTATATTTTTAAACGACAATTATTATATTAACGACCTGTATTTTAGCCCGTAAAGAGCCCACAGTTGGGCAAAAGCTAACTATCTTTCACACCAAAGATTTCCTATATTTTTTTATTTTATTTACTACCGATTCGTCGGCTTGATGCTTTTGAGTACCATTTCGTATCAAAACTAAAATAAAATTAAACATATACAAAAATTTGTTTCCCACTATAGTTATTATAAATTGTAGATAATAGAGTGAGTTTCGTTCTTGAATTTGATTTCGTAGTTATGAAATAATAGTAATGGAGAATTCAAAAATGTTTTATTCAAAGTAGCACAGAAACTGAACGTCATATTGAACATCACAGGTTAAACTAGATGTCTGTAATGACTATAATGACAATGCTTCCTGTATTTTTACTTCCTTACATTAGTAAGGAAGTTAAAATACAGGCAGCATACATAATTATACAAATATAAGTTTCACGTTTATAATATTAACTATAAACGCGAAAGTTTATAAGTATGGATGGAAGTTTGTTACTCTTTCACGTAAAATCTAATGAATTGATTTTAATGAAAATTTACAATAATATAGTTTATACATCAGAGTAACACATATGCTACAATTTATACAGATATTGTGTGAATTTCTTTATAAAAAAGGAGGGAAAATACCCGATAATCCTGCGTTGACGAAGTTGCGGACACCAGCTAGTTCTTCCTAACATCGTTTACTTTTCAGAATTGGAGCGCGAACGTGAAATTGAGATAGAACGCGAAAACGAAGCCAGGCAATACAACGGAGGTAATAAATTATTTACAAAATTTTCTAATACATTTTTTCAATAACAAACCATAATTTAATAATAATAAAGCAATGTAATTTCATCTCAAATAAACAAATGTATTTAGGTATTACATTTGAATATCGTTAGCAAACCGAAATAAATTCCGAAAATAACATTTTTTTTAAATCTTTATTTCGGTACAAATTACAATCGATGCATTTATTCGTTCAATTGATTTTATAAATTTATAGTTTCTCATTTTTTAGGCCTAATTTATCTCGCTACATGCATGTTGTTAGCTTTGCCTATTTGATGCTAGTCCAAGATTTAATACGTACTGTTGACCTAGGTACTTTGTTTAAATGAAAATAGCAACACATATTACATCTTTGAACTCAATATAAAAGTAAAAAGGAAAAAAGCCTCTCAAACCTCTGATTTTAATACTAAAATATCTATAATGTTTGTTAATGATTTTGCAGGACATAACGTCGTTAACAATCAGTTCGGTAAGTCTAGGTTTGCAAATTAAAAACCAAACTACGGATACAAGTTACGCTTCACCTGGGGTGATTCATAAATTAGAATTCATTGTTTATTATGACGGTTCGATGCATTCGTCGTGTACGCGTCTTCCTACTTGTTAGTCTGTGGGTTGATCGACTTTGCAATGTACATCAAATTGTTTTAGTAAACCATAAATGGTCGTTTTATTGAAACAGGCCTTTGCAGTGGCCAGTGCAAGAGATGTTACCTATCAGCAAGACTTGAATCAGAATCATCTTCTTAATAAAGTTTACTTTTCAGAACTGGAACGCGAACGTGAGTTTGAAATAGAACGCGAACGTGAGGTTGAAATAGAACGCGAACGTGAGTTTGAAATAGAACGCGAACGTGAGTTTGAGATAGAACGTGAAAATGCTGTCAGGCATAATGGAGGTAATTAACTAATTAATTTTATACCTTATTATCTGATGAGTTTATTTCGAATTCAATGCACCTAGCCTAAAATTTAGAGCACTGTATTCTACCACAGAGGTAAAAATGTACATAAAAAAGCAAATTATACTATAAAGTCTAGATTGATAACTATTAATATAAAATTACTGATAGGGACATAAGTTTATATTAAAAGTAGTTCTTTTGAATAATAGTTAATTATGTTAAAACATTTCAGAATATGAACGATGTTTCTTTATGTACAATTGTCATAAAAATTCAATTGGTGTACAATTTTAAAGTATAATTTTTGTAAAACAAAATATTTTGAACCCATTAATTAAAAATAAATAATACATTTTGAACAATTTCTACAGGTCAACAGCAACAACAGAATCAAAATCAGTTCCATCAAAATAACTTACAAATAGTTCATCAAAACGGTATGTATATTTCGAAACTCTCGACAGTTTAGCCTGAGCTTAAAGATGGACTATGATATTTTTTTAATTAAATAATATATTTTGAACAATTTCTGACAGGTCAACATCAACAGCAGTATCAAAATCAGTTCCAGCAAACAAACTTCCAAAATAGTCAACAAAATGGTATGTAACTTTTTGAATTACCATGATACTTTTTTTTATTTATTGAAAGTGGCAAAACTGTCAAATATTTCTGACTGTCCTGTATTTGCTTAGTAATAATATTAATTCAGAAGTCACTACTCAAAATTGTATTATACTACTTTATACAAATACAATTTTCATAAAAATATTTTTACTACTGTACGTACGTTAAAAAAACTTCTTATAATTTAATGAAATGTGTTCTGTATGTGTGCAGTGTGTCCATAAAATAGAATTGAATGTGGTAAGCAGTGACATCGTTATTCCGGATAGAACAGGAAAACCACCTTATAGTTAGTTAATCTTCGTTTTAATCTTTTGAAACTTCACTGCTTTGGAAACATACACTTCAAGAAGAAAAAAACTACGAGGCACTTTATATCAACTATTTAGAAAGACAACGTTTGATGAGACTGAATCTTCATCTTACACTGCTCCAGGTTGTGAAAGGGAGCGAAAAGTTTTCAGTAGAACTTCGAAATAAATTCAGTTTGCTGGAAACCACAACAGTGACAAAGCTTCTCATAACGTAGTAATAGCTCAGCGTAAAATCGATGCAGGCATTTCAGACTTCAGTGAAAGCCATGAGATTCAAACTCTTCAGAAGATTCTACTCACGAGACAGAGGCGCAAAACACCAGATTAAACTTATACACTCCTAGTAAAAAATTAATATGTAATACAGAGAATACTGTAAAGAGGTTCGAAATTTCACTGATACCGGTGAGTCGCCCATTAGCTCAGTTGGAAAGAGCGCTGGCACGGATAGCCAGAGGTTGCGGGTTCGAATCCCGGCATGAGTGGAATTTTTAGCCTTTAAATAGGTTTTTAAAAATTAAATACACCGAGACCTACATCGTTCTAATACACGTTCTATACAAGAAGGGATTTCAAAAATAAGTGTTCCTAAGTATTTAATTTACACAGAAGTTTGAGAGGAGTCAACAAACGAAGCTCAAACTGCAGATGCTACAAAGGAAGAACAATAAACTGCCCACATTACCCACGACGCTGAATCAGTAGCTTCATTAATACGCCATTTTACCGAGAAAACTTCAGATATCGACTTGGTTGAGATTCCGCTCGCATTAAGCTGGGGTCCCACGCACAGCTGACGAGCACGAATGGTGACGCACCGCAGGCAGGGCCGGTCCAACGGTGCGTGTCGGTCTATGTAGATCTTTTCAAGCTTAATTTCAAAATGCAAAGTGACGGAGAAGGTATCATCACTGCAGCTGCCACTGTGAATAAATTAAATGAAAATATTAGCATCAACTTTGTTTTTATGCTCTGGCGTCACAGAATTGCACAATGTTCGTTCATTTTGGTATAGACTCAAAACTCAAAAATAAGTTCATTCGTCCACTCCATTTTTTCCGCAAGCACATACACTTGCACGACACGACTACGTATCAGTAAATGAACCAGTCTGATCTGACGTCTGGTCGGACGCGGATGCGGTCCGACCATCGCAGATTTAACCGCACCGCACCTTTGAAGTTACTGACTCGCGATGGATACGGCGCACCGCCACAGACTTGTCTGTGCTATCACGGATAAGGCCGATCCCACCTTGCGTCGTGCGAGCTGGTCTGCGTGCGTCCGCGATTTTTCGAACCGTGGGACCCAACCTTTACTGCGATCTCGCTCAGCTTAATAACAGCCAATCTCCAGGAGAGGACGATATCATATCAGAGCTTTTGAGACCTACGGGCAAACCCGTATTAGATGAGCTCCAGAAGCTCATTAACGCTTTTATTGCTGAAATACCAAAAACGTGAGGAGATATGTGTTCGTATTATTTTTTAAGATGGATGACAAAATGCTACTCAAGAATTACCCACCAATATCACTCCCCAGCCAAGTCTACGAGCTGTTATCAATGGTATTTACAAATCGTCTAGCTCAAAGAATTGCTAAATTTCAGCCCCCGTCGCAGGCTGGATTTTGAAAAAACTATTGAACTTAGAAAAATTATTGAACAGACAACGCGACAGATAATACAAAAAACTGAGGAGTGTAATCGCCGTCTGTGTCTGGCATTTGTTGTTATTTGTTGACTATGAAAAAACCTTCGACTCCGTTAAAACCTGAACTGTTTTGGAACAACGATGCCATATCGAACGTATTTTTTCCGAAACTATTCAAGAATGCATTGCAAGATATTTTCCATAATAGAATTATATTATATTATTATTACTTTTTAGTGACTTAAAGCAAGTAAATATGCAGGAATCAGTAAGTAATTTATATTAAGACATAAAAACCTGTCAATTAATGCATGTTTCAGAATACGAACGCGAACGTGAAATTGAAATTGAACGTGAAAATGCTGTAAGACAAAACAATGGAGGTAAATTTTATTTATAAATGTATTTTCCATTTTTGTCTTTTAGTAATAATGCTTGTTAATAGGGTCGACGTTGGCCTGAAGCACTTAAATCTAAAACACAAAGTTTTGACGCATTAAAAAACATTAGAAAATTACTCTGTACCTAACCATATAATTGTGGATATGATAATATCGAATGCATAAGAGATTTCAAGTCAATAAGTTTTGTATGTATGTTTGATTATTATTTTAAGGTACAAAATTAAACACAACGCTTTCTATCGACAGGTTTTAACCAGGTCTACCAAAACAATCAGCAAACTCAACATCAAAGTCAGCGTAAGTTAATTTAAATATCAAGACTATATCTATATCTATTCTAACTACCAATACAAATATAATATTTAAACTATACGGAACATAATCATCATGCATTAATATGTTACATAAAATATATTGACCAAATCGACACTGTCTATTTCAGTTTTATTTGGAACACATTTATATTTTTTATCGTAATCAACGTTCCAATGTTTTTGCTGTGCTACGCATTAGGAAGTTAGTGGTAACTGTCTAAAAGATAAAAATGTGCAGCGCTTACGAAAATCTAAAACTACACAAAACTACAGTTCAATGAAGTCTTTCAGTTTATGTCTCTTGTATTTATTTCAGAACAATATGTTAGCACAGGCAATGGCAGACCTAGGGAGATTATAATAAACAATATTCATCACGGTAAGAAATCAAATTTTCTATTTTAATTAAAAAAAATCTAAAACAATCAGTAGGTAAGTGTGAGAGAACAAATCCGGAGATACAAACGGAGTCTACGAAAAATCTCGAAAGCCAATCTTACAAACATGCTTACATGCATCAATCCATTATACTGTGCAGCAACGTTAACTTTAGCCAGTTAGGCCTCCTTCTGACTGGAATCTTGTCCTGTAGAAGAAATCGGAGGCGTCGGTACTAAATCTTTCACATTATGTAGCCGATATTCTCCAGTTTCCGTTTCTTGATAGAGTTAAGAGCCTACTTTAAACTTCTTAATTCTATGAAGCACGGTAAATTTGAAACTTTTAAACGCTGAAATTCGAAGTATCCAGATGTACACCCATATCACAAATGCGTCTAAAATTCATGAATGATTCAAATTTAGCATGGGAAAACTGTCACATCTTTTGGTTCTAGGGCTAGTCCCAATTTTTGATCGCAAATGACTTGGTTCATCTTAGAAATAGATAATCTTCTGGAATTATGCTTTATTTAGTAGCTTGTAATGTCGTCTCGTTATTATAAGACGTACATACTTACGCCTATATACCACAAAAATAGATATTTGGGTATTAGGTGATTATACTATTTTTATTTTTAATGCACTAACCCGTGCTATTAGGTGATTCCATTCACTGGGATTAAGTGTGTAGAAACAATCATTATATTCTTATTTGTCTCTAAAGCCCTCAGTCCTTAAATTAGGTATGATTTCTTTAACAAAATTTATGGTTTACAGGCAGCTCGAGTGGAAATCCTTCCGCATTCGTACATAGCCAGTCGAGTTCACGTAAGTAACTGTATTATTGACTAGACTTACACTTTGATAGAGTGTTTCTGCAACTAGCACTTACGTGTAAAGACGTCCAGCCGACAGCATGACTTTGTTACACCCAGAGAAGGATCCTTTGAATTTTTCAGAATTCTTACCTGACAATAGAATGAAGTAAATGTTGTATACACAAAAACACTTAAATAGAATGAAGTAACTGTTTTAAACACAAAAATATCAACAAATCATTATTTTTTTTAATATACGGTCGCCAGTTCTCCCTCCTGTAATTCTTCACATCATTAATACGCATCCTATCGATTACGGAAGTACGGTTATGGATTTTTTAAGTCAAAAAAGTATATTTATCATGACAATATTGATTATTTAATAATACAACATTTAATTTCTCACAACTACAACTAAAATACTTTTGAATATTTTCTGGTCAATCTATAATATAAAAATGAATCGCCGAATGTGTTGGTAAGCGCAAATCTCGAGAGCAGCCGAACCGATTTCTTTAATTCTGTTTTTAGAATACTCCTTGAAGTACGAGGATGGTTCTTACGGAGAGAAAAATAACAAAAATAAAGAATCGACTGTTAGGCGGTACGAAGTTCACTGGGTCAGCTAGAATGTAATAAAAATGTAAATCATGTAGTATCAAAAAAATAGTTTTTTTTAATGGTAATACTTGTTTTTATATTAATTATGTTTTTTTATTTTTCTTAGTAACAAACTGTTACTCCGGGGCATATTTTTATTTTCATGTAGTAAAAAATATACACACCATGCTACTTTGGTATTAATAGTCATATATACTACCAGTACCATAACTGGTAAAGATATCTCAGGGCATCCTATTTTGGGATCAAAAGAAGTGATCGAGTTTTGTGTAAGATATTATTAATAGTCTAAATTTTACAATTACTTGATTAAATCCTAATGTCAATTTTAATGTCAGTGGGCTTAGTTATTGCCATATTGTTCAAAGTGAAAAGTCCTGAGAATTTTAAGCTACCAATTTACACGTACAACTTATGTTTTGTAATCCGTAATATATTATTTTCAGAAAATACTTACAACAGTGGTAATCAAGTGGTAACTCAAACTAATGGTCAAAGTTCAGCTCAATCTCAAAGTCAAGCCCAATCTCAAAGTCAAGCCAGCAACGCAAGCGGCAGCCAAAGTCAAGCCCAATCTCAAAGTCAAGCCCAATCTCAAAGCCAAGCCAACAACTCAAGCGGCAGCCAAAATCAAGCCCAATCTCAAAGTCAAGCCCAATCTCAAAGCCAAGCCAACAACGCAAGCAGCAGCCAAAGTCAAGCTCAATCTCAAAGTCAAGCCCAATCTCAAAGCCAAGCCAACAACGCAAGCGGCAGCCAAAGTCAAGCTCAATCTCAAAGTCAAGCCCAATCTCAAAGCCAAGCCAACAACGCAAGCGGCAGTCAAAGTCAAGCCCAATCTCAAAGTCAAGGCAACAATAATATAGCGAGCACTCAAAATCAAAACCAAGCTCAAACTCAAAGCGGCAGCAACAACGGATTCCACAGCCAAAGTGAATCACAAAGCCAAAGTAGCAGCAGTTTCAACAACAACAGTGGTAATACTTCAAAATGCCCTCCTTGTAATAAATTGTGTATTCTTACGAATCTAATGTGCTTACGGTCTCAACCCTCGTGTCCCCGATATGTCCCCACTGCTGGGCCACGGGTCTTTTCCTGCATTGCAAGAAGCCAGCACCAACGTCTTAACGTGTGTGTGCCTTGCGAAGCACGGAAGTAGTCACGGGACGGTTACGTATTCCGCACCTGACCGCGCTTGTTGTTGCTTAACTCAAGTGATTGATTCCAATCACTCGGTTCGGCTAGGCCACGAGCGCTTCCAAATTTGCAATTTTCTTACAGAGTGGGGGATATGCGTTAGCTCATGATAGCAATGATCCAAAGCAGATTACCGATGAGGCGCCTGGTGTCAGATGGCCACGATGGCCAGAAACATGTAGGAACAGATCAATGATTGATTTATTGAAACCAGCAATGGACTTAATGATACCAATAACCAAAACCAAACTTAGAGTGAAACCAGCAACGACAACAATGGCAATTACTCACGATAACTTCGGATTATGTCTTTTTTAATTTTTTGTACCTTTCATTCTTGTATCCTTGGTAAAAGATTTAAAGTCAACAGACATGGATTTATTTAGACTTTAGGACAAGAAAGAATGTCAAATGGTAATAAAATTACTGAATTGCTGTAGGGAAAAAAATATATTTTATTCGTTATAGGTACAAATACAGTTAATTTTAATAAGTATAAAAACTCAGATCGAATTCAATATCAAAAATATATTTTATTCTATTAGCAACAAGTTTTGTGCAAGAGAAATATCACCAGCCAAATCCTACAAACTTTATAGGTTTCATAATCGGAATGCGACATTTTGAATTTTTATCTCCGCAATCAGCTTTCGAGTGTTGATTTGTTAACTATAAAGCGAGAGGATTAATTCTACATCATACGGAACGCATTGTATACAATGCTTCTTAAAGAAAAAGTGCATTGCTCGAATTAATCGGTGATATTATTGCATTTTATATATTTTTCGCTTAGTTCATTGGTGCGATGAGTCCTCTACAATCAGTTTATTACAACACCTTCCATCATCTTTGTTAATGGCGTACGATTTTTTTTTGATTTGGTTCCTTAGCCCCCATTCAGACTGGAAGCAGCACCAGTACGACCTCTACATCGTCAGAATCCGGAGTCTCGCCAGGTAATGCTTTTTTCTACCACGAATTGCTAACAATTAATTCGAAATAGAAATAGAAATTACTAGCCACTCGCACCTTTTGAAGGTTCTTTGCTGACAGCGCTCATATTTGTTATTTAGGGCCGTTTTCTCCATAGAACCAAATCTAGATTACCGCAAGCTAAATCCGGTTTTGGACTCCTAATCGAGATTACAATAACAAATTGGATTTCTCCAACATCGTAAACCAAAGTTTAAACTAAAGTCTCTGAACGGCCGATATTGGACGATTAGCTTCTAAAACCAGATTAACAGTCAGACAAATAGCAGATATCAGCTGCCAAAAGACGTCAAAGGTTTTACTTTACCAAATATTGTTTTCACTATTGGTGAATGTTGGATCTCTTTTTCGTTTTAACATCATCTTTTATGAGAGCCGTTCAAAATGTATCTCGCACAAAAGAAACCGCGCCAGGAACAAAATTCAAAATTGCCGAAAAAGTTTATGAAATTACACAGAATAACCGGAAATATTACAGAATTCTCGACATTTTAGACAGCTGCGTTGCAAAATAAAAAAATAAACCCTCAAATCATAGCGATTTTTGTCTAATCTGTAACTAGAACTAGATTTCGTGAACTAGATCAAAAAGTTACGGGAGAAATCGGATGGTCATAAATCTATTTTTTAACTTCGTTCAAGCATGATCCGGATTATGAAATCCAGTTTTGCGCAGCAAATGGTGAAAACGGCCCTTAGTGTATCACGCATAAGCCTTCCTCTTATCGTGTCGATGGCAAAGCCATCGTGGTGAAGAGATTCGCCAACCAGCTTTCAGCCATCTATTTTCCAGAGATCTTAGAACAGGCCAACAATTAGGTGTCCGCGCATCAATAGCAAAGTCTGTAACCGCATTACCTTTGCGCTTTCTAAACGTCGCACGAACTTAGGCACTTTCGCCCCCCTGAATTGTAATATGACACCCTTTAATCGACACAAAGATGAATTGCATATTTACTCGACCACAACACAAAAGAATTATTAGTCTAGATCTCTTCAAATAATAATAGTAAAAAATTAATAAAACTAAGTCTCTTTTCTCCTTTACAAGCGTAAAAAATCTTGTTGAGAATTACTTTTCCCTGATGTAGTTTATTCCAAGTTTTGTTTGTTACTTCTCTAAAGTACCAACAGTGCCGTTACTGTATAGCACTAGGTTAATTTTGTGTTTTATAAGTATGGATGCTGTTATTTCTTGTAGGTACACCCATCCCTTGTTTTGTAATAAGTGCACAAAAATGAAATTGTTGAACTAATCTGTGAATAATCCCCAAAAAACAATAATTATCAATTGTTTTTACAAAACCTAATTTTTTCAGTAAAATTTGGGATTTTACAAAAAATGGCTTTGATTTTTTTTTTCACCTAAGCCAATTCAATTTCGCATACGTTGCACCCACCACACATAGTTTGTTCATAATTTCGAAGGCTGAAACTATAGATGCACTGTACTGTGGCTGTATTTATTGCACACGAACATTTAACGGGATATTACATAAAAAAGTTTAAAGGCAAAGCTGGTCTCTTTCATGAAATTATTCTTGTTTTTCAGTTGTGACCTACACAAAGACATGCGTCACAGGTAAATTACTCATGAATTAATTATGTAACTTTAATTTGTCTAATCAAATTATCTTATCGAATGTTTCGACATAATTTCATTATTTTATTTTAGCAACATATTCCGATGGTACCCAAACAACGAAATGCACCGTAGCGGGTAAGTGTCTTGGCTCAGACAAAACTGTTACTATTGAGATGGTTGAAATCTTAAAGGTATTAAATAGGTGACGGATGCCCAACATATCGGATAACATGTTTTATATGAACATCTTAATTAATTATGAAATATGACTTGATTTACTTTTATATTGATTCTACAGCAAACAACAAACTAAGCTCAAAAATCCCTTCGAAAGTTTAACACAATAGTGTAGCCAGATACAAGCAGGGAGCGAGTGATAATGTTACTACAAATTAATTAAAGAAAACACTTTTGCGACACCAGCAATGCCCAATTGAACTCTAGAAATACTTCTGCAATCTGTTGGAATTGTTAAACCTGCTACCAATGCTTACCATAAATAGGCCGGTAAATTGAGAAAAACCATAACATTGTGCTATCCACAGAAAACTCCAGTAATTCAGGAACAAATAATCAAAGTCAAAGCCAAGCCCAGAGTCAAGCTCAGAGCCAAAGTAACAACGACGGAAACAACAACCAAAGTCAAAGCCAAGCACAGAGCCAAGCTCAGGGTCAAAGTAACAATGACGGAAACAACAACCAAAGTCAAAGCCAAGCCCAGAGCCAAGGTCAAAGCCTAACTAACAACGGCGGAAACAACAACCAAAGTCAAAGCCAAGCACAAAGCCAAGCTCAGGGTCAAAGCAACAACGACGGAAATAACAACCAAAGTCAAAGCCAAGAACAGAGTCAAAGCAGCAACAGTGGCAATTCTTATAATAAATGCACTACCGGTAATTAACTATATTTGACATGAAGTTAATATATTCACGTTATTAACAATAGGGCCTCTTATTCATTTAATACGCAGAGTATAATCATCTTGGTCTATGGTATAATTATGTATTCTACAGAGAGGCTGAAATAAAAATTTAAATAACAAGATGAAATTATTCTTAGGTCATCATTGTTTTCTTTGTTTTAGTGACAAACCCAGATGGATCTGAGACTACTACTTGCACCTCTTATTCAAACAGCAATAATAATGGAAACAGTAGCGGCAGCCAAAGTCAAGCTGAGTCTCAGAGCCAAACCAATAGTAACACTGGAAGCAACGGCCAAAGTCAAAGCCAAGCCCAGAGCCAAGGTCAAAGCCAAAATAACAACGGCGGAAACAACAGCCAAAGTCAAAGCCAAGCCCAGAGCCAAGATCAGGGTCAAGGTAACAACGGCGGAAACAATAACCAAAGTCAAAGCCAAGCCCAGAGCCAAGGTCAAAGCCAAAATAACAACGGCGGAAACAACAGCCAAAGTCAAAGCCAAGCCCAGAGCCAAGCTCAGGGTCAAGGTAACAACGGCGGAAACAACAGCCAAAGTCAAAGCCAAGCCCAGAGCCAAGGTCAAAGCCAAAATAACAACGGCGGAAACAACAGCCAAAGTCAAAGCCAAGCCCAAAGCCAATCTCAGAGCGCAAGCAATAATGACGATGACACTGTTTGGGTAAAGAAATGTACTACTGGTAAGTTGCGGAAGCATATTAATTTATCAATTTATTAAATAACCTAAACTGCATTACTAATCATGTAATTACAATCATCAGTTACATACAAATCGGGCAAACAGAAGACAACTTGCGTCGTTGAAGGTAAGTAAATACTGACGTACTCGTAACAGGCAAATAAAATAAGTCCTTGTCTGAATTCCAAAAATTCTGTATCTTTTGTTAACTTATAATATAAAGCATAATAATAATAAAACCTAATGGTTAGTAAAATATAAAATTATAATATTTTTATTTTTAATGCACTAACCCGTGCTAAGGACAATTTGAAAAACCTATTTAGAGGCTAAAAATTCCACCCATGCCGGGATTCGAACCCGCGACCTCTGGCTATCCGTGCCAGCGCTCTGTCCAACTGAGCTAATGGGCGACTCACCGGCATCAGTGAAATTTCGAACCTCTTTACACTATTCTCTGTATAACGTACAGGCAGCGACATCTGGCAGGCAAAGTAGGTAGTCGGAGCTGTAAGTGATGCAATCTACTTCAGCCAGATGTCGCTGCCTATACGTAATACAGAGAATAGTGTAAAGAGGTTCGAAATTTCACTGATGCCGGTGAGTCGCCCATTAGCTCAGTTGGATAGAGCGCTGGCACGGATAGCCAGAGGTCGCGGGTTCGAATCCCGGCATGGGTGAAATTTTTAGCCTCTAAATAGGTTTTTTAAAATATAATATCTACACAAATCCAGGATTTTAAATTAGCAAACTACAAATTAATATTTCATTATGTTTACAGAGATGCTTGCTTCTCAAGTACCACCCAATAGTCAATCAGGTGAGTTTTGCCACTAATATTAAGCATACAACAAACATCTCTCGCGATCGAACAAGAGACATCGTTCGGAAGCATTAATCTGTTGCTCAACGTTAATTTTCACCTAATTGAGAGAAACTTATATAGTTTCTCGCGAAAAGGTGAAAATTTCGCACTGTTCTAATAAGATGCTGATGATAATAAAGTTATAATTTAATATCTTAAATGAAATATAACATATACATAGATAGAGAATATTTTATTCCACGGCCAAAAACAAAACTATAATCATATATAATCCGCTATTTGACTCTCTTTTCAAGTAAGTCTTAAACGGTAAATAACTCTTCCATTAGACCAAAAAATATTTTAGTATATTTTTTGAGGACCTAAAAGCAACATAAAAATATATTGAAAACTTAATTTTTCTAAACAGCCAAAAACGCGGTCAGCCATTTTTGTCTATGGTTTGAAGTCCAAAAAATTGTAAACAAAGTTGACATTAAATTTTCTGTATGTGATCTCTGAGCATAGTGAAATAACAACAACGCGACCATGATTTCATCGAATTTACATCCAAAATATACCAATTATCAATATTGCATTGTTCGAGATTGAAAAAACAGTTGTGGATTCGTGTACCCAGTGAAATTAACATTCGAAAAACTTGGCTCAAACTTGCCAAAAGAGACCCCGACACTTTATTAATTGAAACTCGGGTGTATTTATGTGAATCAATGTCCACTGGCTCGGGCTGAAAGATGTTTGTTTACATATTTAAATGGTTTCAAGATGGCTTTCGTTTTCGTCGTTACGAATTAAATGAGGAAAATTTTTTTTTACTTTGCAAAATCAATATATTTCGGTTTCTTACGTTAAATACCACAGAACTATATGTTCTGTGTTAAATACTAAGAAATATTCATTTATCGCGTCAAATTTGATACGTTTCAAAAGCGGATTATAATCTCTGTAATATCAATTTATGCCTCTTTTTGGTTGTGCAAAAAAGTGTTCATTAAAAAAGTATTCGACTTGTACACATAGTTAGAATATTTTCGGGGCTTAATAGCGTAGTAATTTATTGCTATTTTACCTCGACGTTTCGACGACGTTACAGTCATCGTGGTCACGAGAAGACTGATGGCTGGCACCCTTTCGCATCTTCGGCTGATGAGGTTTCATACTACCCTCAATCAGCTATCACAAAGCACTATTAGGGTTGCGACACACTTCACTGACAATGTCGGACGATAAGCCATGCGACTTTTTTCCACTCGATTAAATTAGCAATAAATTACTACGCGATTAAGCCCCGAAAATATTCTAACTAAGTATTCATCAGTCTTTAAGATCTTTTTCTTTTTATTCCTTCTACATAGCAAGCCAAAGTCAAACTCAAAGCCAAGCTCAAAGCCAAAGTGGTACCAACAACAACAGCAACCAAAGCGAAGCTCAAAGTCAAAGTCAATCTCAAGGTCAAAGTAATACCAACAACAATGGAAACAACAACCAAAGCGAAGCTCAAAGCCAAGCTCAAAGTCAAAATAATACCAACAACAACCAAAGCCAAGCTGAAAGCCAATCCCAAAGCCAAAGTAATAATGACAACAACGGAACCAATAGCAGTATTTCCAAAAAATGCACTACAGGTTTGTACCTTATAATTACATACGTTCCCTGTATCTACAACTTCATTAATGAAATCAATACATTCTAACGAATACTCAGGGAATCCAAATGTTTATATAAAGTTACATAATTCCTTGCAACTCTTAACTTTGTATTTCTACAAGGTAGAACTTAATTGAATTTTTATGCTTAAGGCATTAAGTCCGCCGAATTTTACGTTTGTTTAATTGCAATAAAAGTATTAATAATAATAGTTTTTATTATTAGTTTGTGTTTTCTGAATGATTTTTATGTCCGCAATAAAGTAGAAAGTAAAGCAAGTATTTTTTGTTACCAGATAGAATCTTTGGGCCTTTACATCTACGAAATGAGATGATTTATGCAGCGTTCAGTAGCACCTTTACCCTAGATGGGTGAAAGGATCGTTCGGTCGCTGCAGTGCCTGTAACATGGAACTAAGTAGAATTTGCTAAAATAAATGTGACGCGGCAAACGACTAAACCGGCGTTGAAAACTGAGAACAATTTTGTGATCATTTGCTTCCGACGAGACCCAAAACCCGGAACAACAGTTATTATTAAACTCTTTATTGCACATAACAATTGGTATATAGGCGTACTTTATGATAAGTAGCCTTTTCTACCGGTCAATCTTTGGTTTATCTCACCATCCGTAACAGTATGGCTGGCTGGAGAGTACTGCCAACAAATAAAGTTGGGGGGATGGGGCATTAATTACAAGAACATTTATAATACATACATAATACATTATAATACTTAAATGTATATTGACATATACGTAGGTATACATATGCATACACATATACATATAGATATACATAAACATATACATATACATATACATATACATATACATATACATATACATATACATATACATATACATATACATATACATATACATATACATATACATATACATATACATATACATATACATATACATATACATATACATATACATATACATATACATATACATATACATATACATATACATATACATATACATATACACATATACATATACGTTTACAATTACATATACACCTAATAACCACGTACAACAAACTTACTAAAATGAATAACTAAAAAAACACTACTGTTATACGATTTCAGTGACTAACTCGGATGGCTCACAGACCACCACCTGCGTGACAACTTCATCGAGTAATACTGCTAGCAATGACAGCCAAAGTCAAAGCCAATCACAGAGCCAAAGCAGCAGCGACGACGACGACAGTGATAACCAAAATCGAGGCGCACCGAAGAAACTAAGTGGCTGCAATCAGTCCTGTGAGTATAATTCAAACCAAAGATTTTTTTTACTGCTCAACAGAGATACTTAGGCAATAAGGCCGCCTATTATACTCTGTACTTAAAGCGCTCGTGGCCTAGTCGAACCGAGTGATTGGTACCAATCACTTGAGTTAAGCAACAACAGGCGCGGTCAGGTGCAGCATGGGTACTGTCCCGTGGCTACCGCTTGTGGTATTTTTCCCCATACCAGACCATTGTAAAAATCGTTATTGTTAAACAAGTAAAGATACAGAATACAATATCGATATTAACCCTTTGATGTTCCCATCGCTGGGGCACGGCTCTCTTCCTGCATCGCAGGAAGGTTAACCTATACTCCACGAGGGCCAAGTCTGTGTTGGTTGAGGATTGTAAGGCAGTCGCGAGCCTCACTGTCAGAAGTTATCAAGCCACCCACAAGGCCTCTGACACGGCTTAACGACAGCCATTACGTGACAGTCGGCACCAACGGCTTAACGTGTCTTGCAAAGCACGGAATCGCTCGGAAAAATGCCACTAGCCGTAGTCACGGGACGGACACCCATCCTGCGCCTGACCGCACCTATTGTTGCTTAACTTAAGTGATTCATGCCAATCACTCGGTTCGATGATATTGCTATATTCTACGTAAAATATTAAGTGACATAATCAACACTAATATTTTTCATAGCAAGCGCTCGGATAAAATCCCTCTAAACATATTGGCAAAGTTTAATTTCGATCCGGCATGTCGTTTTTAAAGTAGAAAGCAAACTATGTTTATGTGGGAATCACTTCTTGTGGAGCCGCCTTAGGAACCTAATCTTATGTTCATTTTACAGAAAATCAAAATCTCCAGTCTCCATCCACCCCAGTGTAACAACTGTAGCAAAGGTATTTAAATTGATTGACATTGATTCTATAGATATATGTTGCACTTCATATTTGGATAAAATTTACTTAGGTACATTCACTTTCTATTTAACCACGTCATCGTGAGCCTCCGTTACCTATCTAAGAGCTTTGCTTTTTTATGTAGCTTATATAAGTGTCACTCCACGTACAGAGCTTCTCTCAGAGAGAGATAATGGGTATTCCACTGAATTTCTGTCAATTGTAGCTATTATGTTTGGTTTAAACCATACCATATGTTACTAGCCCTTACATTCACATTCACTCGATCTTTTCCTTTCACTCCTTTTGTCAATCTTTCCAACTCCATTTCTTTTTTAATTTTTTTTGTTGTGACACTGTAAAGGGAATATGAAAATTCCTTCATCTTCTGACCCAATTGCCTAAAACTACAATACCTACTTAGTTTATTCTGAAAATTCGAAGCACATTGCTTAGTCGAGTCTGCTTGTTAATCTGTGGGTTAAGCGACTTCGCAATGTACGTAATTGTCATAATACTTCTAGATATTTCTCTTTAATATGACGCATTTTTATAGCACCACTCCCAATTTGGGACAAGTTACAGTATAATATGTTTATTTTTTTTTCAGATATAATAGTAAATTCCAGATGACCAATCATTTGTAACCATCGATCTGACAGAGCAACTGAATTAAACCTCACAACAACCATTTTAGAAATCAACACTATCTCAACAAGACAAAATACATTGTTAATACCGTTGAAGTTTGTATTATTTCTTACTTGAACGTCCACCCTTCCCAGATGTAACAATTTATGTCAAAATCTATGCTCTAAATCGCATGTTTTAAAGTGTTAGATCAGGCACTTTCTTCTGAGAGTACTATGCAATATAATCACGGAATAAAATACAGAAATATGTTACAGAATGCGGAGTTTTAAAGTTCTAGCACTATACCGGCACTGTATTGCCACGGCACGAACCCAGCATTTTTTTTCTAAACTATAGCAATAAGGAAATATGTTACAGAATGTGGAGCCTTAAGGTGGTAGCTCACTATACCGGCACCGCAACGGTACGGCTCCAACCCAGCAGTCAACTTTTTATTTCAATTCGAGCATTAAGTTGTGTGTCGTACAGCATGTTCAAAATATCACTGTAAAAAGCATTGGCGGGCAGTTAGCGCGCCCTCCCAGTACAGTACAACGAATCAGCAGCCGGCGAGTTTCAAGCGAGCGGACTGCATGCTTCCAGATCGCCGACTACTCGCCTAGGACTGTGCCTAGTCCCAGTCCTAAGCCTGTTCGGATCAAATAAAACCAAACCAAATATAGCAATTAGAAGAAATAAGAATAGATAAACTGTACGATATTCTTGATACGTCATGAGCACATACTCCAGGATATCCAAAAAATGCAACTTTAAAAACCTATTTAGAGGCAAAAAATTCCACCCATGCCGGGATTCGACCCCGCGACCTCTGGCTATCCGTGCCAGCGTAGCAAAGTAGGTACTCGGGGCTGCAAGTGATGCAAATTACTTCAGCCAGATGTCACTGCCTGTGCGTAATACAGAGAATATTGTAAGCTCAGTTGGAAAGAGCGTTGGCACGGATAGCCAGTGGTCGCGGGTTCGAATCTCGGCATGGGTGGAATTTTTAGCCTTTAAATAGGTTTTTAAAATTGTCCTTAGCACGGGTTACTTAATTAAAAAGAATCTTTTCTTTAACACACGTAAGTAGTTGCTATTACGAATGCATCCATATCTACGTATTGATTTACTACTGTTTAATTATGGTAACTGTTATAAATATTTATATTTCAATGTAGTCTCCCGCTGCTCCGTACCACAAAAGTAAGACTTCTCACAAACAAGCCAAACTGAGCCATGTGATTCAAGATCATAGGGTCTAAGTTGACCGTATAAGTTACATTGGTAAGTGTTAGGTCATTACATAGCCTAGTAAGGTTAGTCCAGTTTTTTCTTTATCTAATTGCAATTTTATTCAGAGATCCTTTCCTCATTAGGTGATATCATTAGTCTTGTAGTAATGAATACGGATCAATTTCTGTTTTCTTCATAGGAGTTTATGGATACCGTAAATCTCAACCCTATTTGAGAAATGAATTACAAAACCGCCTTTTGAAATTATTTGTACGTTAACTTAAGGCCTGCGTAGACGAGGCCTTAAGACGCAGTCCCTCGGGGACAAAAGTCTCGTCTGCGTCTTAAGGCCTGAATCGTAAGAAATGTCCTCCGAGTACTTGTCGCGGACTCAACGCCTACGGTGTGCGGTCATTTTGTTACCCGGAAATTGAGTGAAGCGTACGCTACAGAAGGAAATATTCCAAGATTACATTGTGTTGTAATTTACAGGAGGTTGAAAAAGAAAAATTGTTTTAAAAAGAACACCGAACTTTTGTCCAGTCCGGTCTCTTGATGTCCGGTAACTTGAGGGACTTTTTGTACAGGGTACTTTTAGTCCTCTGTGTGCGTTACTCGATACAATTTATAAGAGATCTATATCGCCGGACAAAAAGTACCCGGGGGATAGGGTCTCGTCTGCACAGGCTTTTAATATCGGAAGGGTAGACAGAGACTAGGGTGTTTTTATTTATCCATAACATAATACAGGTGATACAGTTAGACCTGAGATTTCCGCGCTTAGCCTCATAGTTGGCCCATTCTATGTAGCAAGCATTGAAGTACGTTAACACTTCAGACACTAGGGTTTCCTTACGATGTTTTCCTTCACCGTCAGGGTATTGGTATTGGTACTATAATTTCACAAATTAATGTACTTAACTGAGAAAACAAAGTCTTTGGTATATGCCGAGGTTTGAACCCACAACCTCCCGATTGAGAAGCCGGCGTTCTACACCGCTCCGCTACCACCGTTTTTGATACAGTACGTTATTGATGGCAATCTTATGATACGTATAGGAGGCAACTGAAGTATAAGGTTTATGATGCCTTGAGAAAAAATGCTCGGAGTGGAGTTTCTTTTCCCGTTGCTTTTATCTCCACTACACTATGACCCAAAGGCAGCAGCATTCCTTTCACATTTATCATCATCCATTACGTCCCCACCGAGAGGCATGGATCTCTTCCCTGGAGAAGGTATACGCCATACTCCACCACGGGGGCCAAGTCCGGATTGGTGGAGGCTTGGAAGACTAGTGGCTGGTATTACATTTCACATCGACATTCAGCAAACAGAATGTAAATTATTTACCTATGCTGAAATAAAATAGATTTAATTAAAACTCACCAAATTGCTACGTTTGATGCCGAGAGACTGCTCGTTTCTCACATTTGTATCCACCTACCTGTCATAGATGTAAGTACATATTTAGTTTAATATTAATACTCGTATCAATAGCAAATAAAAAACTGTTATGATGAAATCTTTTAAGTCATTCTTAATGGGACTTTTATTGCCCTTCCGTAAAAATCTCTTAGTGGTTGTCTTGTAACAAGACGCTTGTTCCTAGACAACTCTGCGACAAGTATTTTTAGAACCTACAGTCTAAAACCTAGGTTGTTGATCCTAGGTTCTTGACTTTATGTTCTAATAATAGTTATCGCAGTTATAAAGATTTTTTATGTTTAGGGCCTGTTTCACAAACTGCAAAAAAAGTTCCGGATAAGCTATCCGCAACCAGGGCTGCCGTTTGTTCTAAATTTAAATGAATATTTCTATATTGCGTGTGTTTGTTTATGGCTTCAAATTTAGAACAAACGGCAGCCCTGGTTGCGGATAGCTTATCTGAAACTTTATTTGTAGATTGTGAAACAGGCCCTAGTTTTTTAAAGAAAATTATTATAAGACAAGTTCTGATTTTTATTCCATAGGTTGCTCTAGCTAGTACCCCCGAGCGCCAATAAGACCGCCAATTGTATTGTACTATACTAAAGATTTGCAAAAAATAGCAATGCGAAATGACCTGTCGCTATAGACCACTTAAAATCTTCCGGGGTCCGAACGCGGAAAGGCACGTGACGGGTTAAGTCATTTACGTAATTCGACGACCTCTGTGACGCAACGGTAGCGCATTTGCCTACCATGCAAGGTTCGATCCCCGGCTGAGGACGAAAAAAAAACCCCAGGTCTTGGATGTTTACATGTTTGTGATGTCGCTGTTTCTGGTACCCACGACACAGGGCAATGTATGTGCCTGTATATAAATGTTATGTTATACAATAAACAATATTCCATCTATTTAGTTTTAACTTAATTTTTATAATGCCATTATTAGTTTTTATTGTATAACGAAAGTCAAGCTATTTGGAAATCTTTGACAAAGTAAACTGGTTTCCATTCCTTATTCTAGGCGACCATAGATAAGGTGAACAGGTTGGATCACGCTCTAGACTTTAACCTTTGTGCAATTTAAAACAGATCTGCCAGCGCAAAACGTGGATGTCAGAACATTACAATGAGCTTGCATCGAATGAGGTATTTTTTTTATCAATGAGCCGTTTTCAGCAATTTGGCGATTACAGGCGTGAAGTTACGGAGGCCATGGAAGAAACAGAATAGAAGAAGAAGAAGAAAAAACAAGAATACGGCTGTCAAAATTTATCTGTGCTAAACAACATCCGACAGAGGTGTCCCTGCCCTCCTATAACGTAGCATTCAACTCTATCGAGTGACTCCTAAGTGTTAAAAAATGTATGCATTTTGACAGCCGGAGTACTAACTGCAAAGTAGGTACTCGGGGCTGCAAGTGATGCAAATTACTTCAGCCAGATGTCGCTGCCTGTACGTAATCAAATTGAGAATAATACAGAGAGTATTGTAAAGAGGTTCGAAATTTCACTGATACCGGTGAATCACTCATTGGCTCAGTTGGAAAGAGTGCTGGCACGAATAGCCAGAGGTCGCGGGTTCGAATCCCGGCATGGGTGGGATTTTTAGCCTCTAAATAGGTTTTTAAAAGCCGGAGTAGCTTAAAAAAAGTAAAAATCAACGTCACGTAACTCAGTGGATACTTACATAATAATGCCTCTGGTCTTGTATATAACATAACATTTACATACAGCCACATACATGGCCCCACACTAAGATAACGACAACGACATCACAAACATGTAAACATCACAAGAAACAGCGACATCACAAACATGTAAACATCCAAGACCTGGGTTTTTTTTTTGTCCCCAGCCGGGGATCGAACCCAATAAGCGCCATCTATGAAATGCATTGTGATTTTTTGCTAAAACCCGCTCATCCTTCCCTAGTCGCCGGATAGGACGGCTTGGAGAGTACAAATTCCTTCTTCTAAACTAACTTGCAGGTTTCAAACAACTTAGTTTATAGATAGATAGAATATTCTTTATTGTTCACAGAAATTACAGTTACAGAAATTTTATAAAAAATATATTACAAATGGCGGCCTTATTACTAAAAGTTTATTTGTCTGCATGGTATAAATTTTCAACAATTATTATTGCACGTGCACTAACAATTATGCACTTCAGTACCTTGTCAAATTTAAAATAGTGAATTTCTCATACATCAGACAGGAAGAGATTAATGTGACAAGGTTCTAACGTCTTTACATGTTAGTGCAGGTGACTGCTATTTCACCCCCTTGCTTTTAATGTTCATATCACCACACCAAAGATTGGCTGGAAAAGATTTTTGATGATACAAGCTCGCCATGTAGGTATACTTTTTTATGTTGTAAATCATGTGTGCAATAACAACACTTTCTGCGAGTGAAATTGCAATTGTGAAAACGAGTGAAGTGATCAGCTGTCGACAGGGAAATATTACTTTTAGTCTTTTTCTCTTTTTTTATATAAAGTAAAGAATAAATTATCTGTCACCTAATGAATGAGAGTCACATGCATGGAATCATTGTGATATAACAAATGTTATTTTTGTTATTCATGCAGGGCAATCCGGCTTATTTCTTAGCATATAGTGTGTTTAGTTTTAACTTATGTAAGTTTTAATTTCTGAACCGATAATAAATATATATCATTTTTCATTTGAAAAGAAATTTAAAATACGGCATAAGAGCAGAAAGAAATCTCTTTCTTTCTGCTCTTAGCAATAATTGTACTTTGTATCTTTATATGTTTTATAATATGTGCTCTGGTGTACAATAAAGAATATTCTAATCTTATCTTCTTATCTCTTATGCCGTATCCTCAATTTCTCTTAAATCAGCTCGATGGCGCTACTCCCGTGAGAAGTAGGATACTCGTGAACGATTGCACCAGTTTAGGCAACATCAGCAGAATCGAAAGATATCGCTCGCTTTCCAAAGGTTGATATTTGACCATTGACTTTTAAAGAACTTAGCGAGAAGAGATTCAAGTTAGGGTTTAATTTCTTAATACTGTTACCATGCTATGTCGTTCGTAAAATTTAATTTTTTTATTATCTATACATTAAGCTAGTCCAGTCGCGATTATTTATTATGTAAAACGTAATTACCTTCTTCTCGAAGCGCTCGTGGCCTAGGCGAACCGAGTGATTGGAATCAATCACTTAGTTAAGCAACTACAGGCGCGGTCAGGTACGGGATGGGTGAGCGTCCCGTGACTACCGCTAGTGGCATTTTTCCGAGCGTTTCCGTGCTTCGCAAGGCACGTTAAGCCGTTGGTGCCGGCTGTCATATAATGGCAGTCGTTAAGCCATGTCAGAGGCCTTATGGGCGGCTTGATAACTTCTGACAGTAAGGCACGCCACAGTCTTACAATCCTCCACCAACCCGGACTTGGCCCCCGTGGTGGAGTATGGCCTAACCTTCCTGCGATGCAAGAAGAGACCCGTGCCCCAGCAGTGTGGACATACAAGGGTTGATAACGAATTACCTCATTTACCAACGTTTCGGCAGCGTTACAATTGCCGTGGTCCCAGCAATTGTAACGCTGCCGCAATTGGAAGATTAAATATCGTAGATATTTAAGCCATTTTGTTTTGTTTTTCTTCTTAATATATTTTGTTTTTTTTTCTCAAACCTACGTACGTCTCACTGCAGGGCACAGGCCTTCTTTCAGAAACATAATATGGGCTTAATTACCCGTGCTCACCGCGTATTGGCAATTTCAAGCGCCGAGGTGCTGGAACACCTCTGTCACTCAGGTTTCCTCACGATGTTTTTCTCCACAGTTAACCAGTGGTATAAATACTAAGACTTTACAAGTATACGTAACTTGGAAAACAAAGTCATTAGCATATGCCGGGATTCGAACCCACGTCTTTCTGGCGTTGTACCGCTGCACTACCACCGCTTGGTGTGTAATAGTTTTAATCTAATATCATCTGCGATGCTGCGCCACAGACGGTCTCGGTGGCACAGCGGTTTGGCACGCTGACTGTAAAACCGAAGGTCTCGGGTTCGATCCCCGGCCGAGTCAAAAACTGGAAACGAACTTTTCCAGTTTGTCTCGGGTCTTGGATGTTATCTATATATGTATTGTATTAAATCTATCGTCGAGTTAGCACCTATAACACAAGTCATTTAGTTGTACTTATGTATAGGGCTAACGAGATCTGCGTAATATGTCCTTGAATATTTATTATTGTTAATATTATCTAAGTAACTGCCTCTACTTATTAAAAATCTATTTAGAGGCTTAAAATTCTACCCACGGTCTTCGAATCCGCGACCTCTGGCTATCTGTGCCAACGCTCTTCCAACTTTGCTAATGGGTGACTCACCGGCATCAGTGAAATTTCAAACCTCTTTACAATACTCTCTGTATTACGTACATCTTACTTAAAAACAGAAAGAGTTGGCTGGTTTCCTATTCAATATCAAGCTGTCTTATCCACAACAGACAGACACTCGTCGTCATCGTTGGCTATCGCTAGTCCCACGATCGATCAGTGCCGCGTGACGTCACGACAAAGCTCCGACGATTATGATGTCTAAAGGTGTTGCCATGACAACGGCTTAGAGTGACAGAAAGATTACAAACCTATTAAAAAAATAACCGTTGTCAAGGACTAAGCATCTATGGCTTCGACCCCCACAGTGTGTCCCCACTGCTGGTGCACGGTCTCTTCCTGAATCGCAGGAAGCTTAGGCCATGCTCCACCATGGGGGCCAAGTCCGGGTTGGTGGAGGATTGTAAGACAGTGGCGAGCCTTACTGTCAGAAGTTATCAAGCCGCCCTAAGGCCTCTGACACGGCTTAACGACTGCCATTACATGGCAGCCGGCAACAATGATTTAACGTGCCTTGCGAAGCATGGAAGCGCTCGGAAAAAAATGCCACTAGCGGTAGTCACGGGACGCTCACCCATCCTGTACCTGACCGCGCCTGTTGTTGCTTAACCAAGTGATTGATTTTAAAACCTATTTAGAGGTTAAAAATTCCATCCATGCCGGGATTTGAACCCGCGACCTCTGGATATCCGTGCCAGCGCTCTTTCCAACTGAGCTAATGGGCGACTCACCGGCATCAGTGAAATTTCGAACCTCTTTACACTATTCTCTGTATTACGTACAGGCAGCGACATCTGGCTTAAGTAAATTGCATTACTTAGGTACAGCCTTGACTACCTACTTTGCAGTTAGGTTTTACATCGGAATGATATCACTGTACCCACATGATTATACTATTTTTATTTTTAATGCACTAACCCGTGCTAAGGACAACTTTAAAAACCTCTTTAGAGGCTAAAAATTCCACCCATGCTGGGATTCGAACCCGCGACCTCTGGCTATCCGTGCCAGTTATAGTAGCAATACCACTCGCTAACGGTGAAGGAAAACATCGTGAGGAAACCTGAGTGTAAGGTGTTCAAATATTTCAGCGCTTGTAATTGCCAACCCACGGTGGGCACGCATGGTAATTAAGCCCATACTATCTCTCTCTGAGAGAAGGCCTGTGACTTGCAGAGGACCGTTTATAGGCTACTTAAAACAAAATGGCTGTGTCTCAAAAACTGTGTCTCAAATCACGTGTCAGTTATAAACAATTCAAAACAAATAGCAACATAAAGAAGGAATTCAATTACATCATTACATATTTATGTGTTTCGATTAAAATACGAAGGGAAAGTGAATGGTGGAAATTATTTCGTATGGACAATAACATTTCACAATCAAGGCGCCCGGCGATTCGATTCGATTCGATTTTGGCGGTCCGATTCGATCCGGATCGATTTACGAGACAAAATCGATTGATTAACTGCTCTCGAGATAAATCACAGATTTTTTTTAAGTATAGTGCAGGTACGCACTGGTACGCACACAAAAACAATTTGAAAAGAAATTAAAACCTATTTGCACACATAAAATGGATAAAAGGACAGGCGTTTTATAGATAGCTAGATAGACAGATAGATAGAAAATACTTTATTGTACACCAAAATAGAAATTACACAGATATTATATTTGATTAATTGAAACACTCACACTTTGCAACTGACTTCACTTTTATTTGTACGGGAAACTTTTCGTACGGAGCCACGATAGGCTGATATACACCACATTGAAACACAACCCTACCGCGATGTAATTAACTACCAGCGCCATCTAGCGCGTTTGTGTAACAAACAATTTTATCGTTAGCAAAATATTAATTTTGTGAATTAAAGTTAAACATTCCGCCGGCCAAGGACGATTACAGTCCTTAAATATGTAAAGAAAACAAAAAAAAATTAAAACGAAATAATAAATAAACAAAAATCACTGTACGTCAGGCTCATCCAGGGGCAGAGGGCATAATTTTGCGATTGGTCTCTTGAAGACGTTATCCTTATATTTTAAAGTAACAACTCTTGTTATGCCATCTGTACCTGGGTGTTTCTGAATTATACGTCCCAAAAGCCATTTTCCCGGAGGGAGCATATCATCCTTTACTAACACAACGGTGCCAATAGGGAGATCAGGTTGTTTAGTGTTCCATTTGTAACGATGTTGCAATGTCGTTAAATATTCGTTTCGCCAACGACGCCATAAACATTGCACCATACGTTGAATTATGTGCCATCGATTCAACGGGCTGAGTTTAACATTAAGTAAAGAAGGCTCAGGAACACCGATTAAGGGCTCTCCGATAAGAAAGTGACTAGGTGTCAGTGGAGGTTCATCTAGAGTGGAATTTATAAGGGTGATTGGACGGGAGTTAACACAAGCCTCAATTTGAGTTAAAAGAGTAGTTAGCTCTTCATACGTGAGAAACGTTTGGCCTATAACGCGTTTCAAATGACCCTTGACGCTTTTCACTCCAGACTCCCAGATACCTCCAAAATGTGGAGCACGCGGTGGTATAAATTTCCATTGAGTTCGATCATTAGCAAGAAGTTCCGAAATTTCAGTTACAGTCTGAGACTTGGAGTCTTTGAATGCTAGATCAAGTTCACGCGACGCGCCTACAAAGTTCGTTCCATGGTCACTCCAAAGTTCCTTGCAGTGCCCACGTCGAGCAGTGAAACGCCGAAATGCGGCAATAAACGCAGCAGAGGTAAGATCAGTTACCAACTCTAAATGAATGGCTTTTGTTACGGTGCACACAAACAAACAAACATAAGCTTTACAAGTTCTCTTGCATCTACCAGGATAAGCCTTCATTGTAAACGGTCCACAAAAGTCTGCTCCACTTATAATAAAAGGACGACCAGGTTTAACACGAAATTTAGGTAAATTTGCCATAAAGGGAACCAGTGGATTAGCCTTTTGCTTGAAACAGGGTATACATTTTTTAATTACTGTTTTCACCACATTCTTTACTCGTGTAATCCAAAATTTTTGTCGAATTACATTCAAAGTTAGTTGGTGCCCTCCATGCAGAGATTTCAAATGTGCGTTCGAAACGATAAGTTTGGATAGTGCACAATCACCGCTTAAAAGGATGGGATTTTTCATATCCTTTGGAATCTCCGCATTAGAGAGTCGCCCTCCAACACGAACAATACCTTCGTCATCGATAAATGGATGCAGTACATATATTTTACTCGATTTTTGAACTGGTTTACCCAGTGACAAGCGATCGATCTCATCTCGGAATGAAATGGATTGTGATATTTTAATCCAACGGTTAAGAGCATCATCAAGCTCCACAGTGGTTAGATATGTGGGCTCAGCAAATAACTGCTTAGTTATCCTAGCTTTGCTTAGTTTAACATAACGAAAACAATAAGCAGTCACTCGGACCAATTTTAATAGTGTTGAGAATCGTTTTAGATAAGAAATCGCATCATCATTTTCGATCAAATTAACATTGGATAATATTTTAGTAGATTTCATTTCTAAATTTGTGAAAGGTGTGTCAATAGAAGAATGTTCAATTTCACCTTTATCATACAAAAATTGAGGGCCATTCCACCATAGTCCCGACTGCTGCAGATCATCTGGGAAAATTCCACGGGATGCCAAATCAGCAGGATTGTTGGCAGAACTGACATGATTCCATTGATTACTATTAGTGAGTGTCAAAATTTCTGACGTGCGATTTGCAACAAATGTAGTCCATGTATTTGGTGTTTTACGCAGCCATGCTAGGACGATGGTAGAATCTGTCCAGGTATATACATCATCATTAGGGATATTAAGAACAGTCTTAACATGTTGAATCATTTTGGCCAAAAGTACGGCACCACAGAGTTCAAGACGTGGAACAGAAATCTGTTTGACTGGGGCAACTTTAGATTTTGCTAAAATAAGATGAACTTTTATTTCGCCTTCATCGCTTAAAACTCTGAGGTACACCACTCCAGCATAGGCCGTACAAGAGGCATCACTAAACCCATGCAGCTCCCGTTTAATTGTATGATCTGAAACTCCAAGCCATCGTGGGAACTGAATGTGTTCAGCGTGCATGAAACGATCAAGATAAGTAATCCATTCCTCCTTAAGATCAGTAGGTAACTCTTCGTCCCAACCCAAGCCAGCTAACCACAGCTTTTGCATAAAGATTTTAAGTAGTATAATTGCCGGTGTTAGCCAACCTAGTGGGTCAAAAGATTTTGCAATAGTGGACAATACATTTCGTTTGGTAATTGTCTCATTACATCTTTGTAAATTTAGATTGAGTTCAAAATTATCTGTTTCAGAGTTCCAGGTAATACCTAATGTTTTGATTGTGTCTTCAACCTTAATATTTACAGCACTTTGAGAGTCTTTGTCAACATTGGGAATTTGTGATAACACCACTTGACTGTTTGAAGACCACTTGTGTAAAAGAAATCCACCACGAGACAAGAGTTCTGTCAACCCTTTTTGTAACTTCACAGCATCTTCTGATGTGGACGCGCCAGTCAATAAATCATCCATGAACATGTCGCTTTTCAGAATTTCAGATTCAGTAGGGAAATCATCTTTTTCATCTTCAGCCAGTTGATGAAGTGTGCGAATGGCTAAAAATGGGGCACAAGATGTTCCATACGTTACGGTAAGTAGTCGATATTCTTTTATAGGTTCCGTTGGAGATTCTCGCCATACAATTCTCTGATAGTCGACGTCATCGCTAGCTACTAGAATTTGACGATACATCTGTCGAATGTCCGCAACTAAACAAGTTTTATGTTGTCTCCATTTAGTTATTAAATCTCTAATATCCTTTTGAAGAGGACAACCAGTGAGAAGTTTATCATTTAATGATTTTCCAGTTTCAGGTGTAGCACTTCCGTCGAAAACTACACGTAGCTTCGTGCTTAGACTCGTCGGCCTAAGAACAGCGTGGTGAGGTAAGTGATATACTTTCTGTGTTTCTCTTTCTTTTTCAGGTACTATCATCATGTGACCTTGTGATTCATACTCATTCAAGAATTTGTGATATTCTTCCTTGAACTCAGGCTTACGTGTAAAACTTTTCTCCATCTGTTGTAGGCGGCTGATAGCAAGAGATTTGGTATCACCAAGGTTTGTGTGTGGATCATCTTCAAATGGTAACCGTACAATGTAACGACCAACGTCATTGCGAGTGTGAGTAGCTTTGAAATGTTCTTCACATTGTATTTCTAAATCGGTCATTGGTTTTTTGTGAGGTAAATTCTCTTCTAACTCCCAGAATTTTCTGAGTAACTGATCAGTTTCAACCTTCGTGTGCATTACCACCAAATTGTGTTCGTATCCTGCTGAATCAGTTTGTGAAACTCTGCCTGAAATTAACCAACCAAGGCGAGAATTGAGTGCAATAAGAGAATTACACTTGTGTAAGCCTTCTAATAGTATGTATGCATGCACGTCGGCACCAAGTAAAACATCAATAGACCCTGGCTTGTGAAAGTTTGGATCAGCCAGATCCAACTGCATAGATGAAGGCCAAGTATCTTGTGGAAATTCACGTGAAGGCAACAATGAAGTGAGTTTTCTTAAAACATATGCATTGACTTGGAAGGTTGATGCATTGTCTTTTGTGGAGTGGACTGTAAGTGTAGCCATAGACTTTGTAGTTACCACTGATGAATTAGAAATTCCGGAGATTTTGCCAGTAACTGGAGTACGATTAAGATTCAACAACTGTGCAGCTGCTTCGGAGATGAAAGAACCCTGTGAACCCTGATCTATAAGAGCTCTTAAGGCGTAAGTACCACTGTTCTTTGAATCAACATTAATTACAGCAGTAGCTAATATAACCAGATCATCTTGCGTTTCTGCTTTTAGGTTAACGCTAAGGTTGCAAGAGGTAATGGGTCCAGTGCTATTTTCCTTTGGGGTATCTTTCTCTTTATCAGTATCCACAGCCTTGTCTTCCTTCTGAGAGGTAAAGTGCAGCAGCGTGTGATGACGACGTCCACACTTTTTGCACACTGTACTTTGTCTACAGTTGGATACTGAGTGACCTTTCACAAGGCAGTTAAAACATATGTTGTTTCTCTTGACGAAATCTTGACGTCCGGGAACGGAGAGTGAGGCAAAACCTTTACAGTGGCATATATAATGATTCTGTGAGCAGTAAGTACAAGTGCTTTCGATTTCAGTAGCAAAACTTTTGACAGTTGATGCTTTTGGTGATTGTTGAACGGGTTTTGGAGCATTTCTTTGTGAAGGTTGTGAAAGATTGACCATTTCCATAGTTCGGAATCGTTTCTCAAGAAAACTGATTAAGTCTTCATACGTAGGAATGCTTGTGGAATTTTGTAGCGATTGCTCCCAAAGTTTGTGAGATTCAATGTCTAACTTTGAGACTAAGATGTGCACGACGATTGCATTCCAGGAGTCGACCTTCAAATTTGTTAGGGATGTGAGACATTGGCTAGAGGTATCTAAAAGATCTTTTATTCCCTTTGGAGATTCCGATGTTAACGTCTTCTGACTTAAGAAACGATTGAGGATGTTATTCACAATCATTCTCTTGTTTTCATATCTTTCATTTAGTTTTTTCCAGGAGTCATCATAGTTAGCTTCCGTTAGCGAGTAATTTTTCAGCAGTTGTGCAGCTTCTCCAGATAAACTTGATTTTAGATAATGATGTTTTTCGATTTTAGTTAAACGATCGTCATTATGAATTAGAGAATTAAATAAATCTCTAAAGCTCATCCACTGATTGTAATCGCCGGAAAATTGCGGTATTGCTATAGGTGGAAGCTTCGGTCTCATCTTTGCAAGTTCTAAATGAGTATCAGAGTTCGAAGGTTCACATTTCTCCTGTTTTAGCTCATATGATTTATCCTTAAGCCATGTCAAAAGCTCCAGATATTGTTCTTCAGTTTCTTCATAATTTTCCTCCAAATTCAAATTGTGTTCTGATTGTAACGTTTTAGTATCTATCAATTCAGAAAGGGTCTCATAATTCTTAGTATAACTTGCCCAATAATCTTGTAAAATCTCCATACGAGAATCCAAAAATCCTCTTGTTCGTTTGTCCTTAGCAGATTTCTTAGAATTCGCAAGTAATTTTTCAATTTTGGTCGAGTTTTGAAGCATCTGTACGATAAGTTGTTTGATTTTCTTGTCCGCCATTGTATATAAGGCTCACAAAATATATTGCGGACAGTTAGAAAAAAATACTATTTTAGGATCACTATTCAATTACGAAAGTTTTTATTTAGTTCAGTTTGAGAAAAATTACAAGTCCAAAACCACTTCCAGAAACTAATTTCAAATTATTCTAAGTCTTTTTTTCTTCGCGAATTCGGCTAAGTCTTTTTAACAGTGAATTTTTCTAAGTCCGTTAACTCTCACTTTCACTAAGTTATTTGTTTGCACTTTACTCACAGTTTATCCGGCTCGAAGGACCATATGATTAATTGAAACACTCACACTTTGCAACTGACTTCACTTTTATTTGTACGGGAAACTTTTCGTACGGAGCCACGATAGGCTGATATACACCACATTGAAACACAACCCTACCGCGATGTAATTAACTACCAGCGCCATCTAGCGCGTTTGTGTAACAAACAATTTTATCGTTAGCAAAATATTAATTTTGTGAATTAAAGTTAAACAATATTCTTTTTTTCAATGCACTAACCCGTGCTAAGGACATTTTTAATAATTTATTAATAAATTATAATTTTTTTCACAGATATCTCTTAACCTAAGGGTACAGACGGCGGCCTTATCACTAAAAGTGATCTCTTCCAGACAACCTTTGGATGAACTGGACTAATACATTATACGTTAATACATTATAGTAATTAGTTCTATAGAGTATATAAAGACAAAATGTAAACTCTAAGAGATTTTTAACGTTGTGAAGATCTGCGAATCGGAGCGAAACCTGGTCGGACTTTTCCGATATAACAACACCCGTAAGTAAATCCGGACTAAAAGTCTACAATGTGTTGTGCTTACGAAAGTTTTAGTTCAAAAAAGATCCTACCTATTTATAAAATACCATGATTGTCTTCTAAACTAAAACTTAAAATGCCAAAACATTACTTCAGTTTCCAACAAAATTAGGGAAAGCATTAACTTAATTAAGTAGGCAAAATGAAAGAAGTAGGAAAAAATTCTTGTGCACCTTTCAACCTTCTTCCAATTCCTCCTCCATTCCCCCTGTGCACGAGTCAAGTCAAGATATTTAATAAATATACTATTTAATTAAATTTAAATTAGAAAGAAGAAGAAAGAACAATTTATTTAAATTGGCACGGAAACACAAACTAAAGTTATAAATTAACAAGCCAAATAAACGAGTGGTATTGCTACTGTAACTTCACGTAATGTACATAATTTAAAGTCTTTGGTACATGCCCGCGCAGGGAATCAAACCCGGGTCTCCCACTTCAGATTCGCTCGATTTCCCGCTCTACCCACCGGGCTTCCGCCGTTCGTTAATACCGCCATGAATTACAATAAACATTTAACCATAAAACGATTATAATAAAAACATTGACAAATAAGTAAGGCGAAGCAACTTATTGTACGAATTTTCATATTTACAACCACCTCGAAGGCACCAGATATAATGTTTACGATTATAGCTCGATGTTGATTTAACACGAGTGACGGCTTCATAAAATTGGAGGTCCTTTCCGTTCGAATCGATTTATTGCGCACTCGATTATGAGCGGGTGCGGTAAAAATCGATGCTTACGATAAAGCTTTCTTATAACAAAAAAAAAAAAAAACTCCGTGTGCGTGTCAGCTACGCGCAGTCTAGAGTTCTGTAGATGGAGCGGTTTTTTATTAATACTACGAATTTATTTTACTGATATTATTCCAATATCAACCCTTGTATGTCCGCACTGCTGAGGCACAGGTCTCTCTCTACATAGCAGGAAGGTTAGGCCATACTCCTCCGCGGGGGCCAAGTCCGGGTTGGTGGAGGATTGTAAGACAATGTCGGGCCTTATGGTCACATGTTATCGAGCCGTCCATTAGGACTCTGTCATGCCGGCAGCCGGCTGGTGCCGGCTGCCGGCAACGGCTGGTGCCGGCAGCCGGCACCAACGGCTTCAAGTGCCTTGCGAAGCATGGAAGTGCTCGGAAAAATGCCACTAGCGGTAGTCACGGGCGGTCACCCATCCTGCACCTGACAGCGCCTGTTGTTGCCAAACTCAAGTAATTGATTCCAATTACTCGGTTCGAATAGGCCAAGAACGCTTCGTCTAACTTCGCCTTTTATCATTAATAACTGATAATCACTTATTAACTGAGACAAGGAAGAAGGGAGTAACTTGGCTGGAGCTTCATCCCTAGCCATGAACAAAGTTAAATGAATGAAATAAATTAACTATGTAATTATGTTTTGTTTGTTTTTTCCTGGTGTACAATAAAGAATATTCTTATCTTATCTTAAATTAATGAAATAATACGGTTAAATAATGTACCAATGTAATGGAAATTACTAATGAAATTGTAAATAAACTGAGATTGTTAGTAATTGTATTATATCTGTAAATATATAGTTTTAGCAAAGTTGTAGTGCCCTTACAGGATGTTGTCACGTAGAACAAGAATTATTTATTAATATTATTGCCACCTATACTATTACCATGACATGCAATAAATTATTATGATTATGATAATTATTACGAAGCGAGAGACCCAGGTTCGATTTCCAGTGCGGGCATGTACCAATGACTTTGTTTTTTAAACATGAAGTTATGGTAGCAATAACACTCGCTCACTGTGAAGGAAAACATCGTGAAGAAACATGGTTTTCATTTCTTATACTCGGAAAGTAGCGTTGTTTTGATCTGATTATTGGGTGGAAAATGCTGCTTCCCTCCATAGGGAGGGAAAAACTCATTCAAATTACTTCCCACCTAAGGGCCGGAATGAACTTTAAAAATAGAACTTCTGTCAGCTGTGAAGAGTTTTATGTGAAAGAATCCAATTAAAAAAATGCCGGGGCATGTGAGTTTCTAAACAGCCAGTGTGAACTTAGCGCAAACTTCTTTGAGCGGAATAAGCCGCAACAACTACGCGGTGAGTTCCATATTTAAAATTTTAATAGTCGACATAAATTGCCGGGATACCTACTAATCTGTTATATTTATCTGTGACGGAATTAAAAAAATCCTACTCGGACTATAGCCGCTTGGGCGTCTAAATACCCCGGAAATTGATTCTTTCCACCCTCGATTAACAAGCTACTATTTCAAATACCTCAGTGCTTGAAATTGGCAAACCTCGTGGGCAAGCGAGGTAATTAAGCTCATACTCTATCTTTCTGAGAGAAGGCCTATGTCATGCAGTGGGCCGTTTATAGGCTACATAAAAAAATACTGTAATTAACCACCTGGTTTTCACTAAAATGTGAAAATGACTTTGCTAAAATCTAACGAGGCATCCTCAGACTCACAAGTGCCTGAGGAAACGCGTCGCGCATTGTCTTACACACGTATTGGTGTCGGTGGTGGTGTGTTCGTGTCACACCACAAACTGCCGGACTGCCGGACTGACCGACTGACGAACTGACGGATATTGAATTTAAAACGAAAACTATCACAGCTAAGTAGGCTTTACAAGTTAACGAGTAATGAACCAACTTATAAAAGCTTTACGATGATAAAGGTTTAAGTACTGTAAAGCAGATGAATCCCCCTCTTTCTACGGAACCCTAGACTGCGGGTGTCCCGACACGCACTTGGCCAGTTTTTGCTATCATTTCGAGTAAAATTGTGTTTCACCAGGAAGGTCTATAAAATCACGTTGGTAATAGATAACATTATTATTGAGAGCCACACATTGAAATAGCCACAATAATCAATTAAAGAAGCTTTACAAGAAGTCTAGAATTTTACTTACGAATAAATTAAATTATAAACAGCTTAAATGCATGCTTGGTACACAAATTATAGGGTAGATCGATAATGTATGTAAAATTTGGAAAATGCGTCTTTTTTTGAAAACTGTTTTAGTTCTAAATTCTACTATATTATAAACGCGAAAGTTTGTCTGGATGGATGGATGTTTGTTTGTTACTCATTCACGTGAAAACTACTAAATATATTTAAATTAAACTTTGCTATAATATAGCTTAAACCTCAGAATAACACATAGGCTACAATACATAAAGATATTGTATGAATTGTCTAAATTATGACGATAAGTGTCAAGTAGGAAAAAATCTACCCGATAATCCTGCGCCGACGGAGTTGCGGGCATCAGCCAGTAATTAAATAAATATAATTTAATTTTTAACTGGTGTTAAATAGTTAAAGCGTTTATTTAACACCAGTTAATTATGGCCTGTAACCATAATTAACTGGTGTTAAATAAACGCTTCAACACAACCTATGATAAACAAATCAAGTGTTTATTGTCTCAGTAGACTGTGACAAGAGACATTTACCGTAAAACCGTTAAATTAAGTGAAGCATACTCGATCTAGATTCGACAAAATACTCGGAAAGAGCACGATTACGCGGCACTGCATAAAACGATATGATAATGTCAAAATTAAGCAATAACAGTTTCGTTGGTACCTCACCAATTGGTTTTCGCTGGTGCACATAAAATTTTATACCCTATTTGGTGTACACGGCCCCAGTGACGAGCGACAGCGGAAACACTTATAACATCAAGAGATATACAAATTATAAATACCACGTTTGTAACGGTAATTCTAATTGTCAAAGCTTAAATATCGACGCGTCTCATCGGCTCATCAGATAGATAGATAGAATATTCTTTATATTCTTTTTTATTGCACTAACCCGTGCTAAGGATAATTTTAAAAACCTATTTAGAGGCTGAAAATTCCGCCCATGCCGGGACTCGAACCCGCGACCTCTGGCAACTGGCGAGCTAATCGTGCCAGTTGCCTGGCATGGTTGGCCGGATTATCGGGTGGATTTTTTCCTACTTGACACTTATTGTCATATTTTGGACAATTCACATAATATGTTTATAAATTGTAGCCTGTGTTATTCTGATGTATAAACTATATTATTGTAAAGTTTCATCAAAATCCATCTAGTAGTTTTTACGAGAAAGGTTTCTAGAATATTATTTATTGTACACAGAAATTACATAAAAATATAGTACAATTGGTGGGCTTACTACTAAAAGCAATTTCTTTTAGGCTACCACAGACGTAGACAAGAAAGAAATTGGAGACGGATAGTCGAAATTAGAAATTCTATGGTAAAAATGTATATAAACTCAAAGAGCTGGTAGCTACCTCGGCCAGCGCATCAGTCTGGCCATTCAGACGGAAAATGTTGCCAGCGTGCTGGAAACTCACTCCAACGGCAGCGGTCTAGACTTTTTTATATAACTTATTTTGAAAATACGTAAATATTATCGAAGCGCTCGTGGCCTAGTCGAACCGATTGATTGGAATGAATCACTTGAGTTAAGCATAATCAGACATTCAGGTGCTGGATGGGTGACCGTCCGATGACCACCGCTAGTGGTATTTTTTCCGAGCGCTTCCGTGCTTCGCTAGGCACGATAAGCCGTTGGTGCCGGCTGTCATATAATGGCAGTCGTTAAGCCACGTCAGTGGTCTTATGGGCGGCTTGGCAACTTTTGATAGAGATTACGAGTTCACGCTAAACTCTTACAAATTAAACCGCAACCAAACGTTCAAAGGATGTTCCCTTACACCTTTATTATCATCATGCTACCACCGAATCGTGTATAACTTGCCCAAATTAAGTGCTATAAATATTAACGTTGACGCGTACGCTTAACGTGGGAATTATAGGTGCAATGCGATGAATAGGCACTTACGGAGTGCCGATGTAGGTTTTGATAAACGAAATGGTCCAAGTGTCCGAGAATAAGACGTTGTGGAGACTTGTAGGCGGGTAAGACACCCAAACCACTTACAGTTATTCAAGTTATTGCCTTTATTGTAAATAAAATGTACAACTTTGGCATTCGCATCTACGTAAGAAGATTTAAGTTCTGTTTGGAGATGTAGTAGCGCATGTGGCCTAATGGAACCGTATGATTGAAATTAATCACTCGGGTTAAACAACAATAGGCGCGGTCAGGTACTGAATGGGTGACAGTCCCGTGACTACTGCTAGTGGCATTTTTTCGAGTGCTTCCGTGCTTCGCAATGCCTGCTAAGCCTGCCTGCTGTTGGTGCCGGCTGTCATTAATAGCAGTCGTTAAGCCATGTCAGAAGCCTTTTGGGCGGCTTGATAACTTCTGATAGTAAGGCCCGCCACTGTCTTACAAACTTCCACCAACCCGGGCTTGACCCCCGTGGTGGAATATGGCCTAACCTTCCTGCGATGCGGGAAGAGACCCGTGCCTCAGCAGTGGGGACATACAAAAGGTTGATATGGTATTCTATATAGACCTGAACAGTTGCTGAAAGGCCATGTCATAACATCAACCTTCTAAGGGTTTAACCTTACTTATCATGCCTCTGCATGTAAACCCAAATTATAGAAAGTCAGAAAAACTGTCGAAGCTCGCGCAAATTCGTTACGATTTATACATTTACAATTGACAACATTTCATATTTTACGACGCGCAAAACTAAAAATACTGTTTCTTAATTTTGGTATCTTGATTACGAAAAAAATATTTAGAATTTTTATTATTGCTTATTGTGTGATGACGTCACACATACGGTGGAATGAGAAGGTACCGTTGCCTATATAAAAAATGATATGACAGATGTCATTTTCAATTTCATTCAAATGTCATGTCGGAGAAATTACTTTTCCTTTCCTTAGTTCCAATGGTTTTTAAAAAGGCGGCAAGGGTGTTATTATGAGTATTATTAAGCCGTATGCGTGACGTCATTTGGCGGTTACGTCCTTTTAGAATAAACGAAATTCAAACAGAAAATTATGAATGAAAATCATCGAATTACCGAAAGTAAAAAAATTATGGGTTACACTATTTTTATTTTTAATGCACTAACCCGTGCTAAGGAACAAATTTAAAAACCTATTTAGAGGCTAAAAATTTCACCCATGCCGGGATTCGAACCCGCAACCTCTGGCTATCCGTACCAGCGGTACGGATAGCCAGAGGTTGGTAGAGCGCTGGTAGAGGTTGGTAGAGCGCTGGTACGGATAGCCAGAGGTTGCGGGTTCGAATCCCCGGCATGGGTGAAATTTTTAGCCTCTAAATAGGTTTTTAAAATTATGGGTTGTTTTATTTCGTATCTAGTTTCCTTTAATACGTATGCTAAAAAAAATATATGTTGTCAATTGTGGTATCCCAGTGGATAGAATATTGGACTCGGCAGCGGCAGCAGAAACCATGGTTAGATTTTTTTGTTGCACTTGTGAACGCACGATTAAGTTTCTAATATTTTTGTTTTTCTCTATAATTTTGTTTTTTCTGTGACATGTTTATCTCTGTTATATCATCATGATTATCACATCATCATTCAGCCACAAGAAGTCCACTGCTGCACATAGGCCTCCTCCACGGATGCCCAAAGACCGGTTGGAAGCGGCTCGCATCTAGAGCGTCTTCCAGCAACTTCGACGAGGTGTTCCGTCCATCTTGTAGCTGGTCGTCCTGCGCTGCGCTTGCCGATATATGGTCTCCATTCGAGAACTTTTCGGCCCCATCAGCCATAAGTTCTGCGTGTTACGTGTTATTATACTAATTTTATTTTTAATGCACTAACCCGTGCTAATGACAATTTTAAAAACCTATTTAGAGGCTAAAAATTCCACCCATGCCGAGATTCGAACCCGCGACCTTTGGCTATCCGTGCCAGCGTTCTTTCCAACTGAGCTAATGGGCGACTCACCGGCATCAGTGAAATTTCGAACCTCTTTACTCTATTCTCTGTATTACGTACAGGCAGCGACATCTGGTTGAAGTAGATTCGAATGAAATTTTTTTTTTTTTTTTATTTATTTATTAAATTTCTTACATCTATCATTACAGGACAAGCCTAATGCGAAAGATGCGCTACAATATCAATTTCACATTGTATCCAGATCTACTATTTTAATACAACTTATGTTTACTTTCCTAAAATAGTACTCAAAATGCATAGACAGGCCTTTGTGAACTCGTCAAAAGTGCATACAAATAAGTCCGTATGATCAGCCACCGTGTTGAGCGTGCGCAATGCACGCGTAAGCGGCGCGTCGCGGAGTAGGTTAGTGCGCGCGCGCGGCACCGCCAGCAGCCGCGGCCGTCGCCGCCGCGTGCAGTACTCGTCCGGCACGCACAGTTGGATGCACTCGAGGACGGACGGGTTGTGCAGCTCGCCACGTAATACTCTAAGTAAATAAGTGGCGAGAGACAGCTCCCTTCTCACCTCCAGTTGATAGTACCCAACCATACCGAGGACAAACAGCGTAGGATATAAGAGCGGATATCCCGGATATACGCCATACATTTTAAGGTAGAGGAACCTTACAAATTTGTTTTGTATTTTCTCCATCATGGCTTTGTACTTGGCCTGCTTTGGAGACCAAATAGCCGCGTTGCCCTCAAAATGGCTTCTTACTAGTGCTTCAAATAAGACACGTAAAGCAGCAATGTTGGTGAAAGCATTTGCCTGTCGCAGTAAGAATCCTAAATTACGGTACGCTTTTTTACATACGTCGGTGACGTGCTGTTTGAAATTCAAATCTGGAGCAAAGCAGACGCCCAAGTCCCTTACTTCAGCGACGCGCTTCAGAGGTACCCCGTCGATCTGGTAAGGATAGTGATGTGGGGCTCGCGCCCGGCTGAAGGACATTATTGAGCACTTTGCTAAGTTAAAATATAGCTTATTCTCCTGGCTCCAATTGACAACTCTATCTATATCCTGCTGCATTTTATGATGATCAGCTATATCTTTTATGACAAATATCAGCTTCACGTCATCAGCAAACAAAAGACAAGTAGAATTTAAAACTACATTTGGTAAATCATTGATCATTAAGACAAACTGTAGCGGTCCCAAATTACTACCCTGACTTACGCCTGATCTAGTGTAGTAGGGCTTTGAGTGGCATCCACCACAGTCGACAAACTGGCATCGGTCTTTTAAATAGCTAGCAAAGAAAGCCAAAGTGTGTGAAGAGCAGCCCGCGTTGGCTAACTTCATGAGAAGCACATCATTGTCGACTGTGTCGAATGCCTTCTTAAAGTCTAAATACGCGACATCCACCTGGACCCCGGCATCCACCGCTGGCAAGAGGCATGTCATTAAATTAAGTAAATTCCCTGCTGTCCCACGCGCAGGTCGAAAGCCGTATTGCGCATCGGTCAGCTGAGCATCTACTTGCGTGTACAAACACTGGTGCACAGCCGATTCGAAGATCTTCGCAGGAGTACATAAGACCGCCACTGGTCTATAGTGGCTGGGTTCCGGCCCACCGCGACCCTTTGGTACCGGCACGACTCTTGTAAGCTTCCAGATCTTAGGAAATTTAGCGGCCGCTAAGCAGACGTTAAAAATGTGCAACAAAGGCTCCTCTAATACTCTGCGGCAGTCTTTAAAAAGGAAAGGTGGTATACCATCCGGTCCAACCGAACGCTTTGCGGGCAGGCGAGCGAGCGCGCGCTGCACGTCCTGCGGCTCCAGCGCCGCGATGTGCGCCCGCGCGCTACTCGCCACGCTCGCCGCGCTCGCCATTCGAGCATTCAGTTTGGGTGACTCTGAGTTGTAAACCGAATAAAAGTACTGAGCAAACTCGTCAGCGCATTCTTGAGCTGAGAGAGCTCGTCCATTCTTTATTAATCTATGCTGGTTCAGGTTTCCTCTTTTTGCCCGTACATAGCTCCAGAACGCTTTAGGGTCCGATGCCAGGTGGTTTTGAACCCGCTCCCGATATCGGTCGTGAGCGAGCGCCGTCTCCATTTTCACTTTTGCTCTGCTCCTAGCGAATGCCACGTAATCACTACGTGACTTACTCGTCTTGTACAACTTATGTAGTGCATATTTTTCTTTAATATTTCTTATTATGTCACCTGTATACCACACTGGATAGACGTTTCTGTGATTTTGCGGCAATTGCTTTTTAAGAGGAACACACACATCTAAAATGCTATTGATCTTACTGTAGAAACTATCTAAAACCAGATCAGGATCGCATAAACTGTAAGTTTCGCTCCAATCTATATTACTAAGAGAGCTGTACAGTAGTGGAAAGTTAGCTTTATTAAAATTCCACTGCTTGAGTGTAGTTGCGGCTGGCAAACGAGTTACAGGGGCAAGGGCCGCGCAGGGCTTGGCCGCGGCCGCGACGGCGACGGCGAGCGGCGGGTGGTAGGGGTCGACGGGCAGCAGCGCCTCGTCGGCTGCGCGCACCGTCACGCCGCTGCGCCCGCTCAACACCAAGTCCAGCTGTCTATCGTTACAGTTTGGAATCTCATTGCATTGGACGAGTTCACAAAAAGCTACAAAATATTCGTAATAGCTGCAAACAATATTATTACTCGAGAATAAATTAAAATCCCCTATTATTACAATATTGTTCTTATATCTGACACACATTTTCTCTAATATTTCAAATAATATCATGTACTCAGACTCATCTGTTTGCGGAGCAATATAAACTGTACACAAAACAAACAAATATCGGTTCTTTGTATAAACAGAACAACCGATTAATTAAAAATTATGATTGTCTATATTAAATGTAATATCAGTCATTTGTATCATCCTAAGCTCAAACCGCGGTGAGGCGGCTATAAGGGCGCCACCCTGCTTACGGCCATCAGCGCGATCGCATCGCAATACATGGTGACTTGGAAGAGCAATCTCTGCATTTTGTATTGAATCATTGAGACCTGTTTCTGTAATTGCAAATATCTCTGAGTTCGATGATTCCAAGAGTGATAAAAATTGCGACGTCTTTGTCCTCATACCTCTTACATTTTGGTACAGAATGTCTATACAATTATTCACTGTTGAAAGCTCGCGTCTTTGCACGAAATGGCTGAGTCCATTTTTTTATGCATGCGTTCTTGGGCCATACATCGTTTGATAATACCAAATGGGCCAGACTCGATGGGACCACCAATTTAAATGAAGCATAATCGCCACGGGAGTTTAATACTTGCACCTTACAGGCTTCGCTCTTGCAAACATCACATAAATAAGCACTGACTTGGGCGGCCGTTGTGCCAACTTTTAAATAGTAAAGATGAAGATACTCCATCCTTTCCGAAGCTTCGAACCCAATAACTGCGGGATCAGCTGTGCCGCGCAGCACGGGCGCCGCAGGTGTGGGCGCGGGGGGCACTCGACCGCGGCGGCCGCGGCGCCGGCGTACCTCCTCCCAGCCTTCCCGTAAATGAAGATGAAGTGGGTTCGAATACCGGCATTAGTGGAATTTTGAGTCTCTAAATAAGTTTTTAAAATATGTTAACTATGCATATAAAACTCTATAAGTGCTGTAAGTGAAACAGCCTTTTTAGAGTTTTATATGCATAGTCGTCCTTAACACAACTGATTAGAGTCCTCGTATGTAAAAGTAGGCGTGCTATCGACTGTACAATATGTAATACAAGACTAAATTGTTTCTTTGTATGGTTTCTTTTCATCACTCGCTGTCTATTATTGGCCAGTAACCGCTACTTACGACAATTTAATTATGGTTCTTATTTACTAGATATAATACTGCCTTTAGTGCCCGGTTTCACTTGCTCATGCAGTAGATAGATAGATAGATAGATAGATAGAGAACACTTTATTGCGCAATCAGAAAAATATTACAACCATGATTCTTAAATCTAAGTAATGTTATACAATTGGCGGTCTTATCGCTAAGAGCGATCTCTTCCAGACAACCTACCAGTACCTACTATCATTTGGTAACTTTTAAATTTGTATACCGACAACAGTAATGTGAAGTATAAATTTAAGTGGCTGTTGCGTATTGAAAATAATAATAAAGTAATCATATAATTTATGTTTTTGTAACTTGTGTAAACCATCTTCAAAGGTAACGTTCTAATCGCAAAAGAAGTTTGTTCCGTTATAAAATACATCGGAGTTATGTAACGGTATTTACTATCACATAATTATATAATTCGACAAAAAACATTGTGATGTTTATCGATTAGATATACATTAAGGTTTCAATCGATATTCTTCAATCCTCCGACATCATTTCATTTTTATTTGTGTAAATTCAATAGGTATGTCTGAGGCGATCTGTCAGCTTCAGGCATGTGACAGGTCCTGGTCATTGCCTACCCCTCTGGGGTACAAGCGTACGGTTATATTATGTTATCATATAATAATGTTTTTGTAACTTGTGCAAACCAACTTCAAAGGTAACGTTCTAATCGTAAAAGAAGTTTGTTCCGTTATGAAATACATCGGAGTTATGTAACGGTATTTACTATCACATAATTCGACAAAAAACATTGTGATACAATATGTTTATCGATTAGATACACATTAAGCTTTCAATCGATATTCTTCAATCCTCCGACAGTTTTACATTTTTATTTATGTAAATTCAGTAGGTATGTCTGAGGCGATCTGTCAGGATCACGGCATGTGACAGTTCCTGGTATCTGCCTACCCCCCTAGGGTACAGGCGTAAGGTTTAAGTTTTGTTATGCATGTCGGAGAATGGGTCGCGGGCTAATTATTATGACTAATTATCCACCGTACTGTATCTTTGTAATTATTTTTTGTTTGTTTTTTCCTGGTGAAAAAAAAAACCACTTTTGCGGGCTCCGGTAGTTAATCGATGTACTTGAATAAGAAAAGTAAAATGAATCGCGAAAATGTATGAATTTTAGAACGACTGCACCAAATAAATTTGATAATTCTTTTCTTTCGTTTTGTTCGTTACAGCGAGGAAAAGTTTTGTATTAAATATTTAAAAAGATACATACATAACCTCACGCCTGAATCTCAGAGGGGTAGGAAGAGACCAGGGACTGCCACTTGCCACGATCCAGACAGATCACCTTCGCTTCACCAACGTTAATAAGTTGTTGCATGTACGCACGCCGGTTCCGAGTACTTTTTAACAAGATGTGTGAACAAAAAAATAAATTCGGTTTCTTTTTGAAATCGCACAACAACCGTGCGAGCAGGTAGTAAAAAATAAAACATAAAATATATCTACCGAAAGTCAAACTTATAGATTTAAAGACAGTATAGTTTGCTTTACAATATAAATGAAAGCTATTGTTAAATAAAAACCGCACGATCACTGTTTTTAACTGATTTAATAAGGAGGATCTGTCTGCTCTCCTTATGATATGATCTCCTTTCAATAAGAGTCCGGAGATAATGAGAGTGCTCTAGATAAGTTTATTATCGTACAGTGGGAGGCAAACAGAACTACCAGATTCATTTAAAGTTTTACTTATAAATTAACAAGGACCCGAATTATCGACGTTGGTGTCCAGACACCGAAACTGAAGTTGAGCTGGGCTGGTCATGCACCTAATTAGGTGGGCGAAACTCGCCACCGAGTGGGTGCCACACGACGGACATCGAAATCGAGGCCGGCCTAGAAGACGGTGGAGAGATGACCTCGACAATTATCTGCCGGAGTGGTCTGAGGTGGCCCAGGATAGGAAACTCTGGACTGAATTGGCGGGGGCCTTTGCCCAGCAGTGGGACACAAACATAGAGGCTACGTAAAAAAAAACTTATAAATTTAGTATGTATGTGGCCTAGTCGAACGGAGTGATTGGAATCAGTCACTTGAGTTAAGAGGTAAGATACAGGATACAGCATTTTTCCGAGCCCTTTCCGTGCTTCGCAAGGCACGTTAACACTTCACAGGCCCGTTGGTGCCTGTCATGGTATGGCAGTTGTCAAGCCCTTTCAGAGGCTTTATGGGCGGCTTGATAACTTCTGATAGAGATTCACGCTGAACTCTTACAAATTAAACCGCAACCAAACTGCCACTGTCTTACTCCTCCTCCACCTGTCTCCTCCACCAACCTGTTCTTGGGCCCCGTGGTGAAGTATAGCGTAACCTTGCCTCAGCAGCCAGGTTGAAGAAAAGGGTTGATATCGAAATTTACATACATAACCTCACGCCTGTATCCCAGAGGGTTAGGCAGAGATCAGGGACTGCCACTTGCCACGATCCTGACAGATCACCTTCGCTTCATAAACGTTCATAAGTCTTTGCATGAACGCACGCCGGTTCCGGGTACTTTTTATCTTTCCCTTTGCTAATACATCCCCTATCGAAATTTAGTATGTACTTTATAATGTCTTGTTATAGTAATCATTATAGTAAACACCTTCTGATGCTATAGTAAATTGTCATGATCTCCTAATGTAGAGGATTATCAACAGGATAAAAAAAAAACCTTATTTGCTACATTTAAAAAAAGTAATTATTACCTCACATTTTTAGCTTAGTTTAAACAGGGTCTCGTATATTTTAGCATATTAGCCATTTATTAGCCAGCATGCTATAAAGACCAGACCCTGTTTAAACTAAGCTATTGAGTAATAATATAAGCACTTGTATGTTACTATTGCTGTGCCTTAAATGAAATGAAATGGTTTTATTCAAAGTAGCACAGAAACTGCGGCTTAGTGAACGTTACAATTCAAACTAGGTGTCCATTTCAAAACCTAGATCATTTTGGAGAAAAAATGGACAACAAAAACTCCAAACTTAGTCTTTTCAAAGTCCTTAATTAACATATTTTATTAGCCTCTAAATAGGTTTTTAAATTTGTTCCTTAGCACGGGTTAGTGCATTAAAAATAAAATAGTGTAATCATGTGGGTACAGTGATATCGTTCCGATGTTAAACCTAACTGCAAAGTAGGTAGTCGGGGCTGTAAGTAATGCAATTTGCTTAAGTTAGATGTCGCTGCCTGTACGTAATACAGAGAATAGTGTAAAGAGGTTCGAAATTTCACTGATGCCGTGAGTCGCCCATTGGCTCAATTGGTAGAGCGCTGGCACGGATAGCCAGAGGTTGCGGGTTCGAATCCCGGCATGGGTGAAATTTTTAGCCTCTAAATAGGTTTTTAAATAGTTTACATAATTATTATAAAACATTGAACTCATACATTGTACTGGCTTTAATTCCAGACCTCATTGTCATCTAAATAAATAATGAAATCAACGTTGCACGTATTCACTCTTCTCGGTTATGGTTGAATTTGCAGCTAAAATTTCAAGTTTGACCTGGTGTTGTCTGTACATCAGTCATTGGCATCTCAGCCAGTCATCAGTCATTTCCTATACTGTACTGGAACGTAAAATCTCTTTATTTTACACTTGTAACGGTGCAAACCTCTTAACAATATTTTTGGATATTTCTTTAATTTTATTTAAGCGCTCGTGGCCTAGGCGAACCGAGTGATTGGAATCAATCACTTGAGTTAAGCAACAATAGGCGCGGTAAGGTGCAGAATGGATGACCGTCCTGTGACTACCGCTAGTGGCATTTTTCCGAGCGCTTCCGAGCTCCGCAAGGCACGTTAAGCCGTTGGTGCCGGCTGTCACGTAATGGCAGTCGTTAAGCCATGTCAGAGGCCTTATGGGCGGCTTGATAACTTCTGACAGTAAGGCCTGCCACTGTCTTACAATCCTCTACCAACCCGTGGAGGACCCGTGATGAGACCCGTGCCCCAGCAGTGGGGACATACAAGGGTTGATAACATCTTTAATACTATCATTTTCAAAATTTCATATTACGTCGCCCATTTTTGAGATTTCCTTCTATTTTTGGCACTACTACTTTACATCTCAACTAGACCCGACTATATAAATCGTCCTATACCTTTTTATTCTCTTTTTTATCAACTTTTCTGTTTATATTATAAATAAAGCGAAGTTGATCCGTCAGGATCGTGACATGTGGCAGTCCCTGGTCTTTGCCTACCCCTCTGGGATACAGGCGTGAGGTTATGTATGGATGTAGGTATTATAAATTAAAAAAAATAACACAGAGTTGAAGTCGTTCCAATTTTTTTTATTTAGAATGTTCTACAACCTCACACACTAATGATCTTCATAAGAATGATCTTGATGTACCTAGATTAAATAACACAAGTATTACAGTATTAGACTACGATTACACAGATACGACTTCTATTTTGTTTAAAATTCAGAACTTTTATGGTGTTTCTTATAAAAAAAAACTCTCTGCGAGGCCCGTGCCCTGCAGTGGGATGCTTGTAGGCAACATAAAACAATAATAATTGGAAAGATCAAATTAAACTTGTGGTATATTTGAAGAGTTTCCTAATCCTGATTTTATAAATAATACTGCTCAATTTTAATGCCCTGATGTTGCACTTGTTTCTTTTGATGTTGTACTTGTTTCTTTGGACACACGTGGTGATAAAGCCCATACGTTCTCTCTGAGGGAAACATAATATAGGCTGAATTATTATTTATTTATTACAACTTTTTTCTTGGGAAAATAATTAATACCAATAATATTGTAATTCTTCTTGTAATATTCGTAAGTGTAGTATTTAAACGCAAATGAAAAAAACAATTTTTGTATCCAAAAATAATCCAAATTCTTATCAAACTTACTAATTGCTCAGCAAAATACTTAACTCAAAATATTACTAAATGAACTACAATTTATATTCGTGGTGTACCGCTATTTATCTTGAAGTAAAGCTTTTATATTAACGCACAGCTAATAATTACAATGGTTTTCGGTCTTCCATTTTCAACCTAACACGCTCCTGCGCGCTCCGCTACGCTACGCGCTTCGTCACCTATATTTTTGTTGTCGCAGATTATTCTCTTAAATAATTAGTCAAATATAATGAGCAAGTTATATCCAAGGAATAACTATCCTATATCCAAGATAATTATCCGAGCACTATTATGTCCTTATTAGGATTTAATATCCTGCTCGGATTTTGCCATGAGAATGAGTATTATCAACGCACGCGCTGAGTAATTTGCTGTGCAGTCAGTATTTATGATGAGATTGTCGTATTTTTGTACCTTCAGGAAATTATTTGTTTCACTTAAAGAATAAAAGTAATGTCGTGCTAATGTATATTTTCGAATTACATACTGTACTAGCTTTGTTCAACATTTATTTTATTTGTAGTGAAACAATTTATTTGATGTAAAAAAGTATGTAAATGATAGAAAGAAAATAGGTGATTATTTATCTGATGTGCAATAGACACCAATTTTCTTGAGAAAACTCTTAAATCCGCCCTCAAACCCGTTTTAGCGGGCACGGTTCGCTCCGGGCGATCGTCCCCTATTTTTAGAGACCATCCCCAGCCCGCTGCGTGGTATAGTTTGCCTTTTATCACGGTTTTATCGATTTTTCCATAGTCCAAAAAGTCTACCTTAGGGGAACTATTTTCTCATACATCAAGTTAAAACTGTAATTATTTTTTGCTACCACCTACTGTTGCAGCACATTTGGACGCGGCTCGTCACCAGCATCGCGAATCTGCAAGAAGTAAAAAATTAGCCCTAAAAAATAGTGCCCTATTCATAATATTGTAATAAAAATATTATTATTATGAATACTGTTAGCTTTTACCGACATTACAATACAAAATAGAATATGAAATGAAATTAAATGAAAAGGTTTTATTCAAAGTAGCGCAGATACTGTGGCTTAGTAAACGTTATAATTCAAACTAGGTGTCTGATACGACAGAAGTATTACTTTTAAAAAATATAGCAAGATGACAATAAATTGAACCTGATTGGTTCCCGACTTTCCATCCTAAGCAATTTGGAAGAAAAAGGAGAAAAAACTAATTAGTCCAGTATAACGTATAAATCGAATGGGAAACGTACACAGAAGGGAAATTCCAGTTAACAGAATAGGGATTTTATAGATGATTGTTTATTTAAGGGCCAGTTTAAATTTAATAAACAGAAGAGGAATCAGCACTCTAGAATATCGGAGAGTTACCGGCTGAGAGATATTATATCAACGGCTCGTTTTTACATCAGAACATTTTTTTTAAGCTCCGTTCGTTATCAACCCTTGTATGTCCCCACTGCTGGGGCACGGGTCTCTTCCTGCCTCGCAGGAAGGTTAGGCCATACTCCACCACGGGGGCCAAGTCCGGGTTGGTGGAGTTCCGTTCACAATAAATAATTATTAATTGTTTAAAACGCTTAGCAAAACACTTGTGACAAATTTCTTTTAACAGATTGTTAATATTAAAGCATTCTACATATTTTTAACGGTATTCCGGCTCGCACAGATATACCAAGTGACGTTTTATGTCTATGTATAGTAATAATATTATAGCTTGAGCATTATCGCATACGACTGCCGTCCCAGAGGTCTCTTGTTATATTTACTGCAAGTAAATATTTACGGCACCACTCGTTGCGCGTGCACAGCGAGATCCTGCGTCTACTCGTATTACTGGGTGATTATATTTACACTAGCCTTTGCCCGCGACTCCGTCCGCGTGGGCATTTTGGAAAAGATTCAAGGAACAAAATTTTGCAACCTTGTTCACACCCATAAGTGTTCAATTTAAAAAAAACGGCGAAACACGTGTTCAATCAATGTGTTGAAAAGTATTTATTTTAAGTTTCAAGAAAATTAGACAACATTTTTTATACCTCCCATACAAATTATGGCAACCCTTTTCGCCTCCTTAGGGGATGAATTTAAAAAAAAAAGAAAAAAACTTATTCCTTGTCCACATTATATATAGACCCTATGTGCAAAATTTCAGCTTCCTAGGTCCAACGGCTTGGGCTGGGCGTTGATGAGTGAGTCAGTCAGTCAGGACTTTGAATTTTATTTATATAGATTTCGATTCGTAATTTGTAAAGTTTTATTTTTTTATTTTTTGACTACTTTGTTGTTTTTTTATGAATATTCGCATATAAATAAATCTCTTTCCTAACCTCCCAGTGAAGACCATCGCCTGAAAGGCCACCGAATGATCTGTCCTTAGCTGCGGACAGCACTGATTTCTCGTGAACAGGATTACGCCTTGACCCCGACCCACCACTCCCCCTCGGGGCAGTATGAGAAGTCCGCATGGTGATCTCCATATATTTTAACTGGCGGGTTTCGAGACAGAGGGTCTCGACTGGAGACCACGAACTAGCAAACGCACCGTAGGATGCCCACCAGCTCGCTGGACCAACGATCTGAGACAGATTGCTCGCAGTAGCTAGAAGATGGCCGAGGACAGACGGAAGTGGCGTGCTTTAAAGAAGCCTATGCCCAGCAATAGACAAGGCCTATGTCCAGCAATAGACAAGGCCTATGTCCAGCAATAGAAAAGGCCTATGTCCAGCAATAGACAAGGCCTATGTCCAGCAATAGACAAGGCCTATGTCCAGCAATAGACTAGGCTTATGTCCAGCAATACACGAGTACAGGCTGATTGATTGATTGAACAGCTTTTTACGACAGTTTTTAAAACAGTTTTCATCTATTTTTTTAATATTATCTATTCTCTAAATATTTTTGCAGATCAACCAACCAACCAACTCAACTGGTTCTCTCTCCATGTCAAATTAAACTTAAGTTAAAGTATTTTTTTACTAAGTAAGTTCACTGGTAGGCTATACCTTAACAAAAGCCATTAAGGCTGCCCCATTTTTAACACCTCTACCTGTTTAAGGCAACATAATTACGATGATAAATCCCCACTTATTAGTCTTAAGGAAATTTCTTGCTGCGCACACCTTGGAACCGACATTTTACTAAAGAATTCTGCCGCAAAAAGTACTAAAAGCCTCTACGAGAAATGTATGACGAAAACGAGAGTTAAGAATCAAGTGAAGTTCTAGGTTTGATCAGACGAATAGCGGTAGAAGATATACCTTTTTGAGCTAACAATTTCGTAAGTAATACAATAATAATTATTGAATTATAACAGGATCAACTTCTTCTTCTTCAGGCCATATTAGTCCACTGCTGGACATAGCCCTCCCCTAATGAGCGCCATAGCGCAAGATTGTGTCATCATTGGGGGGAAAGGCCCATAATCCCCACGCTGGGCATGCGGGTTGGAATCGCAGTTTTGTAGGAATTATACTGCAGGGGACGCTGCTGCCCACCCCCCGGTTTGTGTCCGTTAGTCGCCTTTTACGACACCCGGGAAGAATTTGGCTTGGTGCTATTCTCTAGGCCGACACCGCACAGAATCAACTTACTGAACTTTATGTCGGAAGAGTGCGAACAGGTTTCGCTCTGAGTGCTTAGTGCGAGTTTTTTAACTACTCGATCGCGTTAACGTAAACTCATATTTCTATGGCATCGAGGAAGCGCCACCTAGCGACAAGTATGGAAATTAAAATTGTTTAGTGCGAGTTGTGATGGTTTACGTTGAGAAGTGAACACGTTTACCAGCCAAAACACGAATAAACGCGAGTGCGAGTTGTACTGTGACAGCGTTTTGCCAGTTCGAACGGTTAACATACTCACTACTCAATGCTCGATTAACGCGGTAGTAAAGTTATTCGATTGCATCTGTCAAACTCGCACTAAGCACTCAGATTCATAGAGCTTAATCACGGTGAGTAGAGATAATACCCTCGGCAGTATGCTGAGTCAGCTGCCTATTACAGTAACAGTGTCTACACCGTGACCATTGTTTGTAAATGTTTTGTTAAGTACTTTGTTTTGTGGTCTCTCATCATGACTGTTGCTGTAATAAATGTGTTTTTCTTTTTCTTCCTTTTCTAAATGTAGCTCGCGTAGTCAGTCATTTTGATTGATAAGGCCTAATCGTAATAAAGGCGGCCTTATCACTAAAAGTGATATCTTCCAGACAACCTTTGGATAGTCGAGAGCAAAAAAGTAGATGTACAAACAAACCAAATTATTCAGGTTTATATATGAATTATACATGCCAAATTAAGAATCTTACTATACTAATTGTAAATAAATTCATACAAATAATATACTCAAATAAAAATTAACATAAAAATATATCTTTTATATAAATACATACATTTATAAGCTTAAAATATATGGATAGGACATAAATAAAACACCAACAACCCCAGAACAATACTACAAATAAAAGAAAACGTTTCACAGAACACTAGCGAGATAGTATTATTTTACCATAGTTTTGAAAATGGGTAGGGACTTTCTGTAGCTGGCTATTCCAGACGTACGTACGTAATTACTAGTTACTACGTAGTCTGTGCAATTGATTAATTTTGTTTTAGGAAGAACAAAGTAGATATTAACCTGATCCTCTTGATTCCTACCGCTAGATAGCGCCAGTGCCGCGTAAAACATTGCGCTGTTTCAGATAAGAAAATACACTTACTAACAGACGTTTGGAGATCAACCACAGTTCAAGCTTTACTGAACACCAACCCTTGACTAAGGCATTCTTCCGAGCGGTTCCGTGCTTCGCGGGCCGGCTGCCGTCGATAGATGGCAGTCGTAAGCCAAGTCAGAGGCCTTAGGGCGGCTTGAAAACTTCTGACAGTAAGACCAGCCACTAGTCTTGCAAGCCTCCACCAATCCGGACTAGGCCTCCGTGGTGGAGTATGGCGTATACCTTCCTCAGGGAAGAAACCCGTGCCCCTCGGTGGGGACATAATGCTTTGATTATGATGAACTAATTCTTGCTTGCCACATCCAAAGAGACGTTCAGAATTAACATGGATCTATGCGAGAAAATGCTTAACAAAAACCTAGCGACAGTCTTAGTTATTTCCCACAAATTAAAAAGTATCATTTAATTGACCATTATCTGAGCGGGAGGTGTAAAGTAAATGTGAAGGAATGCACTGTGACTCAGAATGGCCCTATATGTTTGGATTGGCTTTTTTATGTCATTATTAGCTAGAAGACATGCTATCTAGCAAGATTACGGATTTACCTAAATCAATTCAATTTATAGTAGCAATACCATTCGCTAACCGTGAATGAAAATATTGTGAGGAAACCTGAGTGTCAGAAGTATAGTATTTTCTAAGGTTAAGGTTTTCTAAGGTGTCGGAAGTATTTAAATACCTCAGCGTTTGAAAGTGCCAAACCTTGGTGGGCATGCATGGTAATTACTCTTTCTATGAGAGAAGGCCTGTGCCCTACAGTTTATTCATTAATAATTCCGATTAACCAGTGAGACGTATATTAATTACAAATTAATTAGCTCCGTAGATTTGCATATTATATATATATATATATATATATATAGCGTGTAAATCTTATATAGCACTTTAAAATGTTGCGTGCCCTACAGGGTCCACAAAGATCTTATCAAATAACTGTTAAGTTATAATGTAACAACCTTAAACTTGTGGAATGCAATAAAGTATTGAGTATTTAGTGTGGTGATTATGTTTGTGAGCAGTAAATATAAGTTGCGTCTAAAGCTTAGGAACATTTTATTGCCAAACCATACGCCACCTATAACCTACCTTTTTCATTAAGGCTCTTAGGGGCGTTAACCAGCGCCACCAATGGAATAAAAATCATAACTTGTTTTACAATTACTTTTTATCTAAAAGTGAACATGAGAAATGTTAACAACTGTGAAAACTGTTTTTAGAAACTACAGTCTAGAACCTAGGATTAACAATTTAGGACTTTAATCGATTTCCGCTAAAAACGGCCGTTCTTAGCGGTTGAAGTCCTAGGATATTTTATTCTACATTCTACAAAATAGTTACCACAGATAATTAAGGTTTCTCATGTTTGGAGAAAAATATATTGTAAAACAAGTTATGATTTTTATTCCATCGGTGGCGCTAATTAGCGCCCCTAAGCGCTTTAAAAATATTTTTAAATCACGCTGTATTACCTATATAAATTGCAAAAAATTACTAATATTGATATCGATATCAATCCTTGTCTGTCCCATAACAATCCTTGCATGTCCCCACTGCTGGGGCATACAAGGGTTGATATCGATACGGGTCTCTTCCTGCATCGCAGGAAGGTTAGGTCATACTCCACCACGGGGGCCAAGTCCGGGTTGGTGGAGGATTGTAAGACAGTGGCGAGCCTTACTGTCAGAAGTTATCAAGCCGCCCATAAGGACTCTGACATGACTTAACGACTGCCATTAAATGACAGCCCGCACCAACGGCTTAACGTGCCTTGCAAAGCACGGAAGCGCTCGGAAAAAAAGCCACTAGCGGTAGTCAAGGGACGGTCACCCATCCTGCACCTGACCGCGCCTGTTGTTGCTTAACTCAAGTGATTGATTCCAATCCCTCGGGTTCGGCTAGGCCACGAGTGCTCCTAATAGTAGCTAATATTGATATGGTAAGACGTAATCACATATCAACGTCCCTTTGTACGGGAAATATAAATCAGAAGCACCGTTATTTTCTCTGTTAAGTCCAGCTTGAGGCGGAGATGGAGGATCTTTACAAAACTGTTCATGCGCAGTAATTGGTAAATACCTAGTCAAGACATACTCATTTAAGTGAATGTGCTCGTATGAGTGTCCTAGAGTACAATAGTTAATGAGGTAAATCGCATCTATTGCCTGCTTGAATAATACGCAACATGGCATTTTTCTCACAAATTATTTCACCTCGAATTTTGTGTAACGGTGTATTAAGTCCGTCCTCTATATGACCTTCAACGAGCAAGATGATATTATCTTCCATAGAGTTCGGAACCGCAAAACAAGCATTACTTTCTATTTTTTTTTATTATTATTAACTTCGTATAGCAAATCGCATTTATGTATAATAGGGAATGAAATTTTGTCAACCACATCATACGCGTGGATGATAATTGCGTCAATTAAACTGTAGCACCCCTTTTCGCCTCTAGGGGTGGAATTTTAAAAATCACTTTAGCGCCCCTAGGATACCTGAAGAATGCAGGAAGTTCTGGGTCCCTCAGTTTAGGTTGTGCGTTGTCTTTCGACTCACTTGTGGTACTGTTTTGTAAGTATCAACAGTAATGTAGAGTTATTTGTTTTTTGCTTATTAAATACTTCTTTCAGCCTTTTCATTGTCTGATTAATATACGATAGAACGAGAGAAAAGAGAAAATAAAACATTTATTTGCATCAGTGTATAAATTTAATTTACCTGTCCGTGAGTGTCTATGCACACATACGCAGGTATATTACAGATAAAAATGCACAAATAACACAAAGCTAAATTTTACAGAAACAGCACTGTTAGTCTTCTGTGTGATCACTACATAGAAGACTAACAATAATAAGCATAGATAAGAAAATGAATAGACAATACAAGACAAGAGAGTATGGGCTTAATCAACACTCGTGCCCATATTAGATCAGTGTAATCGCGCAGTGAGTTGTTCGAAAATTAAAAATTTACTTAAGTATTACTTTCTTAGGATATCATAGTAAATTGAACACGTGGCAAAAAATATTTTTTTTTTTAAATGACACCGTTACGAGACTCGCTCCAATAGTAACCATAAACGGGATCTAATAAGGCAAATGGCAGCATGATAATTTTTTTTAAATCTATTTAGAGGCTAAAACTTCCACCCATGCCGGGATTCGAACCCGCGACCTCTGGCTTCCGTGCCAGCGCTCTTTCTAATTGAGCTAATGGGCGACTCACCGGCATCAGTGAAATTTCGAACCTCTTTACAATGTTCTCTGTATTATGTAAATATAGCATGTTAATATTTATTAATACTCGTAGTTATCCAGCCCCATCAAACGTAGAACTTCAGATTTCACTTCTGAATCCTCTCAACTCTACGATCGACATGATTGATTGCCTCAAAGACATCGCAAGATGGATTTCGCTCTCTGCTCGCCCTCGAACTGTATCGGTCATCACGCGTGATGATGCTCGCTTCACTTGATTCAATTTGCGCTGTTTTTGCAACAGGCAAATTGATTTTCTCGGGGAACTGAGCGAGCGCTGCTTCTGAATATAATGGCCCTCTTTTCAATGAGGGAAATTGTCTCTTGCGAATTAAAAAACTGAACTGTCTGGGTTATTCCACTAATCCCCTTTGAAAATCCCCATTGATGGGGATTTCTGAACTTTTTGTTCACAAATCCCCATTGCCAATACTAAGATACGCCAATGGGGATTTGTGAACTAAAAGTTCATAAATCCCCATTGGTATATAAAACAAATATAAAGAACAACACATTAGTATGAAACAAGTATTTATATTGTATTACTACTAATTCTTAATGATTCGCGATACTCATACATAGTTTTATATTAGACAAAAAGGTTTTTACATCGGAATGATATCGCTGTACCCACATGATAATACTATTTTTATTTTTAATGCACTAACCCGTGCTAAGGTCAATTTAAAAACGGCATGGGTGGAATTTTTAGCCTCTAAATAGGTTTTTAAATTGTCCTTAGCACGGGTTAGAGCATTAAAAATAAAAATAGTATAAAACGTCATTAGCTTATTTCCCGACGTTTCGGCAGCGTGACAGCTGCCGCGGTTTCGGGTAGACTGAAGTGGCGAGTACAGTCAACTATTGTGGGTAGTCACTATGTATTAATTTTTCGCAGCTGGACGACACACAACACTCGTCATGTCATGACACATGACGTTTTACCTAATAAATAATCACGATTTGACCCGTTTAATATATAACTGTTAACTGTGAGGTTCTCTATGTGAAGGAAACTTAATTTTTTTTTAAAAAAAATCCACAGTAATATTATTACAATAAACAGCAGGTACTTAATATGCATGCAGCCAATTTACCTCTGATACTTTTAGTCCAAGGTTGGGGCCTGTGGCCAATAACCACTTAGCCAAAACTACTGTAGGGGCTGGTAGCTTTAGTTACTCCGAAGTCCTACAGTAATGATGATAGATAGATAGATAGATAGATAGATAGATAGATAGATAGATAGATAGATAGATAGATAGATAGATAGATAGATAGATAGATAGATAGATAGATAGATAGATAGATAGATAGATAGATAGATAGATAGATAGATAGATAGATAGATAGATAGATAGATAGATAGATAGATAGATAAAACATACATGATGCTGAGTGGCATTCCTTTTTATAGTTGTTGAGGGTTGTTTGAACCATACATACACATACATAACCTTACACATGTATCCCAGAGGGGTAGGCAGAGACCAGGGACTGCCACTTGCCATGATCCTGACAAATCACCTTCGCTTCATCAACGTTCATAAGTCATTGCATGCACGCACGCCGGTTCCTTGTACTTATTATCTTTCCTTTTGCTAATACATCCCCTATCTGGTCGATGTATGTCCGCCTCGGACGACCCTTACCAGCCTTTCCGCTCACATTCGCAATATATATTTGTTTCGTCAATCTTTCTTCCTTCATCCTCACATCTTCATCATCTTTGGTTTGAACCAATGAAAGATTTTATATACAAACTTCACTGTTTATTGTAGAATGTTAATGTTTGTCACATGCGAGCTAAATTGTAACTAAACCTAAAAAAACTAATGTATCGCAAAGGTGAATTGCGCCGTCTACTTATTTCCTGTTACTATTTGCGCAATTTACCTCGTGCGTCAATGTACTTTCAGTAGTTGCTGACCGACTGCATTGTTGTTTTACGTTTACTAAACTAATATAAAAAAAAATTGTTTTTATTTTACGAAGCAGTAAATGGCATTTACAATAATTTCATGTATGCATTGATTCTATTGGAAGATTTTTTTTTTTAATTAGCCATGACTGTGTCCCACTGCTGGGCAAAGGCCTCCCTTTAAGATTTCCACTCCTCTTTGTTTGCAGCCAATGCTTCCCACCCAGGTAAATATTTGGTTAGGTCGTCACACCATCTCCGCCTTGGTCTGCCACGTCGTCGGTAGCCATCGCACGGGATCCAATCAGTGACGATTTTCGCCCACATTTCCGGCTCCATACGTCTGACATGGCCAGCCCAGCTCCACTTGAGCTTAGCGGTCGCAACTCCAACGTCAGTGATCTTGGTTTTGGCGCGCAGCGTGGTGTTCCGGATTTTATCAATCCTTTTTACACCAAGCATGCTGCGCCCCATTGGAAGAAAGCGTTTATGAAAAAAACAATCAAGTATAATATCCAAAGATAACAGAAATTCTGAGATCGCTGTAAGATTACTGAGACATTGCATTGCTGATACATAATCACCAGACAAGAGACCAGCTTATTTATCAAAAGAAATATTTCCCTGAGCAAAAATGCCATTGTAAAATACAACTTAATCTTTTAAGCGATACCATCATTAACGAAATGATCTCCTTCGGTCTGATAAATATACCTGCATTGCGCGAGGAGAAATCAGCCCGCATTTTTGCAGTGGACCCCTAAAATGTAGGGCCATTCATCATCGACCCGGGTACATATATATATATAATATTGTGAGACCAATATGTTTCGAGCTCGTTAAGCTTTCGGGAGCGAGCAACCGTTATGTCATAAGATATGACAAATAACACGCGTATATAATTCGGTCATCTTGTAGGTATATAATTGGTTTATTGGTTGTGACTGAAAACTTAACTTTGGATCATGAAAAAATCTATTTCATTGAAGAATAATTTAGGGAGTTCCATACAGTAATAGGCACGGCCGTGAAACTAACGCAAAAAATCAAGCATTAGATAGCCATTTGGAGGTTTTTGTCTATTTTTTCTCTAAAATAATTTAGATTTTGAATTGGACACCTAGCTTAACTTGTAACGTTTCTAGCCGCCTTTGAGTAAAACCTTTTTTACTCAAAGGCGGCTAGAAACGACGTTTGTAGGCTACTTTGAGTAAAACCTTTTTGATTTCATTCATTGCCTTGATTTAGCATTGATGCCAAAAACCGTGGCACGGTTAGCTAGAGGTCGCGGGTTCGAGTCCCGGCATGGGTGGAATTTTTAGCCTCTAAATAGGTTTTTAAAATCTCTATCTAATCCGAGGTTATGGAATGGATGTGGTCGGAGAGATGATTTTGTTTTCCTTTTCGGATGGTTTATGTGAGCCGTAAAGTAAGTCCTGTCATTGAGACCAGGGCAGAGTTTAAGTTTCATAAAAGTACAATTTCTAGTTTATTATGATAATTCAAAATATATCGCATAGCAAAGTCTACATGTTTATCTATGAGTTAATCGAGTCTGCTATATACATAAAATATACAAAAACCATTATACTAAATAATTAAAGTACTTTTTTATTTCAAATAGTTTAATTAAACAAATCCACAATAGTATCGTCATAACTAATTCCTTAATAATATTAATAGTTTTAAGCGAAAATCGCTCATAGCCCCGGCTGCCTGATTGATCTTAAACGATCACGAAGGTTAAGCTACATAAGGCGCGTTCAATGCATGGATGGATGACCGGTTATCACTAACGCTAGTGGCATTTTCCCGAGTGGTTCCGTGCTTCGCACGGCACGCTCAGCAGTTGGTGCCGGCTGCCGTCGATAGATGGCAGTCGTTAAGCCAAGTCAGAGGCCGTAGGGCGGCTTGAAAACTTCTGACAGTAAGACCAGCCACTACTCTTGCAAGCCTACACCAATCCCGACTTGGCCCCCGTGAAGGAGTATGGCCTATACCTTCCTTAGGAAAGAGACCCGTTCACCTCGGTGGGGACATAATGGGTTGAAAGAAAGAAAAACATTTATTAAACGCCACATAGACATACAAAATTTGACAGAAAAGGAAAATACAGAAGAGCAGGAGTAAAACAAAAGCAAAAGAAAAGACGAACTACAGATGAAAGAAATAAACATAAATTCCAACGATACACAGTATGTCGATGCAGCGGAAAAAAGGCCTCATGCTCAGTATAAGCTGAGGGTTTGCACCCACAACACTGATTTTCAGCAAGGGCCTTATCTGGTGACTCACGGAGCATCAAAACGGAACAAACACGCACTCACACTCTCATATGCAGCCATACTTTCACGCATACAAGCACACTCACAATTATATACCTATATACATACATAGTGATAAATAATACACAATAATAATACACAATAATAATACACACTACAAATACTTAAGTAGATATTAATGAATACATAGCAATTTCAACTAAATTAAATACACTGTTTAATATCTTGACTTGACTCGTGCGCAGGAATAATGGAGGTCATGCTGGAAGAGGAAAACTTAGGACTTCTGGGAAGTCAACAATTATTTGTTGGTGAAACTTAAAGGTTATCCTTTAAGTTTCACCTTAAAGGTATACTTGCTGGTAAGGACTTGGAGAGGAGGAGGAATGTCATTCCAGCATTTAGACGCCGCGAATCTGAAGCTGCCGCGGAAAGCAGCCGTTCGATGGTTGGTTGGTGATGATTAATAGCCAAATCGAATTGTCAAAGTAAATTGTAATTTTATGAAATAGCCCCCTGAGGGGGGTTCGTTATAGTTATCAACCCTTGTATGTCCCCACTGCTGGGGCACTGGCCTCTTCCTGCATCGCAGGAAGGTTAGGCCATACTCCACCACGGGGGCCTCCGGGTTGGTGGAGGATTGTAAGACAGTGGCGGGCCTTATTGTCAGAAGTTATCAAGGCGCCCATAAGGCCTGTGACATGGCTTGACGACTGCCATTATATGACAGCCGGCACCAACGGCTTAACGTGCCTTGCGAAGCACGGAAGCGCTCGGAAAAATGCCACTAGTGGCAGTCACGGGACGCTCACCCATCCTGTACCTGACCGCGCCTGTTGTTGCTTAACCCAAGTGATTGATTCCAATCACTCGGTTCGCCTAGGCCACGAGCGCTTCGAGGGGGGCCTGAGGGGGATGAGTCTGTAAAATGCATCCTTGTACTGACAGAAGACCCAAATTACTAATGCCAAACTATACCGGGTAGGTAACCGTTGCTGTCTCTCGCACCCCTCATATTAATTTTAAGTGCTTTTGGTTATGTTTTAGCTAAGTTTTATATAGGTCCCTAATACTAACTTGTGATAAATGTAAATGTACTAACTTTTATATGGGCAAGACCTGAAATAAACGATTTATTATTATTATTATACGGATCTCCATTGGGAATGAAACCTACGACCTCTACCACGGTAAACGCAAAAATATCAGCACAGCATGAACAAAAATCCGGTTTTGAAATTCCTGCAGGTATGCCCACCGCCGCCTTTTTTAAAAATATTAATTGTATCGTCGGATTATTAACAATTATACCTCATAATTGGATTTACGACGCTGTTAATATTTAAAGTAATGCAGTTTATTTAAATAGTCTTAAATTATAATGATGCAGATAAGATAAAAATTGATAGCGTCTTGAGCAAGAAGGCTAAAGGGCAGTGGGGTTTGATTTAAGTTAACGTACGTATACAATATAAGCGGTGGTAGCTCAGAGGGTAGAACCATAGACTGGCAAGCGAGAGCCCCAGGTTCGATCCCGAGTGCGGGCATGTACCAATGACTTTGTTTAATTTCAAAGTTACGTACATTTGCGAATTTGCAGTCGCAATATCACACGCTAACGGTGAAGGAAAACATCGTGAGGAAACCCGCAGCTTGGTTGGCTCCGCACGTATTGACTAGTCTTTCCTGTGGGCTAGGCCGACTAAGCTGTCAGGATGGTATAGGTGCTGGGCAAGCCTACACCATCTATAAAACCATGACCCAGGCACTACAGCGTCGGAGTGGTCCCTTCACCCATCTAGTGTGAGTGAAGATACCACTGGACGCTGTATAAATCATCTCATTAAGTAGATGCAAAAAGGCCAATATTACAATATAAACGATAAAAATACAGCTTACGTGTACATTCCTCCCGCTGTAAAGCACGAACCTTCACTCAGAGAGAGATAAAGAGAGAGAGAGAGAGAGAATAAGAATAATTTATTTGTCTCAGAGAAATCATACAAATTGTTTCTTTAATTAGAGTCAAGGCCCGCCACTGTATCACAATCCTCTACCAACCGGGACTTGGCCCCCGTGGTGGAGTATGGCCTAACCTTACGGAATTAAAGCCAGAACAATGCATGAGTTCTATGTTTCTAAATAATTATGTGAACTCTGTTAATTAAGGACTTTGAAAAGACTATGTTTGGAGTTTTTTTGTCCATTTTTTCTTCAAAATGATCTATATTTTCAAATGGACACCTAGTTTGAATTGTAACGTTCATTAAGCCGCAGCTTCTGCGCTACTTTGAATAAAACCTTTTCATTTCATTTCATTCCTTCCTGCGATAGAGGACGAACCCTGTGCCCCAGCAGTGGGGACATATAAAGGGTTTATATCATCATCATCGTCATGCTAGGTACATTTTTTTTAATTAATAGCAAAAAAAAACAAATAACCTTTACATTTTTGGCTTTACCAATTTCGCCAAACTGCAGTTCAGTTTGTTGGCGTTGCGCTCTTATAACTTAAGGCTTAATTTAATTATTTTACAGCTACCTGTATTAAGTAATGTAAGTACCTATTTATTTTCTTACACAAAATTAAGTTCCTCTAACTATTTTAAACTAACAAAACATAGTATGAAAAAGCGAATAGTAGCATCTGTTGCTAAACCAGGCGAGACCCTGTACTGTATGGGAGTATGGGCTTAATCACGGTGCCCGCCCACCGCGGATTGGCAATTTCCTGTGCTGAGGTATATGAAGACTTGAGATGCTAAGGTTTGCTCACGATGTTTTTCTATACACTCAGCGGGTGGTATTGAAAGAGTCACAGCATATCTACCTTTACAACCTTTGCATTCTACTTAGTTATGTTACGGGTGTTTATGCATACGATAATAATACCGCCCACTTGTGTATACGTCCCGCTGTAGAGCACGTTCTCTCTTGAAAGAGAGAGATAGTTTGGGCTCAATCACCATGTGTACCCAATAGGCGATTTCCAGTGCTGAGGTATTTCAGGACTTCAGACGCTAAGGTTTCCTCACGATGTTTTTCTACACAGTCAGCGTATGTCATTGGTTCAGTCGACCTTTACATGCGTGACTTTGCACCTAATATGTATAGGTTCATCTGCTGTACTTTCAATTCACAATGTCCGTAACTTTGGAAAAAAAGTGTATCACGTCTGATTACCAAGCCGAAGGTCGTGTGTTCGGCTCCCACTGGGGCTCGCTATAGATTTGCACAATGGCCTAAGACTGGGGGTATTTTTTCCATGTTTGTGATATCCTTGCCTGGTTACCACAGCACAGGGTATCCTAGTTTGGGACGAGGATAAGTGATTGTTTTAAAAAAAAACAGGTAAGTGCGAGTCGGACTCACGAACCGAGGCTTCCCTACAAATTCGTAGGTAGGCACAAAGTGGTATTGCTATTATAAATTCACAAATGAACATAATTTCCAAGATCTAAAAACTTAAAAACCTATTTAGAGGCTAAAAATTTTTTAGCCTCTAAATAGGATTCGAACCCGCAACCTCTGGCTATCCGTGCCAGCGCTCTACCAATTGAGCCAATGGGCGACTCACCGGCATCAGTGAAATTTCGAACCTCTTTACACTATTCTCTGTATTACGTACAGGCAGCGACATCTGACTTAAGCCAATTGCATTACTTACAGCCCCGACTACCTACTTTGCAGTTAGGTTTTAACATCGGAACGATATCACTGTACCCACATGATTATACTATTTTTATTTTTAATGCACTAACCCGTGCTAAGGAACAAATTTAAAAACCTATTTAGAGGCTAAAAATTGCACCCATGCCGGGATTCGAACCCGCAACCTCTGGCTATAAAACTATTAACTACTCTATCTAAAAACTATTACCTAAATTACCAGTAAAATCTACAATATCACCATATTATAATATTGTAATTATGTCGAAGTTGTATCCACTCTCTAAAATGTCCTAGTCTTTACAAGAATAGTCTACAAATTAATTTTGTGTATCGCCAGCCCTAAGTCATATTTATTATAACATTTGTCATGTTGGCGTGCTAGCTGTCTGTGTAAATAAAACACAATAAAATTATATATAGAAAGCTTAGTTAAGAAAATAAAGTCATTACTACATGCACGCTCTGGGAATCTAACCTGGGTCTCCCGCTTCCGAGCCCACTGTTCCACCCATTGGGTATTTAAATAATTGTTATTGCTGGGTGTTATTGGCTATCAAGATATTAGTCGGCGATTAAAAAATAAACATTGGTTTTTTCGTAAGGTGAAATTGCCTACGCCTCGCGTTTATAAAGTCATTAAGATTGTTTGTGGATTTTTTTAAAATTGCAATTTAAGGGACCACGCCTGTCTTATGATTAATTGAACAAGTCTTTTATGGGAAGAAAGCGATTAAAATTATAATATTTAGAGCGTCGCGTGTAGCTACGGACGCAGGGCAATTATTGAGCGAACGATATCAACATCAGCCCAGCAAGAGAATATTTTTCAAAAGAATTAAATTGATCAAAAGATGACATACGTACATTCTATAACAACTGAACTCTACCTCTATTTTTTCTTTAAATAATTAAAAAATTCTTAGATTTTTTTTAGTAACTCAGATGGTCATACAAAATCCATGAATTATATAAAAAAGATAAGGTAATTTACTGACAAAGAAGTCCAAGATATCATTTAGTTATACAGCATTGATACAAGTTAATTAACACAAAAACATTTAGCATCTCTTGCCGAGCTCGGCTTAGTGTCTGTAGTACAAAATATGTTTAAGTACAGTATTTGTATGTAATAAATGAAATTCTACTAATATTATAAATGTGCAAATCTGTGAAGATTTTTAAATGTTTATTACTCAGTCACGCAATAACAGCTGAACGGATTTACTTGAAACTACAAATGACCAAGCCCTGTTTTCCGGCTTATTCTGTTTTACAAAGTTAAAAAATTTTTGTAGAAACTTATTTGTCTGCTCCGAATCAATCTATAATATAAAAATGAATCGCTGAATGTGTTGGTAAGCGCAAATCTCGAGAGCAGCTGAACCAATTTCGCTAATTCTTTTTTTAGAATATTCCTTGAAGTACGAGGATGGTTCTTACGAAGAGAAAAAGACATGCCCGTTTGGGGGCATGCGTACAATTTTGTACGCCACAGACAAATGGTCCACTATGCAATATCCATTTTTAATCTCATGAAAATACACCTGAGACTGAGAAGTAGGTACGTGAGTTTTAAACTAAACACAGTTTAGTCTTATTTTGCCCAAAACTAAATACAATACAACCCTTATCAACTTCTAACAAATACACGACCAGCGTAAGCTACGAGAATCTTGTTCGCGCCGTAAATAATTTATCAATAACTAGCTGACCCAGCGAACTCCGTACCGCCTAACAGTCGATTCTTTATTTATTTATTTTTTCTCTCCGTAAGAACCATCCTCGTACTTCAAGGAATATTCTAAAAAAAGAATTAGCGAAATCGGTTTAGCTGATCTCGAGATTTGCGCTTACCAACACATTCAGCGATCCATTTTTATATTCTTTATAGATAGATTTTATACAACCTATAAACATCTCACTATAACCGGAACCGGAAATAGAGTATAGGGCTCAATCACCACGCGTGCTTACCGTGGATTGGCAATTTGAAGCGCAGAGGTAGTTGAACGCCTCAGACCAGTGCCTCAGACACTCAATATTTCCTCACAATGTTTTCCTTAACGCTTAGCTAGTGGTATCGCTACTTATTTCGCGAGAACGCACTAACGAAATATTAAGTATCCTATCTCATAATTCAGATCTTGGTACGCCAAGTTTTATGTAAATCCGTTCAGTTATTGCGTAATTGAGTAGCAAAAATAATTTTAACAAACGTCTTCACAAACTTTCACATTAAATGTGAATTATACTATTTTTATTTTTAATGCACTAACCCGTGCTAAGGACAAATTTAAAAACCTATTTAGAGGTAAAAAATTCCACCCATGTCGGGATTCGAACCCGCGACCTCTGGCTATCCGTGCCAGCGCTCTATCCAACTGAGCTAATGGGCGACTCACCGGCATCAGTGAAATTTCGAACCTCTTTACACTATTCTCTGTATTATGTACAGGCAGCGACATCTGGCCGAAGTCGATTGCATCACTTACAGCCCCGACTACCTACTTTGCAGTTAGGTTTTTACATCGGTATGATATCGCTGTACCCACATGATTATACTATTTTTATTTTTAATGCACTAACCCGTGCTAAGGACAACCTTTTAAACCTTTTTAACCTCTAAATAGGTTATTAAATGTTAATTATCTATAATATAAAAATTAATCACTGAATGTCTTGGTAAGCGCAAATCTTGAGAGCAGCTGAACCGATGTTGTTAATTCTTTTTTTAGAATATTCCTTGAAGTACGAGGATGGTTCTTACGGATGGAAGAAAAAAAGAATCGACTGTTAGGCGGTACAAAGTTCGCTGGGTCAGCTAGTTAATGATAAATTTTTAAATATTAGTAGATTCTTCCAATTCTTCCAAGAATCAATGAGGACCCTAGGTGGATGGATGTATGGACTTCAAACGCCGTGACAAGGTATCAAAATGTAAAGCTGGCTAGTCGTAGAAAATTTTGTATTATAATCAAATTCTCGAGAGCTAGAGACCATTATTACAGAAACTAACGTATTCCTAACATGCGGACGGACATTTCGACTGAGCAGACAAATGACAAGATGACGTACGGCGCAGGTGCCTTGCGCTATCGCATCGATCAAGGGATCGCAGTTCAGATGACTATCGCTCCCGGACTGATCCCACATGAATTAGAATTTAAAGTGGCCCGTGTGATTCTGGAGCTTGGGTGCACTTGAGTTGGTATAGTACGTACTCTGAGTCCCATCCACTGACGGATACGCAGATGGACAAACAAATTTGTCCTTATTTACTAATTGATATTATACAATAAGAACTTACAGTTACCCAAAACGCTCTCACTGTTACTATATCTATTGTAGGCACACTTCTTCCTTAGCGACAAGACTCTGGCTCCAACTCTAAAATAAAAAAAAATAACTAAACAACCCGTTCACATCACTCGTGGCCTAGTCGAAGCGAGTGATTGGAATCAATCACTCGAGTTAAGCAACAACAGGCGCGGTCATGTGCAGGATGGGTGACCGTCCTATTACTACAGCTAGTAGCATTTTTTCCGAGCGCTTCCGTGCTTCGCAAGGCATGTTAAGCCGTGGGTGCCGGCTGACATGTAATGACAGTCGTTAAGCCTTGTAAGAGGCTTTATGGGCGGCGCGATAAGTTCTGACAGTAAGGCCCGCCACTGTCTTACAAATCTCCTCCAACCCGGACTTGGCCCCCGTAATGGAGTATGGTCTAATGTTCCTGCAATGCAGGAAGAGACCCGTGCCTCAGCAATGGGGACATACAGGGTTGAAATCGAAACAACACGAAGACGGCAAGCCATCGTATGTTGTACCGGTAACATTTATCTTCCGATTCCATTGTTTTACCGGCTACTGCCGCTCCAATTGTACTGTGTCTTTCTAATTAATTTATGTTTTATTTTAGCGTTTTATGTTTTTTATATTTTTTTATCTTATCTTATACTTTAGTGAAGTCGGTATCAAGACTGAGGCACTATTTATGTTGAAAAGAGTAGACTACCTAAAATACCTATATTTAACAGGAACTTTCGTTGCACTTAACATCCTGCGGACGAGCAAAGCGTTCCAACTGAACACTGAGATCAGGCCCATCTCATTAAAATTGATGAGCTCATATTAAAACAGCAATTCGAGGCTTCTATCTTGCGAAAGAAATCAGAACGACCCTATAAACGATTCAAAATGGAATATTTTTCTCAACAAAAATGGAACAAAACGATGAAAAAAGTCGACGGTTAAGGCCGTTTTTGGCGAGACGAAAGTTTTACTGAACCCGTAAATCCAAGTTTGAGACGACCAGTGACTTTTATGCCGGTTGTTTTTTATCGGCGACACTTTCGAGTAATTTCAAAGTACACGTGGTTTTTGTAGCGCACTAATTGCTTCAACAGATCGTTAAATCGACGCGTTTTGTCGACTGTTAAGTGCTGGTGTTACGATTTTTTATTGGATTTTAATTTCGTTTATCGTATTACAGTAGTTAATTGTACCGGATTACTTTTTCGAGTCGCTTGTCCGTTTAATTCTCCTTATTTGTGCGTGCGTGACACTGCGAACCAAATTATCGCCGTCCGATTGAAATGTCAGATATTGCGAGATAAATTACATTACATATTATTTTCAGATTTCAATAATAACCCTTGTATGTGCCCACTGCTGGGGCACGGGTCTCTTCCTGCATCGCAGGAAGGTTAGGGCATACTCCACCACGTGGGCCAAGTCCGGGCTGGTGGAGGATTGTAAGATAGTTGCGGGCCTTACCGTCAGAAGTTATCAAGCCGCCCATAAGGCCTATGACATGGTTTCACGACTGCCATTACTTGACAGCCGGCACCAGCGTCTTAACGTGCCTTGCGAAGCACGGAAGTGCTCGGATAAATGCCACTAGCGGTGGTCACGGGACGGTCAATCATTAATTCCAATCACTCGGTATGACTAGGCCACGAGCGCTTCACTTGTGTGCTTTCGGCGAAAACCGAAGCCTGCTTTAGAGCCCGAGGTACGTTCTCAAAGCTAACAGACTGTAGATCAATGTTCTATTCATTACATTCGTTTATGACAGTAATTTACCTAACTCATCCGTCCAGTAATAAATCTGACCGCGACACAGCGCATCTCCGCACTCCGCTATGCATCAATGGATCGTTTGTCAGGTGCGCGCACGCATCACTATTATATTGTAGGCAAGGGTTTTGAGCACGCGCAGGCATTTAACTGCAGTTATTTAACTGAACAATATTTTAATCAGACGTCAGGGTAGAATGGCATAATTTAAGTTTTGCCCTTGCATTTACGTCATGAGATGATTTCAGCGTCCTTTACAGCGTCCAGTTGCACGTTCACTTACACTAGACGGGTGAAGGGACCGCTGCTGTCCCTGGGATATTGGTTTTCGTTTTTTTGAATGGTTAAAGTCAATTGGAACCAAATCTGTCTACAATATAGACTGGGAGTATTAACTTGATAATCTGGAACTCGGGTTAGTTAATTAGACAGAGTAATTAAAGATGAAGCAGTGAGAGGAGTTAACTGAAGCATTGTATCTTAGAAGAAAAACTCGATTTATTTAGGAAATATGTCGTCTAACCAATTAATTACAGTTTTCAAATAACCTATCTACAGGCTCTGAATTGAGAATTTCAGAAACCGGCCTGGCATACAAAGGGTTCATATCATAATTTCTCTTGCGCTGTCGACGTGAAGTGAAGGAAAACATCGCAAAGAAACCTGAGTGTCTGAGGTATTAAAATACCTCAGCGCTTGAAATTGCTAATCCGCGGTGGGCACATGTTGTAACTAAATAAGTAAATTTAAAAACCTATTTAGAGGCTAAAAATTTCACCCATGCCGGGATTCGAACCCGCAACCTCTGGCTATCCGTACCAGCGCTCTACCAATTGAGCCAATGGGCGGCCTCAGTCTGACTGAACCACGGCATCAGTGAAATTTCGAACCTCTTTACAATATTCTCTGTATTACGTACAGGCAGCGACATCTGACTCAAGCAAATTGCATTACTTACAGCCCCGACTACCTACTTTTTGCAGTTAGGTTTAACATCGGAACGATATCACTGTACCCACATGATTACACTATTTTTTATTTTTAATGCACTAACCCGTGCTAAGGAACAAATTTAAAAACCTATTTAGAGGCTAAAAATTAAATTTTAAATTTGTTCCTTAGCACGGGTTAGTGCATTAAAAATAAAAAATAGTGTAAATAAGTAAATCTTATTTATTTCCCAAAAGGCAATACAAGTTAACGTAGCGTATAAATAGATAGTACCCATACTCTCTCTGTGTCTCTCTCTCTCTCTTTCTCTCTCTCTCTCTCTCTCTGAGAGAAGGCCTGTGCCCTGAAGTGGGACGTTTAGAGGCTATATATTTTTTTATATAAATAGCTATTAGATAAATTTTATATACAACTAGCTGACCCAGCGAACTTCGTACCGCCTAACAGTCGATTCTTTAATTTATTTTTCATTTTATCTCCGTAAGAATCATCTTCGTACTTCAAGGAATATTCTAAAAAAAGAATCAGCGAAATCGGTTCAGCTGCTCTCGAGATTTGCGCTTACCAACACATTCAATTTCTCCTTCAGCAATCTTTCCGATTTAAGGTTGCCTGGAAGAAATTGCTATCAGCAATAAGGCCGCCAATTGTACCTCTTCTTTTGTAACTGTTGTCTCTGTAATTATTTTCTGGTGTGTACAATAAAGAATATTCTTATCTTATCTTATCTTCAACGGTTCATTTTTGTATTATAGACTATGTTTGTCCATACTCGCGATGCTGAGTCATTCAGAATTTTTTTGTAACCGTAACGCGATCCCCGTACCAGCATTAATTTCCACCGCCAACGTAACAACAATTCGACCGTGTGACAAGCGGACCTCGTAAACAGTTCATCCCACACTTTATTATCACTGTCCTTGGATCATTTCGGTGCGAGCTCACGACATAGCTTTTGTAAGTGACCGCCGATACTTTATTGGTGGATACAGTTTTCTGTTAATTCAATTTCATGACATTCAGAAGAGATCGTACAGCACAGTAGAGGCTCGCTCGTTAAAAAAATGGCGTAAAGCATCAACTAGCGTCGAGTAGATAGGTGGTGGAGATATTTTAAAATCTGTTTTATTTACATACATAATTTTATTTTATTTGCATATTTACATACATATATAACCTCACGCCTGTATCCCAGAGGGGTAGGCAGAGACCAGGGACTGCCACTTGCCACGATCCTGACAGATCACCTTCACTTTGTCAACGTTCATAAGTCGTTGCATGCACGCACGACGGCTCCGGGTACTTTTTATCTTTCCCTTTGCATTGTTTTCCCTGTTTTATTTGTTGGTAGGTATTGAGATGAGGAATTTGCTGGTGTGAAGCGTGGGCCTCCACAAAATGGTCTGACTGCCGACGGTTACGGTGGCTTGTGGAGCTTGGAAATCCATTAGGGGGCCTTCTATACTGCAATCCGGACTTGGCCCCCGTGTTGGAGTATGGCCTATACCTTCCTTAGCTAAAAGACCTGACCCCTCGGTGGGGACATAATGAGTAGATGATGATGATGATGTGGATAACTCAACCGTTATGATTTTTGAGTTAGCTCCCTTTAAATCTAGGTGCGCTATACTGCCGATCTAGCGTGATTTAGTTAACCATTCATTCAATGAATTAACGGCAGTGGTTTGACCTATTTTATTTTAATTGGGATAACAAACAGTGATATACTATGAGTAGGTAAATACAAAATAGACGAAAGTTATAGTAGTCGTAAATATATCACCCACGATATTATCCTCGGCTTACTTAAATACAGTATTGCTGCTTGTGCTACTGAAAACACAAAAAGAGAACAGAGAAATAAAGACCTTTATACTAATTAGAAAAGTATAGTGAACATTCATCATCGTGTATATATACAACGTAAACTGGCCGAGAACATGACCTGGTTAATTAAAATGGGTGTGCTTTACTGTTCGTTTGGCCTATTCTCATTACTGCGCATTAAAATTAACCTGATTATGGACACGCAATTTTCATTACAATAGATATGTATGCGGAGGAAAAGCCGCAGAGAACTTCACGAACCCATTTCTTCGTTCTGGGTTAACACCTTGATACATACAGGGCGTGGCAAATTATGGACAGCGTGAGAACCGTTCTTCATTATCGAGAATTCCAATATTTAATGTCATACTTATTGAACTCTTCAAGTTTATTATTTTTCACTGACTAACGCAATGAACTTCAAAGTTCAATGCTAAACTTCAAAAAGTGATTGGTTCTAATCACTCGGTTCTTCATTATTGAGAATTCCAATACTTAATGTCATACTTATTGACATGTTCAAGTTTATTATTTTTCACTGACTAACGCAATGAACTTCAAAGTTCAATGCTAAACTTCAAAAAGTGATTGGTTCTAATCACTCGGTTCTTCATTATTGAGAATTCCAATACTTAATGTCATACTTATTGACATGTTCAAGTTTTATTATTTTTCACTAACTAACGCAATGAACTCCAAAGTTCAATGCTGAACTTCAAAAAGTGATTAATTCTAATCACTCGGTTCGATAAGACCACGAGCGCTTCCCTCAAACTCCCGAAAATTATAAATGACCCTTACACACATACACACACACACACACACACACACACACACAAACAAATTTAAAACTGGCGCGGCGGCTGCAGGTCGTAAATATGCGTATGATCGCGATCTGCCGCATTTACCCAAGCCAGGTAACAGGCAACGCGCTCGAAACGAGATCAGGACCAGCGGGCACGGACCGCTGACCACTGGATAAGTAATTACACTACAATGAGCCGTTTCCAGCACAAATTCACAAAGCGCTCCATAGATGGCGCTTATAAGCGTGCACATATAAAAACAGGGACACGTCTGTCAAATTTCGCTTAGCACAGATTAATTTTGTTTCTGTGTGGTGTCGGCCTAAAGAATAGCACCAACCCAAATTCTTCCCACGGGTCCAGCAGTGTACTAATATAGCCTGAAGAAGAAGAAGAAGACTAACTTTGACAGCAGCATTCCGGTTCTTCTATGGCCAAGTCTGTAAGCGCCATCTATGAATTACTTAGTGAATTTGTGCTCATTCTGTTGCTGGGCGCTGTGAGATTTACTAGTCACCAACGAAAACAAATAACGTCTGTTAAAGATCGTTTAAGGCGCTTTGGGGTGCTAACTAGCGCCACCAATGGAATAAGAAGCATAACTGGTTTTATAACACGTTTTTTTTCCAAAAGTAAACATCAAAAATCTTGTAGACTTTTAGTCCGGATCTACTTACGGGTGTTGTTATATCGGAAAAGTCCGACCAGGTTTCGCTCCGATTCGCAGAGCTTAATCATGGTGAGCAGAGACGGAGCTCGCGTCGTCGGTTGCTCGTCTCACACGTGGGGTGGGTGCCGACACTGGCTGCGGGGGATTCCCGCTGGCTTGCGCCGCAGCGCCTGCTGCTTTCCCGCCGTCAATGTAGGCATGATGGCACAGACACAGCTCACGACATCTTCGTTCTTGCAGTGTCGATTTCGATATTCACTATCACTGCACTTTCGTAGAACCGGTTTCCAGGCCGGCGGAAGAGCCCAACCACTGTCTCTATTGAAATTGGGGTGGCGACTTATTTCAATAGCCTCGCGTATTTTTCGTGGCACATAAAACTTGTCTTTGGACAATACTTGTGCCTTATCGAAGCGGATAAAGTGACGTGTGTCCTGGGTCAACACGTGTTCTGCTACCGCCGAGCCATCGATTTTTCGGTTTTTCATACAGCGTATGTGCTCCGAAATTCTGACCGAGATATTTCGCTGTGTCTCACCTATGTAGCATTTGCCACAGTCACACGGTATCATATACACGGTATCAAAAATCTTAATTCTGATAACTAGTTTTATAACATACAGTCTACGGTTTTAATCTATTTCCGCTAAAAACGGCTATTTGGCCGAATTCCGCCAAAAACGGTCGTTTAAGTCCTATGTTCTAGACTGTAGGTTATAAAAGTAGTCATTGTGGTTAAGATTTATGATGTTCAACTTTTAAAAAAAAAGTATAATAAAACAAATTATATTAATATTCTAACAAGTTATATTCTGAAGACAGGGCGCTATGGCGCTCATTAGGGAAGGGCTATGTTCAGCAGTGGACTACATAATATAGCCTGAAGAAAAAGAAGAAGAATTCTATTGGTGGCGGTAGTTATCACCCCAAGCGCCTTAAGCAACAAGTAAAGTATCTTTCCATTTTTTTTATTTATTTGTTCTTAAAAGGTGCATCAGACAGCAAATCATGTACAAACATTATAATAGGGTATTAAATTGATAGTACCAGAACATAATATGTTTGCCACTTAATGGTAAACAACACAAGTTCTTTGCTCTCAGTCATGTGAATAATGAGTTTCAAGCCCCACTGTCGGGAAACTAGGATCAAGGACCTGCCTGGGTAGTACCTACGCTGGCACGAGTCACGCGTTGTGATTGTTAAAAGTTTTTTTTATTGGGGGCGCAAAGTATAAGTAGGTACCTCATGCATGACTTTACTTAAATTACGCATGAACTTCTGCCGAGTATCAATTAGTGTTATTTAAATTAAGCAATAAATTCGTTAACATAAGCAAAACCGGTTTACCAAGTCGTACAACTGCCGCTGCTTAAAAAAACAATGAATATAAACTAGATACTAGAACAAAGAATGAATGGGCACCAGAGGATTATAGTTGAAAAGGTTCAAAATACCTACCAGTTAAAAGCACAACTTTTTCCCAGGAGGCTCTCCTCCTCTCCTCCATAGCGAAACTATAGTTAATTGGTAATAAATTCGTAAACTGTAGTTCTAAAAATCAGTATATCTTACTACTAAGGCGAGTTTTAACAAAAAATATTTTTTTATTGGCACTAATATAATTTAATTTAAAAATTACAGTAAATCGGATTCCTGGAATTACTCATTTACCTAACAAATATAACAATGTGCTGCTACTACTCTATTAATTGTTATCGTACTTAATCTATGTTCAGTATGGAACCATATAAATTTCATTTGCGTTGAAATGTGACGACTCAATGAGTTCAAAATGGGCATCCAGAGCAACGCTTTCTTATTGCTATTTATCCGTAGTGTTTTCTCAATAACTTGGCCACCAGACGCTAAAATAAAAAGTATGTAAGTGGGTATTCAGTACCTATATTTTATTTTTATTATTGCAAAAAAATGAACGCTCTTGTACAGATACAATATTACCTGAACGGATAAGAATGCAACGACTAACAAATGTTGATCAAGCCAAACAGATTTATATGGATTGTGTCAAGCGCTGAATTTTGACCTGAGCATACGTCTTTCCTGTGGTATTTCTGAACGTCTTTAAGCCACCCTGTCCTTAACTTACATGATTTTTTTTTTGTGAGCAATAAGGGCGGCTCCTATATTAAGCTCGCCAAATTGAAAACGATTCCAAACATCTAACTATCAAGGTGTCAAGGTTCATACAAATTGCTATCGCCAACGTCAGGTTCCTGTACTCAAATCTTTGGACCAACGTAAGAAAATTATCGCAAACGTAAGACGACTAACTGGCTAACTCAGCGTATTTCGATTACTCAAATCTTTGTTACAACCTTCTAAGACAGACATCTTAGATGTCAGACAGCAGCGGCTGATTAAACATGGCGGACGATAGAAAGAAATTACGTGCAATGGGAGAGGCATACCATCAGCACTGGAAAGTATTCTCTGACGTATATGATGTAATTTTTTTTAAGGTGGTACGACATTCGACTTCATTGTGGTGGGCGCCGGCTCTGCAGGTGCAGTACTTGCTAGCAGGCTGTCAGAAATTGAACGATATAAGGTGCTCTTAGTAGAAGCTGGTGGTGATCCACCAGATGCCAGTTTGGTAAGTCCTAGTTGACTGTAACGTAGTCGAAACGTCGAGGTAAAATAGCAATAAATTATTACGCGATTAAGCCCCGAAAATGTTCCAACAATGGGTTCAAGTCGCGAAAGATTAAAATATCTTACTTATTTCAAGTCAAATATAAGTAAAAAGTGGGTTATTAATAAACTTGAACTTGGAAGGAATAAAAAATGTGAGCAAAATAAAAATATTACTAGCTTAAGCGACCCATGTGAAGCCATTGTTTTAAGTTATTGAATCAACCTCCTGCGTAACTTTGGCCTTTGCATCTATGTAATAAGATGATTTGTAGGTACAGCGTCCAGTGGTACTAGATGGATGAAAGGACCACGCAGACGCTCCAGTGCTAAGAACGTTATTTTCGACATGGAGTAGTTTGAGGTTTGGGTAGATAGGAAACCCAATAACTAATTATTTTTTCAGGATCCAGCACGACAATTTGAACTTTACATACGAACACCTTATAATTGGAATCACACAACGACATATGACCAATATGTAGGCGGAGCTTTAAGTCGGTCTGGGATAATGGAGATGACAGCTGGAAAAATGCTTGGTGGAACATCGAGTCTCAATGCAATGTTCTATGTTAGGTAAATACATTGATTATACTATTTTTATTTTTAATGCACTAACCTGTGCTAAGGACAAATTTAAAAACCAATTTAGAGGCTAAAAATTTCACCCAGGCCGGGATTCGAACCCGCAACCTCTGGCTATCCGTGGCAGCGCTCTACCAAATGAGTCAATGGGCGACTCACCGGCATCAGTGAAATTTCGAACCTCTTTACACTATTCTCTGTATTACGTACAGGCAGCAACATCTGGCTTAAGCAAATTGCATCACTGAAAGCCCCGACTACCGATTTTGCAGTAAGGTTTTACATCGGAACGATATCACTGTACTTACATGATTATACTATTTTTATTTTTAATACACTAACCTGTGCTAAGGACAAATTTAAAAACCTATTTAGAGGCTAAAAATTTCACCCATGCCGGGATTCGAACCCGCAAACTCTGGCTATCTGTGCCAGCGCTCTACCGCATAATATACTACAGAGAATAGAGTAAAGAGGTTCGAAATTTCACTGATGCCGGTGAGTCGCCCATTGGCTCAATTGGTAGAGCGCTGGCACAGATAGCCAGAGGTTGCGGGTTCAAATCCCGGCATGGGTGAAATTTTTAGCCTCTAAATAGGTTTTGAAATTTGTCCTTAGCACGGGTTAGTGCATTAAAAATAAAAATTGTATAATCATGTGAGTACAGTGATATCGTTCCGATGTAAAACCTAACTGCAAAGTAGGTAGTCGGGGCTGTAAGTGATGCAATTTGCTTAAGCCAGATGTCGCTGCCTGTACGTAATACAGAGAACAGTGTAAAGATGTTCGAAATTTCACTGATGCCGGTGAGTCGCCCATTGGCTCAATTGGTAGATCGCTGGCACGGATAGCCAGAGGTTGCGGGTTCGAATCCCGGCATGGGTGAAATTTTTAGCCTCTAAATAGGTTTTTAAAGACATTGATGTCATTATAATACCGTTGAGTAAAAACTAGTTTAGTCGGTTTAACAATTTATATATTCATCCATTGAAAACAGTTTTTTTTTATTTTCACTAAAATATGATTAAGATTTCCAGTATTAACGGGAATGAAACATATCTGATAGTAATTGTCAAAGTCGCAGTCGCACAGTTTGTGATCGCTATTACTTATAAATAATATTAACATTGCATTTATATATACAATTTTTGACTTTTCAGAGGAAACCCCGAAGATTATAATGGATGGGCAAAAGCAGGCTTCAAGGGATGGGATTGGGAGTCAGTATTCCCTTATTTCTTGAAAAGCGAAGGTTTTCAAGATGAAAAACTTCTTAAGAGCCCTGTTGAAGCAATTTACCATAATACTAGAGGGCCTATGGCTGTGTCAATGACGAGGTACCCAGCGAATGTTGAAGAAAAAAGAGACATACTTTTAAGGTCACTGTCTGAAATTGGAATTAAGACTATAGATGATTATAATGGACCAGATCAGTTGGGAGTTTCGAAGTCATTTTTCACACAGTCTGATTCTCCAAATGTGAGATATAGCACGGCAGTTTCGTTTTTAGCTCCAATAGCAGACAGAAAAAATTTGTTTGTTTTAAAAAACACGTTTGTTTTGAGAATTCTTATTGATAAAAATAAGTGTGCAAGAGGAATAGAAGTTAAAACTAAAGGAATTCAATGCACAAAGACATTTTTTGCTTCTAAAGAAATTATAATTTCTGCAGGTTCAATTAACTCACCAAAATTGCTCATTGCCTCTGGTATAGGATCTAAACAAGAAGTGGAATCGGTAGGACTTAAAGTAGTATCTGATCTGCCAGTTGGTTTAAATGCAATAGATCATGTAACAGTCCCCATAACTATTACAGGAAGTTCTAAAGATCTGCTGTTCGGAGCTTTAACGTCCGTAATAGGGTTTCAATCTTACTCCACTAAACAACCAGACATACAAATAATTGGCTTATATAGCGCCAAAAATTGTTCCGTTACCATGCCATTGTTTTCTGATTTTTTTAACTATAACGAAAAAGTAGTTTCCTCATTAGTAAAAGCTAATACCGAAAAGGAGATATATACATTGTGCATAATCTTACTTCATCCAAAATCAAAGGGAAAAATTACTATAAACGGGGTAAATGAATATGATGATCCAAAAATAACGACAAATTCTTTAACAGATCCGCAAGATTTCAAAATTATCCAGCAAACTTTGTACAAAATGCTTGAATTGACCAACACAACTGATTTATATTCCGTAAATTCGTCTGCAGTAAAAATAGATTTACCTGAATGTGAAAAGTACGAATTTTTAAGCGACGATTACTGGAAATGTTACATTTATCAAATGTGTACAACTATATATCATATTGTAGGCACATGTGCTATGGGAAAAGTGGTAGATGAAAATTTGAAAGTTTATGGTGTCGACAATTTGCGAGTAGTTGATGCAGGTGTTATGCCTTTTTTGCCAAGTGGTAATATTAATGCTCCAACTATAATGATAGCCGAACGCATGTCTGACATCATAAAAAGCTTTCATTCATATAAGTAATAGAATAGTAATGGGGAACTTGTCTTAAACTTAGATGGGAAAATATTTTCGATTTACCCTAAGAAAAAATAAAATAAACAGCATAAAATGAATTTTATTACAGGTCTCAAAAAATGCAAAACATCAAGTTACTCCAACTGTTAACATATTTATAACATAAAAATTAATCGCTGAATGTGTTGGTAAACGCAAATCTCGAGAGCAGCTGAACCGATTTCGCCAATTCTTTTTTTAATAGAATAATCCTTAATGTACGAGGATGAGAGAAAAGGAGACGGAGAGAAAAAAAATTAAAGAATCGACTGTTAGCCGGTACGAAGTTCGCTGGGTCAGCTAGTTGTTTATAAAAACAGAAATATAACAAAAAAATTCAAAGGCTACGCTTTGTGACGTCACAGCTTATGCCCCATATATATGGATATTTAAAAAAAAAGTCTTATCTGTAAATAGGCGGTATTGGCCCAGTGGGTTGAACAATAGACTCGGAAGCGAAACACCTGGGTTTGATTCCCAGTGAGGGCACGTATCTTTGACTTTATTTATTTTCAAAGTTACATACATCTGCAAATTTGTAATAGCAATACCACACGCTCGACACAGTCTTAGAAATTTGCAATCTTCCACCAAACCGGACTTGGCCCCCGTGGTGGAGTATTTATGGTCTAACCTTCCTGAGATTCAGGAAGAGACCCGTGCCCTAGCAGTGGGGATATATAATGGTTGGTATCGATTGATCGATGTCACACGCTGACGTGAAGGCAAACATCGTCAGGGAACCCGTGGCTTGGTTGGCACCGCAAGAATCGACTTGTGTCTCCTGTGGGCTAGGACGACTAATCTGTCAGGATGGTTTAGGTACTGGGTAAGCCTTCTACATATTAAAACCAATGTCATAGGCATTACACCGTCCGTGTGGTCTCTACACCCATCTAGTGTAACGAAGGTGCCACTGTGACTTGATGCTATGTAAATCATCTCACTACGAAAATGCATAGGTCAAAGTTTTTAACTGTAAACGAAAATTTTGTTCACGACTATTTATCTTTTAACATCTCTGGAATAAAGTATTTAATTACTGAAATAATTCATCAATTGAACCCTATCTACCTTCTCTATAATATAAAAATGAATCGCTGAATGTGTTGGCAAGCGCAAATCTCGAGAGCAGCTGAACCGATTTCGCTGAATCTTTTTTTAGAATACTCCTTGAAGTACGAGGATGGTTCTTACGGAGAGAATAATAAAAAAAATTAAAGAATCGACTGTTACGCGGTACGAAGTTAGCTGGGTCATCTAGTATAGAATAAATGAAGGTGCCACTGGACATTGAATAAATCATGTCACTACATAGATGCAAAGGCCAATATTTTAGCTGTAGAGATTTTTTTTGTGGATTCTTTATGTTTTAATATCTCTAGAACAAAAGCGTTTACTTACTGAAACAATTCATCCATTGTCTACATCCATCCAGTCGGTTCTGAGTCTGTGACGCTACACTTCCAAATCTGTACGCAATATTTTAGACAACGAAATAAGAAAAGGGACAGCTTACTTTATGACTGAATAAGCAAATAAATTCACTTAAGGCGGAGCCGCCTTTACATAATAACCGATCTCATTTTAAGGGCAAGAAAGCCACAGTGGTAATAACTCTGTAAGAACAATTTTGTGCCGTATTTTTCTGTTTTATACTGTAGTTTCTCTTGTTTAATGACGTATTTTGCTTACAATTAGTTATTGTCAAGCTAATTGGCTGCTATCGAATGTATTAAGTCGATGTTTACAACCCGCATTATTGTAAGGAATCCTGTAAGCGAGTTGTTTTTAATTAGCTTATCTGAGGAATAAAAATGTTCTTTATTTTGTTTTTTTTGTTCGATTACTAAGTAGAGTCGACGCCAGGAGGCCGGATCTCTTAAATGCATATTAGTTTGCCGAGTGATATTAGTATCTACGTCAATAGTTTGTTTGTTTCATTTCGTTTGTGAGACACTGGGTGAATGTGCACTTTCCAGTCTCTCAGAAACGAGATGAAGTCTATTAGTAATAATTTGTGTTTCCTGATCAACTGTATTTTTTTCTGTTACAATGCATGTCTTTTGATTTATCGAAATTACAATATTATCAACAACATAATATAATACAAAATAGAGGCTATAGACAGCATTTTCTTGCTAATATCATTCTACTGCTATTTTTAATTATTTTCTTTGTCGAAAAATATATGTACTATTTATAACCCTCGGCTTAATTTATATCAGAACCTATTTTAAGTGGGTTTACAGTGTCAAACTAACCATGTATGTTTATTAATTTATAAGATAATAAAATAGCTTTCAGACTAAAACATTCATAACTTCTTAAATCATTGTTCATTTCGGAAGCTTTCTGGCTCATCCCGTATTCGTTCATCGTCCAGAAATCTGCCTCAGACTGTTGGTCCAGCGAATTGGTGGGGTAACTTCTTACTTAAATAAAATTTATATCATAACTGCTCACAATCTTCATCTTTTTTTTCCATCACTCTATATTTCTTCTGTAGGAGGATCTATCTACGGAATCCTGCAGCATTTTCAGTCCCATTATCGCACAACATGAATGTCAAAAGCTTGAATAACTCCGCAGGGGCGTACCGCCGCTCCCAAATATATTGTTCCGGCAATATAAACATTCGTCATGGGCAAATTGACGCCTTTGCGGGCGCGAAACGTTTCTGCCTTATTACATCTGGGACCTGTTTACTTTTGGTCGAGTGTGGAGGGTTCCTTGTGAGAACATGTTGAAATATGTTACTTCATTGAAATAAATAGGAAAGTCACCTTCTTTCGAGGGATTGAGCCCCTAGCCCTGCGGGGTTCGGTGGTCGAACCCGCATCATTGAACCATCAACGTTCTGGGCGTCAACATACGCGGTGTATGGATCGGCAATCCGTTTACGGATAAATCTACAGGGAATTAACTTTTGACTTTGTATGGAAGGAAAGTATTTAGCTGGACTTTATGACACTAAACGCTCAGCCTTTGGCTTCGCCAAAACCCGTCTGGACAATATGCAATAATTATTTTATCCCAAAGTCAATTAGAGCAGTCGTTAATGGGATAAGACCACACCAATACCCAATTTTATTTTATTGTTTTTTCTGTTCTAATTGTTCATTATCCAGCCGCAGGTGCACAAGACAAGGAATTCAATATATCATGTCGTGTTGTTGTTATATCGCATATGACGCCATGCGCGAAGCTCTCCTAGGCCTGGTGGAGTGATTTAAATCAATTATAAGGTTCTCGGATAACAGGCGCGGTTAGGTGCTGGATGGGTGACCATCCCGTGACTACCGCTAGTGGCATTTTTTCCGATCGCTTCCGTGCTTTGCAAGACACGCTAAGCCGTTGGTGACGGCTGTCATATAATGGCAGTCGTTAAGCCATGTCAGAGGCCTTATGGGCGGCTTGATAACTTTTGACAGTAAGGCCCACCACTGTCTTACAATCCTCCACTAACCCGGACTTGGGCCTCGTTATTAAGTGTGGCTGAACCTCCATGCGATGCAGGAAGAGGCCCGTGCCCCAGCAGTGGGAACATACAAATGGTTGATATTATCAAAGAAACATAACTTCGAGCATGATGGATCTTAATTAGCTACAACTTAGGGGCCGTCCATTAATCACGTGATCTTTTTTTAAGCATTTTTTAACCCCCCCTCCCCCTTGGTGATACATGGTGAGGTTTAAGACAACCCCCTACCCCCCACCCAACATCACGTGTATTTTTCGTACCTACAAAAATCTTAATTTTTTTTAAAACTAGAATTGCCTTGCGCTCGCTAGCGCGCGTGTTGAATTTATATATTAATTTCGTATCGTATATGTCATGATATATTTTTGTGTCGTTTTACTATAATACATGTTAATGTCAGGCAATCACAAGCCTGGAAGCTTGGCTTCACATAATTATATTTGATCTCCTTTTTATGTTAGCATATTTAAGAATATTATCTTATTTCATGTATAAAGTATACATGAAATATCTTATTTTATTCTGAAATTAATTATTCGGCGCGAAAAAATAACTGGCGATCGGAGTGCCGAGCGGGCGGTCGTCGGCGGCGCGTGAGAAGGTACTTCGTTCGTTGCCTAGCAACGGCGAGTCAAGGTCACACTACACGCTGCTTTTCAATTTAAAAATCACGCGAAAAAATAATGAAAAAATAAATACACGTGGTATCTTTACTACACCCCCCTCCCCACTTGTGACATTTCGTGATTTTTGTCAAATCCCCCCCACCCCCTTTCAAGCCTCACGTGATTTATGGACGGCCCCTTACTTAATAGAATAAGGCACAGGATTCCTTGAAACCCACCTAATGAACAGCGCGTACGTTCGCACAAAGAAATCGTTTCACTGAATCGTTTAAATCAGATCAATTTGACACTTAAATGGGCTGTTAATCATCGGATTGCTTGTCTTTATATGATTTACGACGTATTAATTGTATGTAACAGTTCAATTAATCTACTTTCTTCGCGTAATGTTGGTACCATTTATGGTCGAAATAGAGCAACCGCTATAATGCAGGAAGAGTATCTAAGCATAGCTTAGATACTGAAGACCGACGTTGACTTATAATTGTGAACAAATAAGGTGCAAATAATTATGTGAACGTACTGGGGCGTGTGATTTAAAAAAACCTATTTAGAGGCTGTAAATTCCACACATGCCGGGACTCGAACCCGACCTCTGGCTAACCGTGCCAGCGCTCTCCCAACTGAGCTAATGGGCGACACACCGACATCAGTGAAATTTCGAAGCTCTTTACAATACTGTCTATATTACGTACTGGCAGCGACATCTGGCTGAAGTAATTTGCATCACTGGCAGCCCCGAGTACCTACCTACTTTGCAGTTAGGTTTTACATCAAATTGATTTCCTGTGATTTTACTCAGTTTGTATTTTTGTTTCAGTTTGCACAAAGGAGGTAGATGGTACGAGCTCCTATATTACGCCGAGATCACACGCACCTATTCTAAACGATTCGATTCGTCTAACTAACACCAGTAAAGGAATAAAAATCATTACTTGTTTTATAACGTATTATGAAACAAGTTATGATTTTTATTCCATTGGTAACGCTAGTTAGCGCCCCATAGCGCATAATTTATTGACCTTTGCATTTACGTAATAAGATGATTTATACAGCGTTCAGTGGCATTTTCCCTCACATTAGATGGGTGAAGGGACCACTCGGACGCTGCAGTGCCTGGGACATTATGTTTTATATGATATGCTCTCCCACCACCTATCCTGTCATCCTGACAGCTTAGTCGGCCTAACCCACAGGAAAGATTAGTTAATACGTGTGTAGCCAACCAAGCCGCGGGTTTCTCTTCAATGTTAACATTTGGTATTGTGACTACAAATTCGCAAATGTTGTAAAAATAGTTATCACCGATGTTAAAATTTTTGATGTTTACTTTTGAAAATTATTTTAGGTGCCGCAATGTAGCACAAAGCGCCTTAAATTAGACGACTGACACGTTGCTGCATTAAATTTTAAGTCGTTGAATGAAATGTTGTTGAATTTTGCAATGTCTTCTGAGTTCGGCAAAAAAAAAAAATCTTAGTGCCAAAAAAGAGCTTTTTGAACAAGTTGTTAATTAACGCCCATTTCTAATCCACTCGCCATTTAGCCATATATGAACCGAAAAATCAAAAGTAAGCAAGAAACAAAGTAAATTAAAATACAGGGCTGCGATTAAGTTACCTAGCGATATGTCGTGTTCTGACACGATGTCTGGTAAGAACACAACGAACAGTCAACGCGTAACATAATCTTCAGTTATTAGAGCAATCTTCAGGGTAAGATGGAGGCAAAGTGCAAAACTGCATAGGCAGTGTGACGGTGAGAATTGCGTGTCATAAATATCAAACTCACATTCTTTGCCTAATTCTGAAAATTTGGCTACAAAACTTGCGCCATCACGGTAACTATGCTGGCACATGCAAAACTATAGGCAGTAAGAACTTGATTTTTTTTATATAATTTTTTTAATCCTGTCAATAATTTTCAAAATTTAAAATTACTTCACCAATTTTTGAGATTTCCTTGAGTTTTTAGCATTACTACTTTACATTTCAACTAGACCCGACTGCCTACATCTTCCTTTAACTGTTTATTCTATTTTTTTATTAAGTTTTCTTTTTATATTAAAAACTAGCTGACCCAGCGAACTTCGTACCGCCTAACAGTCGATTCTTTAATTTTCTTTTCTTTCCGTAAGAACCATCCTCGTACTTCAAGAAATATTCTAAAAAAAAGAACTAGCGAAATCGGTTCAGCGGCTCTCGAGACTTGCGCTTACCAACACATCCACAACGCATTCAAAAAATATGTAAAGTACACTTTGTGCCAAAAGAGCTAGTATAATATTAAGGATTATTTAGATGGCAATGATGTCTGGAATTCAAGCATGTAAAATTCACGAGTTTTGTAGAATCTGTGTAAATTCTGTCAACTATGGAATTTGAAAAGACTAAGTTTTTTTGTCCATTTTTTCTCCAAAATGATCCAGATTTTGAAATGGACACCTAGTTTGACTTGTAACGTTCATTAAGCCGCAGTATCTGCGCTACTTTGAATAAAACCTTTTCATTTCATTTCATTCAGCGATTCATTTTTATATTATAGATAGACAGATAAAACACACTTTTGAAGACCTCACAGACCGCCAACCGATTATGACACCTCTTTGCAGTAATGCAGTAACTCGACGTAGTTGTGGTCTCGGCATCTATAATTTTATTGTTACCATAAGATCACGTCTTTTCCGAGTAATCAATTTGCAATTGAATTTATCGGCTGCGTTGCATTCAGTGTCATAATGAGAGTTTTCAGAAATGCGTTTTCGATACACCCAACAGGTATTTTAAATAGCAGACCACGGTATGTGCTTTCACGTAGGCACATTCGCTCAATTACGTATCTGCGTGATTAATGCGCGTACGTTAAGTATTTATGTTAAATGTCTAGGTCTGTATGTTAATGGACATAAAAAATGCGTCTTAATTCTCTAGCCATTCCTTTTTATAGAACAGTGAACTTTTCAATTTGACAGCATAACAACTTTAACATCTGCGACGATTCAGTTCCCTGCCAGCTCTGCCTTAGCTGGCAGATTGATGAATATCATATCAAATAAAAAAGAAATAGGCGTTTTAAAATAACGCAAAAGATTTTACTAATGGCGTGAGAATAATGAAACCAGCAGATATCGACAAAGTCTAGGCCCAAAAAAGTATTTTAATGCTATAGAAATTAATAGCTATGGTATTATAGTTTTTGTAGGTGTATCATAATTCCTATTATTCAGCACTCCCAACTGTATATCTAAGTTAATGTTACTCCATAAACGTCGGAAAATTGTAAAAATGTAATAAACGAGCATAAATCCGTATAAAAACGGTTTTAATTATTTCTCCATAATGTTTCTGTAAAAAAAAAAAAAAAATATTTAAAAAAATAAAAGAACCCGACTGCAGTGATAAATCAACTGAAAGGGAAAAAATAAGATAATTTTATTTTCAAATGCTAATGTCGAATCAGAAGAGTTCATGCTGCTTTACTTGAGGGACCAAATAATATAACTTTATAAGCATTATTTGCTCAAACTGTTGCATTTATTATTTTATATAAAATGATGCAGTCGGGACCCATTACTGTTTGTTTAAAGTCCTCTAATGGGTCCCGACTGCATCATTTTATATAAAATAATAAATGCAACAGTTTGAGCAAATAATGCTTATAAAGTTATATTATTTGGTCCCTCAAGTAAAGCAGCATGAACTCTTCTGATTCGACATTAGCATTTGAAAATAAAATTATCTTATTTTTTCCCTTTCAGTTGATTTATCACTGCAGTCGGGTTCTTTTATTTTTTTAAATATTTTTTTTTATTTTTGACCTTTTAGTGACTCAGTAAAACGATAAAATTTAAAGGTCCATCTGTTCTGTTTACATGCTTTAAATCGTTATATTATTTTATGTCCTAAATGAATTTTAGTTTATTGCTTTATTTTCTTTTGTTCGACAATGGACATGTCTCGGCAAATCATAAATATTTTTACTGATATACTTGTTTGATATAGTCATAGGTACCACCTGCTTGCATTAAAAATTTATGTCGTACGATATTTTTTAGCTAGTATAATGAATATGGTCTAATGGTGTTAAACTATCTAGAATATTTGCAAAGGAAACGACAGATGTTTTTCTTTATCATCCTTACATAAATTGTCTGTTTTTTATGTAGCCTAAAAACGCTCCACTGCACCTAGTTATTTAATGTTAACGATTGTAGGTGGGGACTGGAATAGTCACGAATTATCTCTTCGACCTGAACGGCGCTCAGCTTTCGACATCTCCAGAGTAGAATTCTTCGTGTTTGCATTGCTGTGCCCAGTCTTCAGTCTCGCTAATTACTTAGAATAAGGACTTTTAAATGGGAACATAAATGGTCTGAGCCTTCAGCCGCGGCCTGTACAAAGGCGCGACAGGTTTCCTCCTAACAGCAACTTTAAGTTCCTGTCGCGGCCTTCGGCCGCGCTAATAGTCTCTCCATTTGGCATCAGCGTAAATAGAGCTTAGCATTTGGAATCGCCGTGGGAGTATTCCTCTAGCCCGCTTCACAGCCTTCGGCCGTGCCGCGACCTGTATTGAGCTCGGCCTTCAACCTCGTCGCGGCAAGTTTCCTCGCACCCGCATGATGGGGCTCGGCCTTCGGCCTGGCGTAGTTATTTAGAGTTGTGGCATGGGCGTGGAGACATACAAAATCTTGGTTTTCTGAATGCCAAAATATTACCGGTATTAAAATGAAACTATAACAAATTCATCTTGAGGTGGCCCCCTAAAGCATTGAAAAATTTTACTGAATATTTAGGTGTAGATAAGCAATCTTTGGTCTCACAAGTGAACAGGAAACCTAACACAAAATGATAATCTTATTTTCGGAGGAAACGAGATAAAATTCGTTAAGATGAATAGAGCTAGAATTTTTTAAAATTTCATGGATCCTACGATACGAGGTCACGGAGGATCCGTCTTCGGTTACCAGTGAGAGCGTTCAAATATTTTTTTATCATTTATTGTTTCTTCTTTGAACCCAGCTTGTCTAACTATGACCGCACAGGAGAAAAGGAGTTACATGCTACACTTTATATATTTTGTTCAGTTAGTTTTGGTCTAAGTGTCAGTAGGAAATTAATATCAGTGTTAAGAAATTAATTATTTTTTCTCAAACATGCTCGGAAATGTTTGTGTTATTACCATGAAATAAAGCCACAAAGTTTCTCTTTTATGGCTCCCGCCTCACTTTACTGGCCTAAGCCAGTAAAGTAAGTATGAAAATCCATTACCGTCCGCTGCTCTAACTTTTTAAATTTACTTACTAAAATTAAACTGACCAAGGAAAAATTACATACAGCCAACCACCTACTAAGTTATGTAAGCATACTTGCAAGATTAACAAAAAAAAAATCTATGGTATTGGTTTTTGTGCGGTTAAACATGGTGCTCAAATATGTTAGTGTATTTAAAAAAATAAAAAAGGCGGCAAACTAAACTATTATTTCTTAATTACCTAGTAATTATTTTAATATTAATATTTCCTCGCATTGTTTGAGAAAAGCATTATACAATCCTCGGCCGGAACAGGGATTGCAGGACTCGTTCTAGACGGCTTCGTCTACGACTCGGCCGTCTATCCCAAACTCGTCCAGCAATCCCTTACTTCTCGGCCTCTGCAGTAATGTATTATTATTATTACCCCCTAAGAGGTTGATATTTCTTAAATAAATGAGATAAACGAATGGCGTAGAAAGAAATAAACACTTTATAGGCATTATTTCTTTCAGCACTTATACCGTTTCTATAGACGGTTTGTTTACATGTAGAGCAAAGCTGATATTATGTAAATTTATACATGTACTAGAATAAATATATGCCAGCGCCATCTAGTGGCTAAAAGTGGTACTGTAGGACAGGGTTTCAGCAGACAAGAAGAGAAACGTTGTTTCAGCACGACAGCACGTACTTAGGGATCTATTTATTGAAGCAATATGAAACTTACTAAGGATTACGGATTAGTAACTGTACTACTCGCACCACAGCGCAAAGCGAGGTATATTACCTACGTCACTAGTCGTGCCAATTATTAGTGGACACTCAGTATTGGTCGAAGTGATTCGCAAGCGCTTAAATACTATCCAATTTTGTTTAATATTATGTAGGGCCTTCGGACAAAACCATACCGCAATTTAGAACACAAACAGCGCCATCTGTGGTTGGGTAGAGGAACTAATGCTACAGTACTATAATTACTTAGAAGTGAATATTATTTGTGTTGCGTTTGTTCTCTATTAATGCTGATTTTATGTAATCAACGACACCCGCAAAATTCTCTTTTAAATACTTTGCACGTGTAAGGGGTAGTTCAATAAAATTAGTATTCGAATTCAATAAACTAAATATAACAGCGCCATCTAGTGGCTCCTAGCTGTACTTTAACGAAGCTTCTTAACGAATTTTATTTTTCGTCACGGTTCTGATCGCATAATTATGATTTTATATAGCCTATGACACCCGCGCAAGGATGCCGAATCGAATGACACCTTGTTTAACAAAATCTGACCATTGGTTAAGAAGTTATGAGGGAACATAGAATCGGACATACTTACATACATACATACATACATACATACGCACTAAACACATTACCCTCCTTTTGGGCTTCGCTGCAGTCGGGTAATTAATTATAGTATTTCACTTTTTTCTCTTACACTACCAATTTTTCCAGTCTCTTCAACACCAAAGGTTTCCTGGAGGAGATGCTTCTTGCATTAAGCACGCCCTTGTACATGTACATTTACGTACTTCACAAGGCACGTTAAACCGTTGGTGCCAGGTGTCATGTAATGGCAGTCGTTATGGGCGGCTTTTAACTTCTGACAGTGAAGCCCGCCACTGTCTTACGATCCTCCACCAACCCGGACTTTGCCCCCGCGAAGAGACCCGTGCCCCAGCAGTGGGGATATACAAGGGTTGATATCGATTGTACATTTACTCATGTCATTAGTGCAATAAAGAATTGGCATTGTTGCTTATAAAGAGAAAAACAATGACATTATGAATTACCAGTATTTCTCATAGTAAAATTTAAAAAAATCCTCAGTAGTAAAGCAGACAAATGGATAGGTCACGTATGGCCAATAATATCCAAACACGCAAGCTGCACTAGGTCCACTTAAGCTAGCTAATAATAATGAAGCGGTTATTAAGTCATAAAGCATCTGTTGTAACACTGGTAGCGTGGCCCGAGGGTGGCAACATTAATCTTGGATTATCCCAGCCGGCGGTACCATGTCGGCCGTCTATTGTGCAGGACTACTTGTGTGCTAAAGTAGAGTAGGCAAGTTCTAGATAGGACTCTGCAATAACGCTTACGAGGCATGGAGATGTCAATTTTCAAAGGAGACGGGCATTTCTAGGCCTGATTGTAAATAGTTGAGATATATAAAAAAGCGTTATATTTTTCTATTTTAAAATATAAAAAATGAGCTCAATTCACAATCTGGAAGATGAGAAATCTTAAAAATAAGCTTATGTCCCTTATAAAATAGGATATCGATTACTTTAATCGATTAGTGTGAATGTATTAAATAAAAACACACCAGATAATTTATTTAATCAAAGTAAATAAATACATTATAATTTACATAATGTCAACAGTTAAAAAAATCAAACTAGTTATTAACTTGAGATGGTTTGATAATATATAAGCTCTAAATTTACATCACTTTCATCTTTTTGCACCTAGGCCCAAGAATGTATGAAAGTGTATCAGTCTCCTTTAGACTGTAAGTTATAAGGTGTGCCTAGATAAACTTTGATGACAGTTCTAAGATTTTAGTTTTAGGAATTGTCCTTAAATAAACTTCATATCTACTAGTTATCCTTTCGGAGCACTTGGTCTGAGTAAAAAATCGTTTAACCTAGTGACCTTACTTAGTTTAAGCGACTACAGCTGCTAAACGTAACCTCTGTTCTAACACGATAAATTTATTTCATTTTAATACCACTCAAATGCTTGGTCAAACTTTGGGAAGTTTGACCGAGCATTTGAATGGCCAAAAGTTTGGGATAAACTCAAGGAGTAAATATTAATTGCTTGCTTCACATGCAAAATGATATAAGTGCAACATAGTGATAAACTCGAACCTTATGAAACTCGCAGTATATCGACAAGCCAGTGAAAATTATTATACAGGAGGCATCATTTTTATTGGCACTGGCTATTAGAATCTCATATGAATTTTTCTGTACATAATTATCAGTTAGCCAGTTGCTACAATAGAAAGTCAGCATTGCATGGGGGATCTTTAATACTAGTAAAGGATGGTTTAAAATTTAAAGAAAGGAAAGATATTTGCAGGCTTTCTGTTGAAAAAATAATTGAACTATCGTGTGTTGAATTATCGTCACACATTGTAGTAAGCGTATACAGGCCCCCCACCAGCGATTACAGTGTATTCGAATCTGTATTAGAGGATGTATTAAAAGTAGCCTGCAGTAATAATAAGAAGGTTATAGTCTGTGGTGATTTTAATGTAAACCTGCTTGTAGATTCCTCTTCGAGTGCTAAATTAAAACTATTTTTAAGTCTTTTAATTTGATGAATATTTTCTTAGAGCCCACCAGGATTACCGAAACCACCGCCACCTGCCTTGACAACGTATACTGTGACTGTAAATTTTCCCATTATTCTACAGTGAATTGTCTTAAATCAGACCACAGTGGTCAAATTGTACATTTTAAAGCAGATTTAAAAAAAATAGAGCAAGATGTACTCTGCAGGGTCATAACAAATAAAAAACTAGAATTGTTTAAACTTGACTTAAAAAAAAGATTACCTATTCAAAAAAATAAAACTCAAGATGCTAATGTTCTCTATCGAGATTTCTTCAAGGCTGTTTCAGATAGTTTTGAAAAAGTTTTTAAATTAAAACAGATATCCTGCAAACAAAATAAATTACAATTTAGTGAATGGGCCACAGCCGGCATCCGAAAAAGTAGGGACACACTTTATTCACTGTATGAGAAAAAAACATATACATACAACCCCGGTTTTATACAGTATGTAAAACTATATTCAAAATTATTTAAGGCCGTCTGCCACAAAGCAAAATGCGAGTATATAAAATCAAAAATCCTTCAATCTTCTAATAAATCTAAAACAATTTGGGCTATTATAAATAAGGAAACTGGTAAATCCAAATTGGGAGATCGCGAATTTGCACTTAAAATAAATAATAAATTAATAACCTCAAATGAAGACATTGCTGCGGCTTTTGAACAGTTCTTTACAAATGTTCCAATTATAACGACAGCTCCTTTAGACTCTTCTTCAGCTCTTGCTGAAACTATTTTGAAAGACAATGTCCCCCCATGCGATCACGATTTTTCGTTTGATTATATTGAAGCTCATACCGTGATTAAATCGTTTAAAAAGCTAAAGCTTAAAAAAACTGAAGATTTGTGGGGTATGTCAGTAACAGTAGTTAGCTCAGTAATCGACACCCTAGCACCCTATTTAGCCAGAATCTTTAACAAATGTCTAGATGAGGGTATATTCCCAGATCTAATGAAATATAGTAGGCTCGTTCCTTTATTTAAAAGTGGTGATAAGCAAGATCCTTCAAATTTCAGACCAGTCTCGGTTCTACCCGTTTTGAGTAAAATATTCGAGATGATAGTTCTAGGTCAACTGCTTACACACTTCAATGACTACCAACTTCTCCATGGTCAGCAATTCGGCTTTACGCAAGGGCGCTCTACAACGGACGCCGGCGTCATGTTAGTTAAACATATATTTAGTGCATGGGAAGATCGCAAGGATGCTATAGGCGTATTCTGTGACTTGTCAAAAGCATTTGATTGCGTTGACCATAAAACACTTCTTTTAAAATTAAAGCACTATGGTATAAACGGGAATAGCCTAAAACTTATGACATCATATTTAGAAGGAAGAATTCAAAGAGCTGATATAAATAGAACTAAATCTTCAGGGTCAGAGGTCAGGATAGGAGTACCACAGGGATCGATTTTGGGGCCGTTCCTCTTCCTCGTATATGTAAATGATTTGCCGTTCATGGTTCAAAATATGTCAGAGATAGTATTATTTGCAGATGACACGTCACTTATTTTCAAAATTAAGAGACAAGAGGATGACCTTGACAATACTAATGCTGCTCTCTCTCAGGTACTAAACTGGTTTACGTCTAATAACTTATTGTTAAATTCAAAAAAGACAAAATGTATAAAGTTCACTCTACCAAATGTCAAAGTAGTTGACAGCAAAGTTATATTGGGAAGGGACAAACTAGACCTTGTCGAAGAGACTGTATTTTTAGGTATCACAATTGATGCAAAGCTTCAATGGGGTCCTCATATAGAAAAATTGGCAAATAGGCTTAGCTCTGCAGCATATGCTGTTAAAAGAATTAGGGAACTAACTGACGTCGCAACTGCCAGGCTCGTTTATTTTAGTTACTTCCATAGTATCATGTCCTACGGCATACTATTGTGGGGACGGGCAGTGGACATTGAGACCATCTTCGTCTTGCAGAAAAGAGCGATCAGATTCATCTATAAGCTAGGCAGTAGAGACTCGTTAAGAGAATTCTTTAAAGAAACAAACATCCTGACAGTTGCCAGTCAGTATATCTATGAAAATATTATGTATGTCAGGAAAAATATTAGCAACTTTAAAACTGCAGGTAGCCAACATAATGTAAATACTAGAAATAAACATAAACTTTTGATCCCAAGATTTAGGCTGGCAAAAGTTAATACATCCTTCATGGGGCATTGTATACGCTTCTACAATAAAATCCCTGAAGATATATTAAGTTTGACTGAAGCACGGTTCAAAAAATGTGTAAAGTACACTTTGTGCCAAAAGAGCTACTATAATATTAAGGATTATTTAGATGACAATGATGTCTGGAATTCAAGCATGTAAAATTCACGAGTTTTGTAGAATCTGTGTAAATTCTGTTAATTAAGGAATTTGAAAAGACTAAGTTTGGAGTTTTTTTGTCCATTTTTTCTCCAAAATGATCCAGATTTTGAAATGGACACCTAGTTTGACTTGTAACGTTCATTAAGCCGCAGTATCTGCGCTACTTTGAATAAAACCTTTTCAATTCATTTCATTTCATTTTCATTTCATTTCATTTCATTTCATTTCATTTCATTTCATTTCATATGAGCGGGACCACGAGAAAGGTAATGGTAGTCACGGGACGGTCACCCATCCCGTACCTGACCGCCCCTGTTGTGGCTTAACTGAAGTGATTGATTCCAATCACTCGATTCGCCTAGGCCACGAGCGCTTCACGAGTGGTCTTGTGCGGTCGGCACAAGACTGGGAAATTCGGAAAACATGAGTGAGGCCTATGTCCTGCAGTGGACGTCAAATGGCTGTTGATGAGGTGATGATGACTTTTAGTTTTTTGCGATTAGAGTCGTTTAATATATAACTAAGTCTGAGCCAGTCTTGAGATGATTGCTCTTTGCCAACATTATGCTAACTAATATGAGACGATTCATCTTAACCGAATAAGTGCAGTGTAATATTTTACTGGGCATTGTTATAATAACGATTTCCGGCCAGTCGCCGAAGACCTGCCTAAACGGGATTATTCCTATTGGCACTCGACTCCTAAGCCCTCATTATTACTTTATAGTTTATATTTAATTTTGTTTCTTTTTCTTTATTAGGAAAACCAACCAGTACCTACAACAAATTTACGTTGGTAATTAAACAGTTGAATAAGGAACAGTTGAATAAGGAATTATAGGTTTTCACAACTTAAATACTTCAAATACAAAAAGAGCAGTCGTATAACCGATACAATCGCAAAAATAAACTGTGGAAAAGGCGTAGTAGAACTTACTATCAGAAGTAGAAAGTTCAGAAATAAAAAAAAACAGTATGCCCCAAAGATCAATGCCCCAAAAAAAGATTGAAATAAGAAATTAGTGAAGCGCTACAATTTTTGTAGGGCTTTATTTAGTTTAGTACAGTTGAAAAACGTTGAAGGTGAACTTGGCCACGAATAGAAAGAGGTAGAATATGAAATGGGAGGCCTTTGCCCAGCAGTGGGACACAATTATGGCTTCTTAAAAAAAAGGACAAGTGGGAGTCGAACTCACACACCGATGGTTCCGTAAACCAAATCACGCAATTCTTTATTGCAGTCATAAGTTATAAAAATCTAAATGTTCTTCTGATTATCAGTGAAAACCTGTTATTGGCTTCTAATTCATTATAGTTTTTGTAAAAATGCCTCTTGTATAAGCTGTTACTTTTCCAATAAACAATAAAATAAAAAAGTTTAGGAGATTCAATACTCGTTGTAGGTAATCACTATGGACCCTGTCGGTCACATGAAAAACCTAATTTATAGGTAGGTACTTACATTTATAATTAGTTCAGGAATCAAGTCTCGCAGTTTCTTCGGAGCTTACCAAGATTTTTTTAATAACAAATGTAAAGTTTTCTTATTGTCTCCTGTATTCATAGAAGAAGACGACATTACTTGCCAAATTTCCTAGTTCTAAGTCAACGGGAAGTACCATTTCTAGATTTTCGTAGCAAATCATTAGCTTTCTGACCTTGAAAACAACAAAATTGTTATCTTCAAGGTCAGGACTACGAGGTTATACCGGCACATGATAGTAAGTGATTAGAAAATAGACGCCTATGATAGAATATTAGAGAGAACTCGCACAACACGTACCTAGAGGAACAAATCCAATAGTTGTATTAAATATTTCATCTTGTGACCGGCATGGATGAAATATTGCAACTGGAATCTATTAAGACGTTATAGGGTTACGTTCTTATTTATAAAAACACGACTCGTCTGAAGCACTCTTTAGAGTTAGTTTATTTAATCCGTGGCTACGTTTTTTCCTAGTAAAATCTCCCCCGCCAACTATTTTTTTAATCGGCGTTTTCGAGTGTTTTAAAGAATTGTAATTTTAATATCTATCTACCTACCTACCTACCTACCTGCCTGCCTGCCTGCCTGCCTGCCTGCCTGCCTGCCTGCCTGCCTGCCTGCCTGCCTGCCTGCCTGCCTGCCTGCCTGCCTGCCTGCCTGCCTGCCTGCCTGCCTGCCTGCCTGCCTGCCTGCCTGCCTGCCTGCCTGCCTGCCTGCCTGCCTGCCTGCCTGCCTGCCTGCCTGCCTGCCTGCCTGCCTGCCTGCCTGCCTGCCTGCCTGCCTGCCTGCCTGCCTGCCTGCCTGCCTGCCTGCCTGCCTGCCTGCCTGCCTGCCTGCCTGCCTGCCTGCCTGCCTGCCTGCCTGCCTGCCTGCCTGCCTGCCTGCCTGCCTGCCTGCCTGCCTGCCTGCCTGCCTGCCTGCCTGCCTGCCTGCCTGCCTGCCTGCCTGCCTGCCTGCCTGCCTGCCTGCCTGCCTGCCTGCCTGCCTGCCTGCCTGCCTGCCTGCCTGCCTGCCTGCCTGCCTGCCTGCCTGCCTGCCTGCCTGCCTGCCTGCCTGCCTGCCTGCCTGCCTGCCTGCCTGCCTGCCTGCCTGCCTGCCTGCCTGCCTGCCTGCCTGCCTGCCTGCCTGCCTGCCTGCCTGCCTGCCTGCCTGCCTGCCTGCCTGCCTGCCTGCCTGCCTGCCTGCCTGCCTGCCTGCCTGCCTGCCTGCCTGCCTGCCTGCCTGCCTGCCTGCCTGCCTGCCTGCCTGCCTGCCTGCCTGCCTGCCTGCCTGCCTGCCTGCCTGCCTGCCTGCCTGCCTGCCTGCCTGCCTGCCTGCCTGCCTGCCTGCCTGCCTGCCTGCCTGCCTGCCTGCCTGCCTGCCTGCCTGCCTGCCTGCCTGCCTGCCTGCCTGCCTGCCTGCCTGCCTGCCTGCCTGCCTGCCTGCCTGCCTGCCTGCCTGCCTGCCTGCCTGCCTGCCTGCCTGCCTGCCTGCCTGCCTGCCTGCCTGCCTGCCTGCCTGCCTGCCTGCCTGCCTGCCTGCCTGCCTGCCTGCCTGCCTGCCTGCCTGCCTGCCTGCCTGCCTGCCTGCCTGCCTGCCTGCCTGCCTGCCTGCCTGCCTGCCTGCCTGCCTGCCTGCCTGCCTGCCTGCCTGCCTGCCTGCCTGCCTGCCTGCCTGCCTGCCTGCCTGCCTGCCTGCCTGCCTGCCTGCCTGCCTGCCTGCCTGCCTGCCTGCCTGCCTGCCTGCCTGCCTGCCTGCCTGCCTGCCTGCCTGCCTGCCTGCCTGCCTGCCTGCCTGCCTGCCTGCCTGCCTGCCTGCCTGCCTGCCTGCCTGCCTGCCTGCCTGCCTGCCTGCCTGCCTGCCTGCCTGCCTGCCTACCTGCCTGCCTGCCTACCTACCTACCTACCTACCTATCTATCTATCTATCTATCTATAATCAGCCCACATCAACCCACTGCTGGGCATAGGCCTCCTTTTTATTGCGCCATTCCTCACGGTCCTGTGCTAACCTGATCCATCTCTGGCCCGCAACCCTCACGATGTCGTCTGACCATCGTGTCGGTGGTCTGCCTACCAACCTCCTTCCCTCCCTTGGCCACCACTCCGATACTGCCCTGGTCCACCGGACGTCTTCCCTTCTAGCCAAGTGTCCCGCCCATCTCCACTTTAAGTCTGTGATCTGCTCACCAACGTCTTCGACCTTGGTTCTTTAATTTTAATAAGACCGGAGAAATTAGTTTAAATTGGAAATTAGTAGAAATTTAGTTGAACACTTAACGTTTAATAAGTGACAGTGTCTGTGTTACTTTGAATAAAACACCGTGATTGATTGAAATGTAGAGATCAGCAAGCTTGGTTTTGAGCTATAAATAAATTAAATATGATGATGTTTCGTCCCCATAATGATGTCCCCACTGTTGGGGCACGGGTCTCTTCCTCCATCGCAGGAAGGTTAGGCCATACTCCACCATGGGGCCAAGTCCGGCTTGGTGGAGTCAGGTGTCCGGATGTGTGTGGTAACACAAACTGTGGCACGGGATTTTATATATTAGATGTACCAGATTTTCTTTTTGGGCACAGTCTTTTTCTTAGAGAGAGAGTATGGGCTTAATTACCACGCGTGCCCACCGCGGATAGGCAATAGGTTTCCTGACGATGTTTTCCTTCTCATTAGAGAGTGATATTGCTGCTATAACTTCACAAATGCACATCACTTAGAAAACAAAGTCGGTGCAAACAAATTCATGCCCGCACTGGAAATCGAATCTGGGTCTCCCGCTTTCGAGTCAATTGTTCTACCTACTGGGCTACCACCACTCGTGGAAGCGCTCGTAGCCTAGGCGAACCGAGTGATTGTTTTTTTTATGTTCTGTGGGAATCAATCACTTGAATCAAGCAACAACAGGCGCGGTCAGGTGCAGGATGGGTGACCGTCCCGTGACTACCGCTAGTGGCATTTTTTCGAGCGCTAACGTGCTTCGCAAGGCACGTTAAGCCGTTGGTGCCGGCTGTCATGTAATGGCAGTCGTTAACCCATGTCAGAGGCCTTATGGGCGGTTTAATACTTCTGACAGTAAGGCCCGCCACTGTCTTACCACTATGTACCTTGTACCAGAATAGGATGTAAACAAATAATATTGCTAGGGCAGTCGTTAGCACTCGTAGATGAAACATTATGAAATGCCTTTCTCCGCAAGTACACAGTTGAAAGTTTTAGAACCAATCATTAGCGTCACCCCGCACTAATTAATAATAGCAGAGTGTATAATTAAAATCAATCCAGACGTTCCCAAGTAAAGCAGGCTGGCTTGTAATTAATCTATATTTTATATTTTGACGTGTCAGAGCAGGCTATGGCGTAGTTTCCACGCGGGAGTACATTCGAATGAATAGGGTGCGTTTTGCGAGGGTCTAGAGTTTTTTTACGACAGCACGTCAATCTTTACATCCATGCACTTTACGCGGTTACGTTACAGGCGATTTTGCAACAAAAAACGTGAAGGTTGATGTGGTGTACCTACTTACGATTTTAAAGACAATGACAAGATTGCATTTCCATTTTGCTGCACGTGATGGTAGCCTTACCTCTTCAGTCTTCCTCAAGGAGCAATTCTCATTTAAATGTAGTTAGGTTTTTATTTACAAACGACATGCACGATGGCAATGAAACTTTGCTAATTTTAGGAACGTTTAGAAAATACAAATAGAGCTTGTATCACACTTGTGGTTGAGTGGACTGTATTTAGTAGGCTGGTGATTAATGAAAACCTAGATTTCCTTTTTTTAAGACTATATTATAAAATCAGATAAACTCCGTGCGGGAGCGGCCAAGCACGAACTCCGTGTACAATAGTGACAACATAACAATGTACTCAATGTTGCCACAATAAAAAAATGGTAAAATAATCTATGTCGCGAACAGAGCTTTGCTCGTGCTTAGAATTGGAAAAAAAATTTTCAAAAAAAAAAACTAACGATATGAGGTGTATGAGGCTATAATTTATTTTTTATTGTATTTCGTACTGGCACAGTTTAGTGATCTGGTAAATGGCAAAATACACTTGTATCCGAATTGCTCTTCGAGGGAGCACCTTAAAGCGCTTTGGGGTCTGATTGTGGTTTTCAATATCACGACTTAAGGCGCTTTGGTTGCTAAGTAACGCCACCAATAAAATAAAAATCATAACTTGTGGCGCTATAGAACCTCTCTTTATAGAACCCCTTAATTTCTCATAAGCAAGCGCTTTCGCTCCTAGCCCCGGCTGCCTGAGTGATCGTTACGATCACTAAGATCACTAACATAGGGCGGGTTCAGTGCATTGATGGGTGACCGACTAACGCTAGTGGCATTTTTCGGAGCGGTCCTGTGTTTAGCAAGGCACGTTAAGCAGTTGTTGCGAGCTGCCGTCGATAGATGGCAGTCGTTAAGCCAAGTCAGAGGCCTTAGGGCGGCTTGAAAACTTCTGAAAGTAAGCAAGACAGACCAGCCACTATTCTTGCAAGCCTCCACCAATCCGGACTTGGCCCCCATGGTAGAGTATGGCCTATACCTTCCTTGGGGAAGAGGCCCGTGCCCCTCGGTGGAGACATAATGGATTGATATTGAATCGCTTCCACCGATGGACCAGGAAATGAAAAGTTCCCCACCCCAGACACGGTTCCATGTCTATGTTCCACTGGTTGTAAGATATACAAGAAACAAACTTTTACGATACCAATACTTTTGAGCCTTTAAACAATATAGATACCTAAGTAACTAAGAATGTTTTTATACGGATTTATGCTCGTTTATTACATTTTTACAATTTACGATTACGATTTTTACAATTGTCTACTACTCGTGTTAACCTTAGAAAATACTATACCTAAGTAACTACTGATTTTATTTTTAATTCGGGAAGTTGTCTTACAAAAGTTAAATTTGAACAACGCTTAAGTTCGGCATGCAAGCAACGAAGTTTTTAAGCAACTTAGCTTTGCTACTTACACAGACTACTCACATTTACTTAAGTGCCTATTATGCTAGGAATCAGTATACTTATCTTGACAATTTCACCCATATTGTAGAATGTTAAGAGTCTCCCTGTCTGGCTGTCAGGTAATGGCAGTCGTTAAGCCATGTCAAAGGCCTTATGGGCGGCTTGATAACTTCTGACAGTAAGGCCAGCCACTGCCTTACAATCCTCCACCAACCCGCACTTGGCCCCCGTGGTGGAGTATGGTCTTACCTTCCTGCGATGCAGGAAGAGACCCGTGCCCCAGCTGTGGGGACATACCTACAAGGGTAGATAACGAAGAGTCTCCCTTATAAGCAGCAGTTCCCATACGAGGTTTTATTTGCAAACGAAATACCGGATCGAAATGAAACTTTACCAGTACCTACGTTAAAAGGACACAAGTCTAAGATTTATCATGCTTAGAATTGGAAATAATTTAATCAAAAAGAATTTATAGCCTTGAGAATAGTTTCTATGAAAAGTTTGGTGAGGGTATTTATTTTTTATTCTCTTATAGAGAGTTTTAATAGATTAAGGTTGGTGCACAACCAACCTTCTCAGTGCAAAGAGCAGTAGCAGAGTTAAAGTTATATGTAATGGATAAAATAAAAAAAAAAATTGTCTAGGATCTGGCATACATAATAAGACTAACTGTATTGCAGTGCCCTCACAGGGTATCATGTACTTACCTACAAATACCAACACCATCTGTACTATAACTATGTATGTGATTTAGCAATAAAGAATATGAATATGAAAAAAAAAATATGGATGTTGGTACATTGCAGAGCCTATTGCACGATCCCACCTCAAGTGCAGCCTTATTAAAAGGTATAAAATGTACAGTAAAATATTATAAGTTAGTTATTAATAAACAATATATACTTTATGTACTTATATTTAGATAAGGTAGTGTAAGAAAACATTGTGATTTGGTCTGATGGGGCTGACATGATCACATAGTGATCAAAGCCTCTAAATAAAAATAAGATTAAAAAAAACCAACCTTCGAATGAAACCCTCGAAATTTCGATGCGGCACGTCCTTTATACATAAGAACCCAACTCAAAAACGAAATTTGGTTCCTAAACAAGTCATTATGTTCTATAGACTTAGGTCAATAGACCATAACTGTTATTTCCTTCAGCAACTTTCCGTCATGTCTGGAAGAAATTTCTTTTAGCAATAAGGCCGCCAATTGTACTTTGTATCTTTACACGTTTTATAATATGTGCTCTGGTGTACAACAAAGAATATTCTTATCTTATCTTAATTATCCTAGGTTGTGTTGCTTCTAGATAGACAAGAACACTTTAGTTTTACGTGTTTATAATGTCCGGCAATAATGAACAAAAATCCATGAGTCGGGAAGAGTTGGCGACTGATAATTAGACGTAAGAGGCGATATTGTACTTTGAAGAGTCATGTCCCATCCGGCGTCCAAACCAATAGGTAGGACTCGAAATATGACCATGCTTTATTTACAAGTAATTTGGTCAAGTAATTCATCGAGCATAGCGGTTATTATACACTAGACATCAATCAATCGGTCAGTCTATCAATCAATTAATAAGCCAGTACTCGGCCACTGCTGGACATGAGCCTCCCTTAAGGCACTCCACTTTCCTCTGTCTTCAGCCATTCTCATCCAGCCACTGCGAGCAATCTCCCCCAGATCGTCGGTCCAGGGAGCTTGTATGGGCGCCCTACGCTGCGTTTTCCAGACCGCGGTCTCCACTCGAGAACCTTTGAACCCCATCGACCATCGGTTCTTCGTCTTATGTAACCAGCCCACTGCTACTTCAGCTTACTAATCCTATAGGCTATGTCAGTCGCCTAGAAATCATCATCATCATCCACCCATTATATCCCCACCGAGAGGCAAGGGTGTCTTCCCTGAGAAAGGTATAGGCCATACTCCACGGGGGTGAAGTCCTGATTAGTGGAGGCTTGCAAGACTAGTGGCTGGTCTTACTGTCAGAAGTTTTCAAACCGCCCTAAGGCCTTGGCTTAACGAATGCCATCTGTCGACGGCAGCCGGCACCAACTGCTTAACGTGCCTTGCGAAGCATGAAACCGCTGCTCAGAAGTATGCCACTAGCGTTATTCATAGACGGTCGCCCATCCATGCACTGATCGCGCCCTATGTTGCTTAACCTTCGTGGTCGTTTAAGATCATACAGGCAGCCGGGGCGGGTCCATATTGGCTCAACTAAAGTCTAACTTCCGAAAATGGTCTTACTAACGATTTGTACTCCGAATGATCACTCTTCCGAAAATTTTGGTTCCTAATTTTTTCGTTCATACAATTTCTAGTACTACCGACGAAGATCATACATAACACTCTGGTTTCCGATTTTTTTTATTACTAATATTACTACTAAACTAATCTAAACTCCTAAGTGTTTTTTACCATAATGTTGTCATTCATAAACATGTTTTTCATAATATTGTTACTCATATTATCGATAAGTTATTATAATTCTTATTTGTATGTATGGTATGTATTTACAGACTTTGATATTTTTGTTCAGTTGTTTTGCCCAGATGTCTATTTCGGTAGCAACACTGACCAAAAAGTACCATAATTTGACTTTTGGTTGGTATGTTTAGTTCCAAAGTAGTGTTTTTTTGTAGTTTTTACATGTTCTAACCTAACCTACCTACTGCCCAGATGTTGATTTCGGTAGGAACACTGACCTAACAGTACCATTATTTGACTTTTGGTTGGTATATTTAATTCCAAAATAGTGTTTTTTGTTGTTTTACATGTTCTAACCTAACCTAACCTATCTACTGCCCAGATGTTAATTTCCGTAGCGTCATTGACCTAATAGTATCCTATTCTGACTTATAGGTAGGAAGGTTTCGTTCTGAAAACAGTATTTTTTTGTTGTTTTTACATGTTCTAACCTAACCTAACCTACCTACTGCCCTGATGTCGATCTCGGTGGCGGCATTGACCTAATTAATAAGTTCACAAAATGAATGTAGGTACCTATATAATGTAAAATTTTAGAATAAAAACAATTCTACTAACAAATATATGATTTCGAATAACAGTGTAAAAAACAGTTATTTTGAGAAAATATCGGAAAACAAATAGTATAGTACAATAGATGTTTATTGTTACCGACATTATGAAGTTGGATGATTCGGAATTAATAACATTCGGAACAGAGTAGTTATTAATAGTGATTGTTAGGATGAAAAATTGTAGTAATAAAATTTTCGGAGTTACAATAATCGAGGTAGGAATCTTCGGTCAACTTTGGCGCACCCAGCCGGGGCTATTCGTGAAGACCTAAATTGTGACAACCAAACGCACAACATTTCAGCGAGCCACCTTTAGTTGTACAGCAACAATACTCCACAAAACACCAAAGGCGTACCAAACAAAATAAATCAAAGCACACACCATGCGTAGGTGGCCCGACGCCGCGCAACCAGCAATTACCAATTAATCTCGCGCTGATCCGCGTTCGGTGCTCACCCCAACAACTGCACGCATTATGCACACCCACACAGAAGAACAGAAACAGGCATATTATGCAAAAAATGTCTTTGGAGAGGCTCCACAGAGCGACTTGAATAGGCTATTGACAGGTTTCAACTCAGATTTTTAGTTAGTGTTTAGTAAGTGTTCTGAAAGTGATATTTTTTCAATATTTCGTGTAATACCCAATTGTGTAGTACCCTTGTATACCCTTCAACTTGTACATAACATTAACTATATAATAATAAAGAAATCGTAGTAAGGAATCTTAGACTTGGCACGACTTTGTCTAGATTTCATTACTTTTCACAGATAAACGAGCAGGTCCATCGAGACTTGGCTAGTTTTTACAGAATGTTTTTGGTGGGATTGCTTTTACCTTATTATCACTAGTAAAAAGTTCGTCAGATTTTTTCATTGATAGGTAATAAAGAGTTTTGCTATGTTACCTAAGGACATAATAGTTTGTTGCAAGTCCTTATTACAAGTTGATCATTAAAATAATAATAATTATGTAGGTACTTATTTTATGCTTGTAAAATAGTAATGTCAGATTCATTCATCATCAACCCAATAAGTATATCCCCACCGAGGGGCACGGTTCTCTTCCCTGAGGAAGGTATAGGCCATACTCCATCACAGGTGCCAAGTCCGGATTGGGGGAGGGCAAATATCAAATAATATAATGTAATAATGAAGGCCTGATGGATCCGAGTGTGTGTAATCAATCACTAGGGTTAAGCCACAACAGGCGCGGTCAGGGGCTGGATCGGTGACCATGATTACCGCTAGTGGCATTTTTTTCGTGCTTCGCAAGGCACGCTAAGCCGTTGGTGCAGGCTGTCATGTAACTGTCTTACAATCTTCCATCAACCCGGACTTGGCCCCCGTGGCAGGAAGGTTAGGCCATGCTACACAATATCTGCCATGGAGGAAGAGACCCGTGCCCCAGCAGCGGGGATATAGGTACAAAGGGTTGATATGACACGAAAATAGTTCGTCGTTATTAATTCTTGTAGATGTCCCCACTGCTGGAGCACGGGTCTCTTCCTGCATCGCAGGAAGGTTAGGCCACACGCCACCACGGGGGCCAAGTACGGGTTGGTGGAGGATTGTAAGACTAGTGACTGGTCTTACCATCAGAAGTTTTCAAGCCGCCTATAAGGCCTTTGACATGGCTTAACGACTGCCATTTCATGACAACCGGCACCCACGGCTCAACGTGCCTTGCGAAGCACGGAAGCGCTCGGAAAAATGCCACTAGCGGTAGTAACGGGACAGTCACCCATGCAGCACCTGACCGCGCCTGTTGTTGCCTAACTCGAGTGATTGATTCTAATGACTCTGTTCGACTAGGCCACGAGCGCTTCTTATGAAAATAGTTATGTGACTGAAAAACCACACAAACCGCTTGTGAACCTGATTTCAGGTGACCGGTTCGACTAAACCAATTTAATACGGTAGGTACTTTTTTGGAGACGTCGTTGCAACGGTTCTTTATTTGTGTCTGCGCGATGCGTCACAATTATTTTGCGACCTGAAATGGAGCGGCGTGAAATTGAAATCGCTGTTTGTTATAAAATACGTCGACTGCATCTAAAGTGTAATTAATTCAGAGAATTGCCGATTTTCGGACGTCTTAAACGCGAAAAGATTTACGCTAGGTATGTGTACGATGGCACCTATTTAATATTGATGTCTATAGCATCGGGCTTTGTCCTGAATTTATAATACATACTACCGTTGTTAGAAATGATTAAGGCGCCTTGGGTTAGTAACTAGCGCCACCAATGAAATAAAAATCATAACTTGTTGTATTCTTCGTTTCTTCAAAAAGTGAACTAGTGGAAGCTTAACGACTGATAGGTACAACTATTTTTATAACCTACATTCTAGAACCTAGGATGTTAATACTACGTTCTAGGCTGTATGTTCTAAAAATAGTTACCACATAAATTAAGATATTTGTAGTTTACTTTAAAAAAACGTTTTATAAAACAAGTCACAATTTTTATTTCATTGGTGTCGCTAGTGAGCACCGCCCAGCGCCCTAAGGTTGTCTGGAAAAAAATATTTAGCCATAAGGCCGCCTATTGTGCTCTGTAGTTTTTAATGTTTTTATGTCATGTGCTCTATATCTCTTCTTATTTTATACCAGATGTGCCCCACGGTTTTACCCGCGGTTTATCGTTTTTTCATGGGAATAAGATATTTTCACGTAGCCTATATTATGTTAATCTAGGGCGTCAGAGAAATCCATACCAAATTTTAATAAAATCACTCCAGCCATTTAGACGTGAAGTAGTAACAAACATACACACAAACTTTCGCCTTTATAATACGAGTGTGACGTCTGGCGTCTTGCGCGCTCGGACACCGGAAAGTTCAAAGGTGCCGTATAGTGCAGGGTCTTTTCGCACTGCCATAGTTCGACCTTGACGGCCTCGGTGGCGCAGTGGTATGGCACGCTGACTGTAAAAACCGAAGGTCTAGGGTTCGATCCCGGCCGGGTCAAGCTAGGAATCTAACTTTTCTAGTTTGTCTCGGGTCTTGGATGGTATCTATGTATTTATTGTATAAAATCTATCGTCGCAAGTAATTTAGTTGTCCTTAGTATAGGGCTAACGAGATCTGTGTAATATGTCCATGAATATTTATTATTATTATTACGAATGAATGAATGAAAAATTATTTATTGCACTAAACACATAATTTGTACAAAGGCGAGCTTAATACTAGATAGTATTTTCTTCCAGCTAACCTACGATGACCCATTGTTATTTATTATAGTGTGATTAAATATGATATGGTATTTTAAATATAAAAATACCTATCTATAAATCCTGGATAGACAATGGCGGTGGATAGACCCTAAAATGTATCGGGACAAGGTATACCAAGACAAGGCTTAAAGTCCTTGTGCAATCGATAGAGAGGCCAAGGATCACCTGAAAAAGAAACCAATCCCAAAAGGCCGAGTCGATTGGCATTAGCCAAATCACCACATAGCGGTAAGCCCAAAATGTAAGTTAAGAAGTAAACAAGTTTTGTTACTACTCAGTAGGAATTTAGAACAATAGCATTATTATTATAATGCCCAGATTACCCAATGTTAGACCATTACCACCGCTGTGGCGCATCGATAGCGCATCTGCCTACCATGCGAGAGGTCCCGGGTTCGAACCATGGCTGGGAACAACAAAAACCCCAGGTCTTTGACGTTTAAATGTTTGTGATGTCGTTGTTTCTGGTTCCCACGACACAGGGTATCCTAGTGTGGGCCAGAAGCAATGTATGTGCCTGTATTTAAAATGTTATGTTATTACACACAACAAGTAACACCGTAGGTATATTTCCAACGATGCAAAAATAAAAGTAATTTTTGACACAAAAGAAACCTATTCGTACTATATAATATAGGTTCACTATTTATTTCATAACATAATTATAAAAAGTCTAAAGATTATTATTACACTTGTAGTCGCAAGAGATTACTCAAACTCAGATTGCTCCAGTTTCGCGCAAAACACCTGATTGTCTATAATATAAAAATGAATCCCCAAATGTGTTGGTAAGCGCAAATCTCGAGAGCAGCTGAACCGATTTCCTTGATTCTTTTTTTAGAATATTCCTTGAAGTACGAGGATGGCTCTTACGGAGAGAAAAATAAAAAAAGAATTGACTGTTAGGCGCTACAAAGTTCGCTGGGTCAGCTAATATTTAATAATAATAATGTTCAGCTGTATTGTCAGAAACAAGTCATGATATGTAGTTATTTATTGGCTTTGTTAGTGGTAGATAGGTGAGTTTTGGTAATCAAAGTCGTTTTAACAAACAATAATTTATTAGCAATCTCAAAATTGTCAAAATAATCTCCCATAAAATACAAACATATGTTTTAAACATGTCATCGAAATGTGTACCATCTACACGCAGCCGAAGTTATTTAAAGAACTTTATTTAGGTAGACACTTAGGTAAAACTACGTTAATTAATTTAATTATTTATTTACGTGGATCTTAAAATTAGGCTTGACATATAGGTGGGATATGCGTCAAATCCATATTCAATTCAATTATAATAAAATAATAATACCTATAAACTTTAGCACCATAATACTAACGAGTATTTAACAAGAACAAGCTAGAAACCTGAAACCTAAGTCCAGTCCAGGCGTTATATCTTAAATTAAAAGGACGCTTCAGACCACAGACTGAAAACACTAACAACAACGTTTAGTATGTATGAACGTTTTAATACCACAATCATACATTTTCCTATTTAAATGCAAATTATTGTTTTATTAAGCTATTTGATCACACGTACTTTCATAGGCTATCGATGAATTTGGCAAAGGTTATTGTACCTTACGCGATAAATTGTTATTTTTAATTGTATTATTCTAATGCTTCTGATATACATTTAATTCAAACTGGTAAATGAGCACATGGTTTCAAACTGATAAATTTGAATAGAAAATCTTTTCGACATAATTCAAATCAGCTTGGAGCCAACAGGTTGTAAAAAAGTATCGAGCGTGACATAGTATGCTAAGGGGGGATTTACACGGATCGGTTTAAACTATAAGGGTCGATTTTAACCGTGAGGCAAGTCACTAGTGGCATCGTCTGTCAAAACCGAATTCACACGGGTCGTCTGAAAAAACGTCTTCAATCAATCAAAGGGTTTTCGCTAACATAGTGCACTCGGCCGGAGAGACTAATTTTAGCTACTTAACTCGGAAGCAACTCGTGTCGTGTGTGTATGCAGGCGATAAAACCATCAACTTTATATTCCTTTTAGTGCACTAACTCGTGCTAAGGACAATTTTTAAAAACCTATTTGGAGGCTAAAAATTCCACCCACGCCGGGATTCGAACCCGCGACCTCTGGCTATCCATGCCAGCGCTCTTCCAACTGAGCTAATGGGCGACTCACCGGCATCAGTGAAATTTCGAACCTCTTTACATTATTCTCTGTATTACGTACAGGCAACGACATCTGGCTGAAGTAATTTGCATCACCATCAATTTTGTACTAAGATGTACACGATGAGGGTAGCTTCAGAGTAGCTGAATCAGGCCTCTCTGTCCAAACGCACTTAGATCATTAAAACGCGGCTTTTATTCGCGATCATCGTGCGGCTGACAACCGTGTAAACCCCGCATTAGGGAGTAAGCACCATTAAGATTTTTAAAAATTTCTAGTCAGTTGGTTAATGGTGAAATCTTTGGCCTATTGACTGATAAATAAGAATCCTCTATTTTGTAAAAATCATTCTCTTAACAATCACAGGCATTCATTGTTACATCCGCTTACATTTACTATTAAAATATGATACAAGAATATTCATTCAAGAACATATCATTTGTCTTTTAATTTTTAACTTAAATATTGAAATGTTTCCTACTTAAAAAGTTTCTTTACGAGCGTATTTATGAGAGTGTATTAGAACATTGACCTTAATACAAGCTTAAATACTTGATAGGAGGATATAAAAATATAATCTTATTGCTTTGTGATAAAAGACTCGGAAAATATCAGATTCAAAACTTTTTCGTCGATTACTGTTTATTTTTTCGGAGAGATACGTTTTTACTTTTTAAAGTGTATGAGAAACTAATTTAAAGTTTAACAAAACCCTTGATAGGATATTGTTTTGAAAAGTAAAATGTCTACTTGGATTAGTAATTATTATAAATTCACATAAAAATATAATTTTATTGCTTTGTGGTAAAGGACTCCGAAAAATATCAGTGTCTATTTTGTTCGTCGATTAGAATTTATTTACTTAGGGCTGATTTTTCAATCTTCGGATAAAGCTTATTCGTCGAATATTATATTAAACAACCAATTCAAAAATGTGTTCTAATTGCCTTTCTTTTATTGTTTCACGGTGACATTTTTATATTATTGTGTAATACTTTATTAGACGGATAAGTTTTATCCGAGGGTTGAAAATGAGCCCTTAGAGAGATACGTTTTTAACAGTAATTAATAGTGAAGAGTTTCCCTTCCAAAATTTCTTTTAATAAATAGGTAACTACAAATATTGTCCACTAAACACCTACTTATTCCACTTCAAACTACTTATTCTACTTACATTACTTATTCTGCTCACTTTTAATAGGACAATCACCTCACCTTAGCATGCCTAGCACGGCTCAATAATTCAGAGCGCACTACTAAAGTTTTTTTTAAGAAAAAGGATAGTTTCATTTTATTAGCATGAAAGTGTGTGACAGGGTTTGCGTAACTCATGAGTTCATAGAAATACTACAGTTTTATTTGTTGCGTTTCTTAATAATCAGTATTTTCTAAGGTTACCAAGAGCAGTAGACATAATTAAAACTGTTTTTATACGGATTTACGCTCGTTTATTACATTTATAAAAATTTTCGACGTTTCGGCACTTTTTCAGGTGCCGTGGTCCCGGATGACTGAGGTGACGGGCGTCTTTTAGAAAGCATTAACGGTTAGTTTACTACCCTCGGCAAAAATTACAAAAGTTAATTATGAAGTTACGTTCCAAAATAGGTAAACCAATTATTTTTTATATAAAGTCAACAATATTGATTATTAGTAATTGAAGTAAAATTAAATTTATAAACTAATTACTTTACATGAACTTAAAAATACTGAATATTAATTGAAATTAAAAAAAATAATCTTACCATTTGTGAGTTGTTACAATACAAGGGCCATGAAGGAAAAAATAATGTAGAAATTAACTTTTCACCATTTCATGCACATTTATTTAAAATGCGTGCATTTATTCAAAATGCAAGCATTTAAAATGCGTTTTGCATACCTACCGACGAACTTATGGAGCAGTAGGCAGCTGGGAAGGTAAATTAAAATCATAAATGTCTGGTAGGTATATGCATGATGATTACCTATTTGACTACAGATAATAATATGGCATCCACAAATGGACAGGCCAAATTAGTTTTGACAAATTTTGTGTTCGTAATTTTAGATTTTTTTGTTTTTGCTCATTGCCATTCACAAAAACACAAACTTTTAAAGCTTTGTGTCGAGATTTTAAGTAAGTTCAAGAAATATTATCTTTGGAAGGCATTTTCAATTTGACACCTGGATAATCTTCCTACTATGTCCACTGCATGGCGCATTTTTTATCGTTCATTAGTTGACCCGACACTTATTGTCCTGTCAATTTATACAAATGGATGTTACAAAAAAATATTTATACAAACCTGACAATTTTTAAACACAACCAAAAATAAATTAGCCAAATCCGTGGAAGTGTCCACAATTCATGATCCGTCTACATCATCAGCAATTCATAAAGACAACTACACAACAACTATATTTTCGAAAGGTGGCCACACACAAAATATAAAAAAGTCACTTTCCTTTTTTATGTTTTACAGTCCTTTACTTTAGGTCGAGCGGGGTGCTAGGCATGCCCTAATGTAAAAAGGCGTCCCACGGCTATGCGACATGAAGGGAAAGCATCGTAAATTTATATATTCTGCTTCATGAAGACTTTAATTATTTTAAGTATATAAAAAATAGTGCTTTCCAGGTTTTCTTTAATTGCCTCAATGTCTGAGTTTTAACAAACCTTATGCAGTAAAACGTCCCGTATTTTTATTATGCTGGTCGAAAGGGCGAATGAGATTCTTTCCCTTCGTGTCACACAGCCGTGGGACATCCTTTATATATCCACAACACAAGTCTCAAAATTATACTATCAACAATCGTTACTTACATCTTTGGCTATAATTAACATAACTTACCAACAATCTACTCTAAAAGACTGTTCCTACATTGTCCTTGAGAAAACCCCCGCGTTTCTCAAATATAGACTGGCATAAGAACACAGATATGGGAAAAGTTCCGCGATTTATATTCACAATTTTCTAGGTAAAAAGCAGATACTTGATAACTTAGGCTGGCTTGTGCCAACGTTGTCTGATAGTACTATTTAGTATTTTCTAAGGTTAACACGAGCACTAGACATAATAAAAACTGTATTTACACGGATTTTACCCGTTTAATTTTACATTTTTACAATTTTTTTTTTGTAGTTTTTGCCGAGGGTAGTAAATTAACAATTCATGATTTTAAAAAGACGCCTGTCACCTCAGTCTTCCGAGACCACGGTACTTGAAAAACTGCCGACACGTCGGAAAATTGTAACAATGTAAAATGAAACGAGTAAAGTCTGTTAATTACAAGGTATTTCTTTCTTCGTTCTATTTATTGATTTAGGTCTGAATGAAATATAAATCTCTGACTCTCTTTCTGAGAGAAGGCCTGTGCCGCGCAGTGGTCGTTTAAAAGGTACTTAAAAAAAATATTACCTACATATCCTGTGGTTCTGTGACTTGGCACAAGCCTCCCTAAGCACACCACATTATTTAAAAACCAATTTAGAGGCTAAAAATTTCACCCATGCCGGGATTCGAACCCGCAACCTCTGGCTATCCGTACCAGCGCTCTACCAATTGAGCCAATGGGCGACATCTTAAGAGATGTCGCTGCCTGTACGTAATACAGAGAATATTGTAAAGAGGTTCAAAATTTCACTGATGCCGTGAGTCGCCCATTGGCTCAATTGGTAGAGCGCTGGTACGGATAGCCAGAGGTTGCGGGTTCGAATCCCGGCATGGGTGAAATTTTTAGCCTCTAAATAGGTTTTTAAATTTGTTCCTTAGCACGGGTTAGTGCATTAAAAATAAAAATAGTGTGACACCACATTATTTTAATCTGTCACATTTTTCAGAACTACCTACACCTACTTTTTCCCACTACTTTTGTTATGCCAGTTTCTCTTTAACGGAATGCCCGTATACCAATCCGCCGCGATTCTAACCGGCCTAGTTGCCGGGTGTTTTCACGAAGTATGTGGTGAGCGTACCTTTCCCCTTGACATAGGTGGGGCCGCGACATTCGCACGTGTATCCGGCGCTCATCAGAACTCTGAAACAATAACGTGGAAACAAAATCAGACAAACGTTTTTCCAAGCCGAAGGTCATGGGTACGATTCCCAGTGGGGGCCGCTGTACATTTGAACATATGGCCACAGTCTGGGTGTAATTGTTTGTTAATTTTATTTATTAGATAGACAAAACAGCTCCACGAAACAGGGTATCCTAATGCGGGGCCAGAAGCAATGTTATGTGTCTGTATGTAAATGTTATGTTAATAAAAACAAAATCTTGAAAACCTGGGAATGACAAATAAATAATGTTACTCTATTTTGTAAAATTCTCTGAACATTTATAGGCATTCATTGTTACTTACGCTGACAATTTCTATTAAAATATGATACAAGAATATCCATTCAAGAATATATGGTTTGTTTTTAATTTTTAACTAAAATATAGAAATGTTTCTTACTTAAAAAGTAGTACGAGTTTACCTACTTATGACAGCGCATTGGAACATTTTGAAACCTTAATACTCGTAAAAGCCTGGATAGGAGGATATAAAAATATAAACTTATTACTGATATGACAACAGTTTTAAAAACCTATTTATTGTCATATCAGTGTCAAGACTCGGATAATATCAGCTTCAAGATTTTTTCGTCGATCACGGTTCAAAAAATCTTTCTCGAAAACCCGGGCAGTTATGAATAGGTCTCGAGCCTTGAGACAAAATTGTTTTTATTACCATAAATAAATAATTTTATTACCATATGCGGAAACTTATTTTTAGTTTACACCAAGAACTGTCATTTTCTACGTAAGCTGCAAGTTTTCCAAAATAGTGTCGCGGTCCTATCCCGAACCATCTAGAATAGTCGCCGCATGCTGCGTTTTAGTAAACACTAAAAACTGCAAGCAATAATGACTCGTATGTCCACTAGCGTAAGGTGCAAAACTCTTTAAATGAGTAACTGTTCGAGCGACCTTGCCGCGTGTACCGAGTGTAGGTACGTAGTTACGGGAATGTTCTAGAACCCTGGCCGGCGGATATAAATAGCGGCCGCCGCGGCGCGCTGTCAGTTCCGTTTGGAATAGCGAAGAGTGAACTTCGAGCGAACATACCTGCGATACGAGCGATAACCTACGACCTCAGCGATACTATTGGACTTCGATTGGACCTGCGATTGGAATCTACGTGTGGACTTCGTGTCGTGAAGACCTGCAGACCAGACCCTGCGTGAATAAATCCTAAGAAGTTGTCATTGGCGTTTTACATCCAAATCCAGAACCCTAGCCCGTAACATTTGGTGTCAGAATTGGGGATTTGGAGATGCCACTGACTCCGAGAGAGGATACTTCTGGAGTGAGGACCAGGTCCAGAAGTGCTGCGGAGGCCACGCCCACTGCCCCTCAGGCCACGCCCACTGGCCATAGGGACACGCCCACTGGCCATAGGGACACGCCCACTGGCCCCGCCCACCAGGCCACGCCCACCGACCAAGCCACGCCCCCTGGCCCCGCCCACCAGGCCACGCGCGTAGTGGAGACACAGCATACCTGCCCAGCGGCTCCGCCTACTGGCCACGCCTACCAGGCCACGCCCACCGCCCCCGTGCACCAGGCTCCGCCCACCGGCCTTGACCACCAGGTTTCACCAACCGACCAACAGGCTCCGCCTCGTAGCCACGCCCACCTGGCCACGCCCACCGAAGACATTAAACCTCAGTCACGTACAATGGAGGTTTTGGATATGTCGTGCCTGATGGCAATGCTGAAGGGCATGCGAGAAGAACAGAGCAAGCAGATGCAGTGCCTGCAAGAAGAACAGAGAGGCCTGCGAGAAGAACAGAGCAAGCAGATGCAGTGCCTGCAAGAAGAACAGAGAGGCCTGCGAGAAGAACAAAGAGGCCTGCGAGAAGAACAGAAGGCAGATCAACAGGTGATCCTTTCTGCCGTTACAAAGTTCAGTGATACGGTCGCTAAGCTACATGAAGATGTAGAGGTAGTGAACGAACGGGTTTCCGAATTAGAGGATGACCTAAAAAATGTTAAAACCGGCCTCACTGGACTAGAGCAGGAAGTTCGGCGTATTAAAGCTGCTGGAGTTACATCGAGCGGAGTTGTCAGCATAAACCACGGGCCTAAAGTGAAGGTGCCTCCGTACGATGGTACTACGTCTTGGGTCGCTTACCGCCAACAGTTCCAGACTGTCGCTGCTTCAAACGGGTGGACGGACGAACAGAGCCTGACAGCCCTCACCGTCGCGCTCAGAGGTTCGGCTTTATCTGTCCTGGAGGCACTGCCCACCTCAGGCAGCGAGTTCAAAGACCTGCTGGAGGCACTTGAGGCTAGATATGGTGAAAGACACCTGGAACACGTTTTTCGTGCTCAGCTGCGCGACAGGACTCAGCGCCTGGGTGAAGGACTTCAACAATGGGCATTGGAAATTGAGAAGCTGGTTCGAAAGGCGTACCCTTCTGCTGATAGTAAGATGGTGGACACGAATATTTTACAAGCCTTCGTCGACGGGATCAAGGATCTTGAAATTAGGGCTGCAGTAAAGCTTCGCCACCATTCTTCATTAAAAGAAGCTCTGGCACACGCCCTGGAAGTAGAAGCTGTGCGTCATGATATCCGGCAAGGGTATAAACTTCGAGAAGTTACGGAGGAGGTTAAAGAGATCAAGACACCTCCCAAGAGAAACTCCGGGCCCATGTGTTACAAGTGTGGGGAAAGAGGGCATCTGCAATTCACGTGTCCTAAGAATGAAAGGCAACCGACCAAAACAGATGACAGACTGGATGCGCGTCTCAACAAAATAGAGCAGTGTTTGGAAGAGTTTGTGAAGAAGCATGACGCTGCGCCCTCCACCGCGAATCAGGGAAACGAATAAAAGCCAGGACTGCGGGGCGGGTACTGGCTGGAGCGGAGGAAGCCCCAGTAACCAGAATCTCACAAGCATGGAACGGGAACAGTCTACTAATACGCGGTGCAGTGAACAAAATAGAGTGCAAAATCACCCTAGATACAGGAGCCTCTAGAACAATAGTGAGACCAGACCTGGTGAAAGCTGTAGGGAGCCGCAAAGGCACCAGTTTAAGCAGACTTCTCTCCGCTTCTGGCCAGCAGATACCCGTCCTGGGTGAAAGGTCGGTTACGATATGCGTTGGGGAGGCGTCATATATTCACAACGTAATCGTAGCCGAAATTATGGATGATTGCATTCTGGGCCTAGACTTTATGAAAAAACACAACTGTCACATCGATGTCACTAACGGTGTCTTTAAATGTGGTGATGAGGAGAACTTCATACTTGGCGGTCCCGATGGAAATGTCACGTGCCTGAAGAAAATCGTAATACCTAGACGAGCACAAACTGAAGTAAAGGTGAAGCTGCCTTCAAGTCAGAAGAATCAGCGGAATAGGTGTGTGCTGATTGAAGATACACGAGACAGTGCAGCCAGTCAGAAATTGCTGACAGCAAGAACTCTCGTCTATGGAGGCAAGACCGCTGTAGTAAGGGTTGTGAATATAGGCGATCGTGAGATTACCCTAAGCAAAGGTGACGTTATTGGAAGGTGTGAGGAAGCCGTTTGGATGAGAAGCTGCCAATCATCTCCAAGCTCAAACACATCGAATACCAGGAGTGAAATTATAGTCACTAAGCTCCTTGAGGATTCTAAGAGTAATCTGAGCTATTCGCAAAGCATGAAAGCTAAGAGGTTGCTACTGCGCTTTAGGGATATCTTCTCTGACGAAGGAAATCCTGGAAGAACATCGTTAGTTCAGCACAAAATCGACACCGGACAGGAGCGACCTATTCGTCAGCGAGCGAGGCGCATACCGATTGCCAAAGAAAAGGAAGTACAAGACATGTTGGACGACATGAAGAGAAACAAGATTATAGAACCTTCTGCTAGCCCATGGTGTTCTCCCGTTGTGTTGGTAAAGAAGAAAGATGGTAGCACAAGGTTCTGTGTAGACTATCGACGGCTTAACGATGTGACCAAGAAGGATAGTTATCCACTGCCACGAATAGACGATACCCTGGACACATTGGATTAGTCGAGGAATGCCATATTCTGGAAATGACACACTAGTCTAAAAACGACAAATTCTATAAATGACAAATTCTGAAAACGCCATATTTTGTTAACGACTTATTCTGAAAAAGAGAGATTCTGGAAACGACATAATCTATTATTGACATATTCTACAAATGCCACATTATCCTGAAATGAAGGGTCAAGCTAGTATTGTGCTAAAATAATACGTCATTCAATGCTTCAAATAATTTTATTTCGTGTTTCATAATATAATAAAAGAAATGTTTTTTTGACAATTTTTTTTAGAGAAAATAAATAAAAAAATTTAATGACTTCAATTATTAGTAAATGCTTCATAAAGTCAATATTTCTTATTAAAAACTGATTTTACACGGATATTTACTCGTTTATTACATTTTTTAAAATTTTTCGATGATTGACGTCATTAATAATATGGCTGGTTTTATAACAGAAAAAAAAATATTTAAAAAAATAAAAGAACCCGACTGCAGTGATAAATCAACTGAAAGGGAAAAAATAAGATAATTTTATTATCAAATGCTAATGTCGAATCAGAAGAGTTCATGCTGCTTTACTTGAGGGACCAAATAATATAACTTTATAAGCATTATTTGCTCAAACTGTTGCAATTATTATTTTATATAAAATGATGCAGTCGGGACCCATTACTGTTTGTTTAAAGTCCTCTAATGGGTCCCGACTGCATCATTTTATATAAAATAATAAATGCAACAGTTTGAGCAAATAATGCTTATAAAGTTATATTATTTGGTCCCTCAAGTAAAGCAGCATGAACTGTTCTGATTCGACATTAGCATTTGATAATAAAATTATCTTATTTTTTCCCTTTCAGTTGATTTATCACTGCAGTCGGGTTCTTTTATTTTTTTAAATATTTTTTTTATTTTTGACCTTTTAGTGACTCAGTAAAACGATAAAATTTAAAAGTCCATCTGTTCTGTTTACATGCTTTAAATCGTTATATTATTTTATTTCCTAAATGAATTTTAGTTTATTGCTTTATTTTCTTTTGTTCGACAATGGTCATGTCTCGGCAAATCATAAATATTTTTACTGATATACTTGTTTGATATAGTCATAGGTACCACCTGTCTGCATTAAAAATTTATGTCGTACGATATTTTTTAGCTAGTATAATGAATATGGTCTAATGGTGTTAAACTATCTAGAATATTTGCAAAGGAAACGACAGATTTTTTTCTTCATTATCCTTACATAAATTGTCTGTTTTTTATGTAGCCTAAAAACGCTCCACTGCACCTAGTTATTTAATGTTAACGATTGTAGGTGGGGACTGGAATAGTCACGAATTATTTCTTCGACCTGAACGGCGCTCAGCTTTCGACATCTCCAGAGTAGAATTCTTCGTGCTTGCATTGCTGGGCCCAGTCTTCGGTCTCGCTAATTACTTAGAATAAGGACTTGTAAATGGGAACATAAATGGTCTGAGCCTTCAGCCGCGGCCTGTACAAAGGCGCGACAGGTTTCCTCCTAACAGCAACTTTAAGTAACTGTCGCGGCCTTCGACCGCGAATAGTCTCTCCATTTGGCATCAGCGTAAATAGAGCTCAGCATTTGGAATCGCCGTGGGAGTATTCCTCTAGCCCGCTTCACAGCCTTCGGCCGTGCCGCGACCTGTATTGAGCTCGGCCTTCAACCTCGTCGCGGCAAGTTTCCTCGCACCCGCATGATGGGGCTCGGCCTTCGGCCTGGCGTAGTTATTTAGAGTTGTGGCATGGGCGTGGAGACATACAAAATCTTGGTTTTCTGAATGCCAAAATATTACCGGTATTAAAATGAAACTATAACAAATTCATCTTGAGGTGGCCCCCTAAAGCATTGAAAATTTTTACTGAATATTTAGGTGTAGCTAAGCAATCTTTGGTCTCACAAGTGAACAGGAAACCTAACACAAATCATAATCTTATTTTCGGAGGAAACGAGATAAAATTCGTTAAGATTAATAGAGCTACAATTTCTTAAAATTTCATGGGTCCTACGATACGAGGTCACGGAGGATCCGTCTTCGGTTACCAGTGAGAGCGTTCAAATATTTTTTTATCATTTATTGTTTCTTCTTTGAACCCAGCTTGTCTGACTATGACCGCACAGGGGAAAAGGAGTTACATGCTACACTTAATATATTTTGTTCAGTTAGTTTTGGTGTAAGTGTCAGTAGGAAATTAATATCAGTGTTAAGAAATTAATTATTTTTTCTCAAACATGCTCGGAAATGTTTTTGTTATTACCATGAAATAAAGCCACAAAGTTTCTCTTTTATGGCTCCCGCCTCACTTTACTGGCCTAAGCCAGTAAAGTAAGTATGAAAATCCATTACCGTCCGCTGCTCTAACTTTTTAAATTTACTTACTAAAATTAAACTGACCAAGGAAAAATTACATACAGCCAACCACCTACTAAGTTATGTAAGCATACTTGCAAGATTAAAAAAAGAAAACAATCTATGGTATTGGTTTTTGTGCGGTTAAACATGGTGCTCAAATATGTTAGTGTATTAAAAATAAAAAAGGCGGCAAACTAAACTATTATTTCTTAATTACCTAGTAATTATTTTAATATTAATATTTCCTCGCATTGTTTGAGAAAAGCATTATACAATCCTCGGCCGGAACAGGGATTGCAGGACTCGTTCTAGACGGCCTCGTCTACGACTCGGCCGTCTATCCCAAACTCGTCCAGCAATCCCTTACTTCTCGGCCTCTGCAGTAATGTATTATTACCCCCTATGAGGTTGATATTTCTTAAATTAATGAGATAAACGAATGGCGTAGAAAGAAATACGTCTAGTGGCTAATAGTGGTACTGTAGGACAGGGTTTCAGCAGACAAGAAGAGAAACGTTTCAGCACGACAGCACGTACTTAGGGATCTATTTATTGAAGCAATATGAAACTTACTAAGGATTACGGATTAGTAACTGTACTACTCGCACCACAGCGCAAAGCGAGGTATACTACCTACGTCACTAGTCGTGCCAATTATTAGTGGACAGTCACAGTCAGTATTGGTCGAAGTGATTGGTCGAGTGCTCAATACTATCCAATTTTGTTTAATATTATGTAGGGCCTTCGGACAAAACCATACCGCAATTTAGAACACAAACAGCGTCATCTGTGGTTGGGTAGAGGAACTAATGCTACAGTACTTTAATTACTTACAAGTGAATATTATTTGTGTTGCGTTTGTTCTCTATTAATGCTGATTTTATGTTAATCAACGACACCCGCAAAATTCTCTTTAAAATACTTTGCACGTGTTAGGCGTAGTTAAACAAAATTATATTTTTTTAATTAAATGAATGATCTAGAAGGATCAAACCACTTTATAGGAATTATTTCTTTCCGCATTTGTACCGATTCTATAAATGGTTTGTTTACATGTAGACCAAAACTGAAATTATGTATACACATGTATTAGAATAAATAAAATATAGCAGCGCCATCAAGTGGCTAAAAGTGGTACTTTAATTGCTTAGAAGTAAATGTTATTTTTTGTTCCGTTGGTTCTCTATTAATGATGATTTTATGTAACCTACGTCATCCGCAAAATTCTGTTTTAAATATTACACACCTGTTAGGGGTAGTTCAATAAAATTAGTATTCGAATTCAATAAACTAAATATAACAGCGCCATCTAGTGGCTCCTAGCTGTACTTTAACGAATCTTCTTAACGAATTTTATTTTTCGTCACAGTTCTGATCGCATAATTATGACTTTATATAGCCTGACACCCGCGCAAGGATGCCGAATCGAATGATACCTTGTTTAACAATATCTGACCATTGGTTAAGGAGTTATGAGGGAACATAGAATCGGACATACTTACATACATACATACATACATACATACGCACTAAACACATTACCCTCCTTTTGGGCTTCGCTGCAGTCGGGTAAAAACAGTGGTACCCCGGGATGAGTCCAGGTTTATTGAGTTGTGCCGGCCAACATCACCGTATGACCAATAGTCTCGAAGGTTGACATCATCGAAAAAATGTACTGATTCCCAAGAGGCCTAATCTTTATTACTTAACAAAATGTGTAAAGAAGCCAAGCATTTTAACATAAAAATTAAAAATTCGAAAGTCAAACCAAAAATAGAAGTAATAAATACATACAGTTCACTGTTAATTTTGTGAAATTAATGTCTAAAGATTTTTGTATTTTCTTATCAAAAACGAAATAAAAGTATTTGAAGCATTGAATGACTTATTATTTTAGCACAATATACGCTTGATCCTTAATTTCAGGATGTGGCATTTGTAGAATATGTCAATATTAGATTATGTCGTTTCCAGAATCTGTCTTTTGCAGAATAAGTCGTTAACAAAATGTGGCGTTTTCAGAATTTGTCATTTATAGAATTTGTCGTTTTTAGACTAGTGTGTCATTTCCAGAATATGGCATTCATCGACTAATCCGACACATTGAGTGGTATGAAATGGTTCTCGACATTAGATCTGAAATCGGGCTATTGGCAAGTGGAAATTGATCCGAAGGATAAAGAGAAGACAGCCTTTTCAACTGGCAAAGGTCTATGGCAATTTAACGTGATGCCTTTTGGATTGTGCAACGCGCCAGCTACATTCGAACGACTTATGGAGTGCGTACTGGCCGGATTAGTTGGGGAAGCCTGCCTTGTCTACTTGGATGACGTCATAATCATGGGTACGGATTTTGAGGACCACTTACAAAATCTAGAGCAAGTTTTTAAGAAGATAATGGGAGCAAACTTAAAGTTAAATCCGAAGAAATGCAGTTTATTTAAGAACAAGGTTAGCTATCTCGGCCATGTGATAACCAGCGAAGGCATACAGACAGATCCAGCCAAAATCGAAGCAGTGCAAAAATGGCCTACTCCCAAAGACAAGACTGAAGTGCGAGCATTTTTAGGGCTATGCTCATATTATAGACGGTTTGTTAAGGGGTTCTCTGAAATTGCCAAGCCTTTACACAGACTGACTGAAGACAAGCAGTCATTTCATTGGGATGACACATGTGAGAGTTCCTTTCAAAAATTAAGAAAATGTCTTTGCGAGACTCCAATTTTGGGATTTCCGCAACCTAACGGCCAATTCATTGTAGACACTGACGCCAGTAACACAGCGATCGGAGGAGTGTTATCGCAGAAACAAGGCGACAGAGAGGTTGTGATGGCCTATTTTAGTAAATCGCTATCGAAACCTGAAAGGAACTATTGTGTGACAAGAAGGGAGCTCTTGGCTGTGGTAAAGACAGTACAGCACTTCAGCAAATATCTCCTCGGCATGCGGTTTACGCTTCGCACTGACCACGCCGCCCTGAAGTGGCTGTTACAATTTAAAAATCCAGAGGGGCAAGTTGCTCGATGGATCGAACAACTGCAGGAGTACGACTTTATTATTGAACACCGCAGCGGAAAGGCGCATGGAAATGCTGACGCACTGTCAAGAAGGCCGTGTCCGGAAGACTGCAAGCACTGTGCCAAACAAGAGACAAAGGAACTGCCATTGAGATTGACAAAAATGAGTCCATCGAGATCTTGGGAAGATGAGGCGATGAAAGAAGCACAGGAAGATGACGAAGATGTACGGCTCATTGTCGCATGGAAGAAACGAGGCGAGGACAAGCCAAGATGGTGCGAAGTCGCTCCTACTAGTGCTGTCACCAAGGCATACTGGGCTCAATGGGACAGTTTTATTCTTAGGAACGGAATACTTTACCGAAAATGGGAGAAACCTAACGGCAGAGAGTTCCATCTTCAGATAGTTGTCCCAAGAGATAAGGTACAAGATGTCCTTCGTGAAGTACATGACGGCGTGTCAGGTGGACATTTGGGCGTAAAAAGGACTTTAACAAAGATTCTAGAAAGGTTTTACTGGCTCCATTGTCGAGAAGATGTGCAAGATTGGTGCCGCAAGTGTGTTACTTGCGCCGCGGTGAAAGGCCCACCAACTAGAAGCCGAGGAAATCTGCAACTTTATAACGTTGGTGCGCCATGGGAACGCATTGCAGTTGATGTGGCTGGACCGTTCCCAGTAACGGAATCAGGAAATAAGTATTTCATGGTAGTTATGGATTACTTCACTAAATGGCCAGAGGTATTCGCCATACCCAATCAAGAAGCCACGACTGTTGCCTCCAAGTTGTTTGAGGAAGTAGTTTGCCGGTTTGGTGTGCCCTTGGAAATACACTCCGACCAAGGCAGGAACTTTGAGTCTCAAGTATTTCAAGAACTCTGCAAAATATTGGGAATGCATAAGACTAGGACCACCCCATATCATCCTCAATCTGACGGCATGGTAGAAAGATTTAACCAAACACTTGAGAGACATTTAGCAAAAGTCGTTAACAGGCACCAGAGAGACTGGGACAAATACATACCGCCATTTCTTCTGGCCTACAGAACGGCAGAACATGAAAGCACGAAGGTAACCCCGGCGCGTGTAAATTTTGGCCGAGAACTGAGAATACCAGTAGATCTGCTGACTGGAGGCCCTCCTGACGACTCACGTTCTCTACACGACTACATTTCCGAGTTACGTGAGAAAATGCGAGAGATTCATGCCATAGTACGGGAAAACGGATTGGAGTCGAGTGAAAAGATGAAGACTAGGTATGACCGCCGAGCAAATACAAGCAGCTTCGAAGAAGGAGCACTAGTCTGGCTTCACAATGTAACTCGACGAAAAGGAAAATCTCCGAAATTGCAGACAAGATGGGAGGGACCGTACAAAGTGGTAACTCGGTTAAATGACGTGACGTACCGAATTCAACGGCAGCCAAGAGGTGCACAAAAAGTGGTTCACATCGACCGCTTAGCTCCTTATCACGGCAGTAATGAAGATGCACGGGACGAGCATCTCTAAGAGGGGAGCAGTGTCGCGGTCCTATCCCGAACCATCTAGAATAGTCGCCGCATGCTGCGTTTTAGTAAACACTAAACGCTGCAAGCAATAATGACTCGTATGTCCACTAGCGTAAGGTGCAAAACTCTTTAAATGAGTAACTGTTCGAGCGACCTTGCCGCGTGTACCGAGTGTAGGTACGTAGTTACGGGAATGTTCTAGAACCCTGGCCGGCGGATATAAATAGCGGCCGCCGCGGCGCGCTGTCAGTTCCGTTTGGAATAGCGAAGAGTGAACTTCGAGCGAACATACCTGCGATACGAGCGATAACCTACGACCTCAGCGATACTATTGGACTTCGATTGGACCTGCGATTGGAATCTACGTGTGGACTTCGTGTCGTGAAGACCTGCAGACCAGACCCTGCGTGAATAAATCCTAAGAAGTTGTCATTGGCGTTTTACATCCAAATCCAGAACCCTAGCCCGTAACAATAGTAATTTGTGATACTGTTGCAAAATAAGGGTTCTTATAACACGATTGTGTTTTAAAAAAACGAGCCGTAGACGAGTTTCTTTATAGCATCACACGAGTGTTATTAAGATCAATTTATGTACAGTGTCATACACTACTTTATCTACTCTTATACTATAATACATACATTATTGTATATATTATAATAATATTAAACAGAACCAAACTTTGTTTAAATATTGAATGAAAAGTTTTTTCAAATGTAAATTGTTGGCGCCAAGGTGCAAACATCGATTGCGCATGCGTGTTGAATCGCCGCGGACTCGTTCATTGACCTTTTTTTTAAAGTAGAGGTTCAACCTTCTTGGTCCACCTGGAGGTCGTATAGGTGTATTGTTATGATTAAAAAGGTGTATTATGAGACAGGTGTCCATACAAGACCTGTATCGTATTTTCTAAGGTTAACACGAGCACTAGACATAATAAAAACTGTTTTACATGGATTTCACTGGTTTATTTTATATTTTTTTATAGTTTTCCGACGTTTCGTCACTTGAAAAAGTACCGAAACGTCGGAAACGGTGGTCTCGGAAGACTGAGGTGACCTTCCTTCGAAGCTGCCTGTCGCCTCAGTTTTCCGAGACCAGAGAATTTTCCGACGTCGGAAAATCATAAAAAATGTAAAATAAACTAGTAAAATCCCTGTAAAAACCGTTTTTATTAAGACCTGTACCGTAATAAAACTTTTTTTTTTGCCTACGCGTAAAGTTTGTCTTAAGAGTTTTATGTTCAGTTTTATAATCTTCGTACTGTAGTATCAGTAGTAGTAGTGCCCCAATGATGGCACAACCTTGCGCTATGGCGCTCATTAGGGGAGGGCTATGTCCAGCAGTGAACTAATATAGCCTGAAGAAGAAGAAGAAGTAAGATAAGATAAGAATATTCTTTATTGTACACTGGAAAAACAACAAATACAAAACAATTGCAAATATACGTAGTACAATTGGCGGCCTTATTGCTAAAAGCAATTTCTTGCTGAAGGAAATTAGAAAGACGGGTAGCCAGTGCAAATTTGAATATTGATACATACTTATACTTAATAATAATACACTTACATACCGTTACTTATATAAACTTATAATTTATTATAAACATACATATATATATATATATATATATATATATATATATATATATATATATATATATATATATATATCTTATAATAAAGTTCTACATAAGACAAGGAAAGTATCAGAGTAGACAAAGAAACAATAAAATGAACTCACTTGGCAGTGTCTTCGGTGACCTGCATCCGGCCCATGAGCCCGGTGGAGTCCATCCGCGAGGCCACGTTCACGGTGTTGCCCCAGATGTCGTACTGCGGCTTCTGCGCGCCCACCACGCCCGCGATCACCGGCCCGTGGTTCACGCCTGCAATGCACCGATACCACTCATTCTAATAATCTGTCAACACCTGCAATGCACCGCTACCACTCATTCTAATAATCTATCAACACCTGCAATGCACCGATACCACTCATTCTAATAATCTATCAACACCTGCAATGCACCGATACCACTCATTCTAATCTATCAACACCTGCAATGCACCGATACCACTCATTCTAATCTATCAACACCTGCAATGCACCGATACCACTCATTCTAATCTATCAACACCTGCAATGCACCGATACCACTCATTCTAATCTATCAACACCTGCAATGCACCGATACCACTCATTCTAATCTATCAACACCTGCAATGCACCGATACCACTCATTCTAATCTATCAACACCTGCAATGCACCGATACCACTCATTCTAATCTATCAACACCTGCAATGCACCGATACCACTCATTCTAATCTATCAACACCTGCAATGCACCGATACCACTCATTCTAATCTATCAACACCTGCAATGCACCGATACCACTCATTCTACAGGGTGTCTCATTGAAATCGGTCAGTATGGGAAAGTCTGAAACTATAAGAAATACGAAGATCTGCTCTGAGGAACCATGTCATCGATTTTAATAACAAGAAAAACTGCATTCATACACTTTAAAAAACATCTGTACTCCGTTCGGGAATCGAACCTGGGTGTTTTGAAAAAAAAAAACCTACACTATTTCTATTTAGATATCGATTGTGTAGGTCTTAAGCAGTAAATGTCTGTATAAAACATGATGTCTAAAATGAATAAAATGCATTGTTTTCACATACTTTAATTTATTTTAGTAGGTGCTCGTATTTTTTTATTGCTATTCGGCCAGTCGCACCAAGACGTTCCATTTTCAGATGAGGTTTATCACTTCTCTGTATTTACATACTTATTTTAAGTGGGCTTTTCAATTGATTGTTAGTGTTTGATTAATAGAAGTTTTTTTTTTTTCAAAACAACCGGGTTCGATTCCCGAAAGGAGTACAGATGTTTTTTAAAATGTACGAATGCAGTTTTTCTTGTTATTAAAATCGATGACATGGTTTCTCAGAACAGATCTTCGTATGTCTTATAGTTTCAGACTTTCCCATACTGACCGATTTGAATGAGACACCCTGTATATCAACACCTGCAATACACCGATACCACTCATTCTATATCAACACCTGCAATACAACAATGCTGTGTTGTGTCGGCCTAGAGAATAGCACCAACCCAATTCTTCACGCGGGTGTCGTAAAAGGCGACTAAGGGACACAAACCGGGGGGGTGGGCAGCGGCGCCCCCTGCAGTACAATTCCACCGAACTGCGATCCCCAACCCGCATGCCCAGCGTGGGGATTATGGGCATTACTCGTACGTACCTCAGCGCTTGCTACGTACAATGGCCCAACTATGAGGCTTAGTGCGGAAATCTCAGGACTAACTAACTAACTACCCCCTATGATAGCACAACGTGGCGCTCTTTAGGGGAGGGCTTTGCCCAGCAGTGGACTAGTATGGCCTGACGATGACGATGAATACACCAATACCACTCGTTCTAAATCAATACCTGCAATACACGGATACCAGTCATTCGACGTCAACTCCTGAAAGTCCCCACTGCTGGGGTGTTCGATCATCTTAATAATATAGTAAAAGTATATAATATAGTATACAGAAAGATTGACAAACCAAATATACCTATATTGCGAATGTGAGTGAAAGGGCTGGTAAGGGACGTCCCAGGCGGATATACATCGACCAAATAGGGGAGGTATTGGCAAAGGGGAAGATAAAAAGTACCCGGAACCGGCGTGGGTGCATGCAACGACTTATGAACGTTGATGGAGCAAAGGTGATCTGTCAGGATCGTGGCAAGTGGCAGTCCCCGGTCTCTGCCTACCCCTCTGGGATACAGGCGTGAGGTTATGTATGTATATAATAATATAGTCAGCGGTTTCGTAAATAGGTATGAAGCATTCATCAATCAAGCGGGCGTTCGCGAAGCAGTTTCCATGCAACTGTATTCTTTTACGTTACAAGCGACAAGCTGGATTGCCGTAAAACTATACCAATCGATATAAACCCTCTGTATGTCCCCATTGCAGGAGCACGGGGCACGGATCCGGGTTGGTGGAGAATTGTAAGACAGTGGCGGGCCTTACTGTCAGAAGTTATCGAGCCGCCCATCAGGCCTCCGACGTGGCTTAATGACTGCCATTAGATGACAGCCGGCACCAAAGGCTTAACGTGCCTTGCGAAGCACGAAAGCGCTCGAAAAAATGCCACTAGCGGTAGTTACGAGACGGTCACCCATACTGCACCTGACCGCGCCTGTTGTTGCTTAACTCAAGTGATTGATTCCAATCACTCGGTTTTTAACTAAACCACGAGCGCTTCGTTACCAGTCATTAGTTTTTTTTTTGTGAAGGGCACAAAGCGTTCTGTCAGAGAGAATACTCTCTCTAGTTGTCAACAACAGTGACTATTTAAAAACCTATTTAGAGGCTAAAAAAATCATCCATCCCGGGATTCGAACCCGCGACCTCTGGATATCCGTGCCAGCGCTCTTTCCAACTGAGCTAATGGGCGACTCACCGGCATCAGTGAAATTTCGAACCTCTTTACAATACTCTCTGTATTACGTACAGGCAGCAACATCTGGCTGAAGTAATTTGCATCACTTGCAGCCCCGAGTACCAGCTTTGCAGTTAGGTTTTACAACGGAATGATATCGCTGTACCCACATGATTATATATATATATATTTTTTAATGCACTATCCCGTCCTAAGGACAATTTTAAAAACCTATTTAGAGGCGCTCGTGGCCTAGGCGAACCGAGTGATTGGAATCAATCACTTGGTTAAGCAACAACAGGCGCGGTCAGGTACGGGATGGGTGAGAGTCCCGTGACTACCGCTAGTGGCATTTTTCCAAGCGCTTCCGTGCTTCGCAAGGCACGTAAAGCCGTTGGTGCCGGCTGTCATATAATGGCAGTCGTTAAACCATGTCAGAGGCCTTATGGGTGGCTTGATAACTTCTGACAGTAAGGCCCGCCACTGTCTTACAATCCTCCACCAACCCGGACTTGGCCCCCGTGGTGGAGTATGGCCTAACCTTCCTGCGATGCAGGAAGAGACCCGTGCCCCAGCAGTGGGGACATACAAGGGTTGATAACGTAACGTAACGTATTTAGAGGCTAAAAATTCCACCCATGCCGAGATTCGAACCCGCGACCTGAGCTAATGGGCTCAGTCGGAAATTTTAGCCTCTAAATAGGTTTTTAAGTCCTGCTCAGACCGGTGAATAAACTGGTCGTGCTCCCTATTGATGAGTTATCGGTGGAATCCTCCAACTAGGGGGTGGAATGTAAACGAGCCTTGTCGCCTGAATTCCGTCAGACACAGTAATAACGAGCCTGGTCGCCTGAATTCCGTCAGCAACCGTAATGTAAACGAGCCTTGCCACCTGAATTCCGTCAGCAACAGTGCTCGTTTACCCTAGTCAAACTCGAATATTAGATGGAAAGACGTATCTCCCACGGTACGGGGATTCGTGTGGGCGCCGCCAAAAAAATACCTGGATTAAATTACTGGAGATAAACATTTTTTTATCTTTAGGCTTCTGGTACTTTTTATAAGAATATTGTCAGAGATACAGCACAGAACTTAATGTGCTGTCCAATGTAAAAGATTAATAAAGTCTCTTTTTTCTGTTAGAGGACAGGATGCAAGCATTAGGTGGTTTTAGTCAATAGGAGTCCGACAGTACCAGGGCCTCGCTGCCCTGGCGTCCATGATGGATTTTCACCGTATGCCAAATAAAAAAATCAAAGCATATTCGAATTATGTACTACGAGTATACCATCTGACTGGTAGCTTCACCTGTCTAGAGTAGGAAGTTGCTACTAAATGCTGTATTAGTCACCTAGCATAGCACAAGAACCAGAACATGTAAAAATCTGGTTACATACACAAAATAAAGTTTACTGACAGAATTTACATAAAAAATAGGTACACAAGTAATAGGTTAAATTTAAGTAATTATTTAAAATGTTTGGAGTTATTAAAGTTATTTTAAATTTAAAAACTAATTTTTAAAAGAGTAACAAAAGAATAAAATTATAAATTCAGTTAAAAGTACAAAGCTTACTCTTGCGAGCAAGCGTGATGTGAGTGTGCGTGTGTGTGCGTGCATATGTGTGCGTGTGACTGTGTGTGTATATTTGTGTGTGCGCGTGTGTGTTGCATGACTGATGCAGTGTATCATTTTTAAAATAAAAAATAAAAGGTCTGAGAGAGTCTAACAAGGAATTGCATTAAAAACCACTAACCTATCCTGAGTTTGAACCTCTGGAAGGACTCCCGGTTGATCTGATCGAGTATCGACATCAGTGATATCGCAAATTCCACCAATATCGCTACTGTGTGCTCTTCTTTTCTGTTGGCGTCCTGTAAGTAAGAAAATTCATGGGTGAACAAAAAAAAAATCTCAGATTAAGTCAAAAAACCTATGGGTAAGATAGTCACCACAAATTAGAGTTGCTCTACGTCATAAATGGACTTAAATAATATAAAAAAAAATTATGTTATGAGTGTGAATGGTGACGAGTGTCACATCGTGTTACTGTAGTGTCTAAATTGTCCTTAAACGTTGTGTGAAAGACAAATAAACATTTCCATTTCTAGACTTTTAGTCCGGATCTACTTACGGGTGTTGTTATATCGGAAGAGTCCGACCAAGTTTCGCTCCGATTCACAAAGCTTAATCATGGTATAACAACACCCGTAAGTAGATCCGGACTAAAAGTCTACAATGCAAAGTTTTAGTTCAAAAATTTCCATTTCTATTTCTCGCTAACTGTGAAGGTAAACATCGAGAGGAAACCTGAGTGTTTGAGGTTTTTAAATACCTCAGAGCTTGAATTTGCCAATCCACGGTGGGCACGCGGGGCAATTAAGCTTTCTCTCTCTGAAGCCTGTGCCCTGCAGCGATTCGTTTACAGGCTACATTGTTACTCAAATCATGCAATATTAACGGCTGAACGGCTGGGCGTACAGACAGACAAAGATACATATTGAGACATAAGATGAGCTACTCAGCTACTTCGAAATATTAGGCCCTTACATATGAAGACCCCAGGGAAAAGGACAAACCACAAAACATAAAAAAGAGTAGAAATAAAGACATGACCCATTAGTATGAAAACCGGTGTGACCAAACTCGCACATATAAACCAAACGCACACTATAAATGCCAAACTACCATTGGTAAATAAAGATAATGCCAAAAAGGTCTATATCATAAAATTTCCAGTTAAATATGAACCTTTTAGTTATGTAAACAAGAATCAAAATCAATGGAAAATAATGAAATTAAGTTCTATCTAGTGTATAGTTAAGCGACTATACACTAGATGGAACTACCACCGCGTCTGATCTTCAAGAAGTTTAATGTGATAGGCCATAAAGTCGAAAATTAAAATTTGCATTGATTTCCTTGTTTATGTCATTACCAATTTAATTTAAAAATACAATGAAATACTACTAACCGATGAACTGTTTCGGCATGATTGGTAAATTTTTGTCCCCAACTCCTATTTTTACATTCTAAAACAGCACAAGAAGGCATTTTGGTAGAGTTTTTACGATTGTTTTCAATACAAAAAACAAACGACAACTGAGGTAAGAAGAACTGTCAGAGACTACGCATTTGCAATACATGCGAGGCACGCGGGCACCGCCCACTTACGACTTCTACTCTTTTATGTTCTGTGGGACAAACTAGTCAAGCAACAAACATTTATATTGCATTTTGAAAGTTTGACTTATGCTACTTTTTCCCTGTATGCGAACTTGGTTTTTACCCTGACTAACTTGGTTTTTACCCTGTTTGGTTTACTATATTAAAAATAACGGAAATTCGCTACAAAACTGCATTCACACATTAGTTTTTCCTTGGAGTCTTTATATGAAATTGGCGTTTTGTAGGAGGGTATAAATGCGTTTTTTTGTATCAAAGTATGTATCACAGCTAAAGCACCTCGTATTACTAAATTTTAATTGGAATCAAAGAAGAAGAAGGTTCTAAATTCGAGCCGTTTGTAAAGTTTAATCTTTGGACATAACAATGTCTACTTACAATTTGTTCCTCCTTCCCAGGCCTCAGTCCTGAAGCAATCATGTATGTGCTCCCGATAGTTTTGATTTTCTCAATAGAACTGAACTTGGGCTTCAGTAGAAGCTGAAACAATAGTAAGCGATTAGCTTCATTATTACAATAGGTTGCACTTTATGTACAGTCAGAAGTCAACAAAGAGTCATCATCGTCAGGCTATACTAGTACACTGCTGGACATAGCCCTCCCTTAAAGAGCGCCACGTTGTGCTATCATAGGCGGTAATGCTCATTATTGTATTCGGGGCGATTCAAACTGGATTAAATAGTTTCACTTGGATTTATTTTAAAGGAGTAGTTTTGCACAGTCAGACATTACAAGGCAGTCGAATTAAGAGAGACATGAAGACCATGGCAGTAGCGCACCTAGCGGCGGTCTTTAGTACTAACATGACAGTTTAAACTGGTTGGTTTTACCACTTTTCTAACACCCATACTCCCCACGCTGGGCATGCGGGTCGGGGATCGCAGTTCGGTGGAATTGTACTGCAGGGGGCGCTGCTGCCCACCCCCCGGTTTGTGTATAACAAAGAGTCTAAATGCTACATTGTATTTTATTTATTTGGGTTATAAACAGTAGCATATTTGCATAAATCAGGCTTCATTAAACATTGAACCACTACTTAATCAACGGATAACTTACAAGAATCAGTTGCTCTCTGAATGGGTAATAATAAAAAATAAAAAAATTTAAAAAGAACTTTCTTTAAAAGTAAAATGTGCTAATGATACGAATACATAATATTTAGTTCACACTTTTGAAATGGTCGGAGCCTCAGCATTAATGCTGTTGTTCAGTCTTCGCCGGGATTTCCTACAGTTATTCTTAGCAAATATGTATCATTGAAAGGAGCGCTAGTGGCCTAGTGAAACTTAGTGATTAAAATCAATCACTTAGGTTAAACAACAACAGGCACGGTGAGTTGCTGGACGGGTGACCATCGCTAGTGGCATTTTTGACGAGCGCTGCCGTACTTCTCAAGGCACGTTAAGCCGACTGTCATAGAATGGCAGTCGTTAAGCCATGCCAGAGGCCTTATGGGTGGCTTGATAACTTCTGACAGTAGGGCCCGCCACTGTCTCAAATCGTCTCATCCTCCGCCAACCCGGACTTGACCCCGTGGTGGAGTACATCCTAACCTTCTTGCGATGCAGGAAGAGACCCGTGCCCCGGCAGTGGGGACATACAAAGGGTTGCTATCATTATCATTGAAAAAAGATGCATATAAAATGCAACTTTTTATCATAGCTGGTAGGACTGTATGTGGTGCAGGCTAAATTTCACTGTTCAAAATTTCACTGATGCCGGTATTCGCCCATTAGCTCAGTTGGAAGAGCGCTGGCACGGCTGGCCCTGGCCAAAGGTCGCGGGTACGAGTCGCATGGGTGGAATTTTCAGCCTCTAAATAGGTTTTTAAAATTGTCCTTAGCACGGGTTAGTGCAATGAAAAGAATATAAAATGGTGTTACCTTGTCGAAATCGCAAATAATCTCGTTCAGTAGCCGGAGGCACTCCAGGCCTTGCTTGTTGACGTCTGTCTCGTCGTAGAACTCCTTATAGTTGGGTATGGAGGCGAACATCACCGCTATGCACGAGTACCGCTCGTGATACAGGTCCTCCTGAAAGAGCGGCACAAGAAACTGTTATCATAAAGCTGGATTTAGCGACAGGGATGCTTTTGAACTCGGGGGCGAGTCTCCAAGACGCATAATTATACTAAGGGCCTGCGCAGATGAGGGACTATTCCCCGGGTACTTTTTTGTCCGTCGATATAGATCTCTTATAAATGGTATCGAGTAACGCACACGAAGGACTAAAAGTACCCCGTACAAAAAGTCTCTCAAGTTACCTAGGACATTAAGAGACCGGAATGGACAAAAGTTCGGTGTTCTCTTATAAAACGCTTTTTCTTTTTCAACTTTATGTAAATTACAACACAATGTAATTTCAGAATATTTGCTTCCATAGCGTACGCTTCACTCAATTTCCAGGGAACAAAATGACCGCGTTAAGTCCGCGACAAGTACTCGCAGGATATTTTTTACAATTCAGGGACTTTTGTCCCTCGGGCACAAAAGTCCCTCGTCTGCGCAGGACTTAAGCTTTACAAAACCACATTATTACATTTTGTCACATTTTGAAAATTCGCGCATAAATTCATTTAACTCCTTCTATGAAATCTACCTCTGGAATTGGAAACATATTATTGTCCGTACTGTAGAGTTGACGAATTAGAAATTATTGTCAGATTACAGCCCATATGTGAAGTTGTAGTAACAATGCTACACGCTAAAGTGTAGAAAAATATCGTGAGGAAACTCTCGTGTCTGAAGTGTTATCATACCTTAGCGCCTGCTACGTATGTAGCTAAAGATTACATGTATGCCATCTTTAAACGCTTATAAGTGCTGGGGGGCGAGTCTCCAAAATACATAGTTGTTCAATGGAGTCATATTAGTCGGGTATTGGTCGTTTCATTCACAATATCGGTAGCCTAGTAACCGATCGCATTGCAATGATATAACCCGTGCAACTTAACTCGGCGCCTCGCGCGATTATATCTTCTTCACGAGACATGCCTATTTGATTTGCGCGGGTTATGCCCCTGGAATGACTATGTACTGCTATTGCTTTGTAGCCTACCAATTTAAGGCACATAACCACTGAGTGCTACCAGAGATGAATTATGGCACTGCGACATGGTCTCTTGCTATAGGCCTCATAAGAAAGCTCAAGGTCACGCAATGAGTTATGGAAATGGCTATGTTTTTTGAACTAAAACTTTCGTAAGCACAACACATTGTAAACTTTTAGTCTACAATGTGTTGTAGATCGTAAGTAGATCCGGACAGATGATGATGATAGTCCCGACCGATTTCGCTCACGGCGGCTACTTCAACTCTCATTTTGGTGGCGTTGATGCGCTCGCATATGACTCGCATAACCTACCTTTTTTGTGAAGGTTCTGTTTCAGACATGCGAGCACTCCGTCGATATAAGTATAGTCGATCGCAGCAGGTGGACGGGCTTCGGACTAAAAGTCTACGCTCGGAATTTCAGGAGACCGAATCAGAAAGGATCCATGGAGGAGAACTATGTCCAGCAGTGGACTTCTTGTGGCTGAATGATCATATGATGCTTTTGAACCCTTAATCAGGCATGGGCAGAAATCATTTTTCATTGCTTTCAGATCTTATTTAAAGGTGATAAGGTTCAAAAGATCGATTTATTCTTTTTAATTTTCTCTATTGTTTCTTATACCCTCTGCGGCTGACTGGTAGAAAGTGATTATATCGTTAAGTCCGCTGTATCGTACACTTGTTTAAGTGAAATAATAATCATACCATGGCCTGGTTAAGATAAGAGAAAATAGGAATATTCTATTATTATTCCTCGTTAGTAGGTAACATGAGTGATTAGCATGCCAGACGTCGTGGGTTCGATTTCCACTGGGGCCGCCATTAGGAATCGTACCTACGTAAATTCTTCACGTTGAAATTATTTTCTGTTTTTTTAAAAAAAAAACACATTTTATTTTTGTCTAGTTTATTGTCTTTATTAAGGACAACAAACAGAAGTATTATATGTCTTGAACAGATATTTATGGGGATTATGTAACATCATGTATAACTGACGCTATCTCACAGACCAAGCTTTCTGGCGTATATGTAGTAGTAGTTAGACCTAAGATTTCCGCACTTAGCCTCATAGTTGGGCCATTGTACGTAGCAAGCGCTGAGGTACGCTAACACCTCAGACACTAGGGTTTCCTCACGATGTTTTCCTTCACCGTCAGCGAGTAGTATTGCTACTATAATGTCACAATGTACATAACTTAGAAAACAAAGTCATTGGCACATGCCGGGGTTCGAACGAAATCTTATTAGGTTTACATATGGCAACTGATGTTTTTGGTTTTAAGATGATTTGAGAAAAGATGGTCAGAGTGGAGTTTTTTTTTTCCGCTGCCTTTTTCTCCACTACAATACAGCCCGAAGGCGGCGGCTTACATTTTACATTGACATTCAGCAAACAGAATGTAAATTCTTTACGTTGAAATAAAATGATTTGAATTTGAACCCACGACCTCCCGATTGAGAAGCCGGCGTATATATCTGCTATTTACATGCAGTAACGCGCATAACGTAAGAGAAAGTGAAAGTGTTTTAATTAGGAGAAGAATTCTTACCTCCGAAGCCACTGAAGTGAGAAAATGCTGCGCCACGTGAGCAGGGAGGATGTTTTCCAGAAGAATCTGTAAATATGAACAAACTCGTTTTATATTCTCCTTCTTACATAAGTAGATAGATAGATAGAGAACACTCTTACATAACAATGGAAATTACGCAGATATTTTTGAATCTACGAGTACGGACGGCGGCCTAATCACTAAAAGTGATATCTTCCAAGATACCTTGGGATGGACTGGACTAATACATTGGAGAAGGAGTACATGTACAAACACACAAATTGATAATTTCAGAGGTACGTCAATACAGGCTAAATAACACTGTAAATATTATATTAAATTAACAGCAGATACCTTATGTAGGTATCTGCTGTTAATTGAATACATACATGAATACATACATACATAAAGCGCTCGTGGCATAGGCGAACCGAGTGATTGGAATCAATCACTTGGTTCAGCAACAACATGCGCGGTAAGGTACGGGATGAGTGAGCGTCCCGTGTCTACCTCTAGTGGCATTTTTCCGAGCGCTTCCGTGCTTCGCAAGGCACGTTAAGCCGTTGGTGCCGGCTGTCATATAATGGCAGTCGTTAAGCCATGTCAGAGGCCTTATGGGCGGCTTCATTACTTCTGACAGGAAGGCGCGCCACTGTCTTACAATCCTCCACCAACCCGGACTTGGCCCCCGTGGTGGAGTATGGCCTAACCTTCCTGCGATGCAGCAAGAGACCCGTGCCCCAGCAGTGGGGAAATACAAGGGTTGATAACGACCTACATACATTAATAATTTACATAAAATATAGAAGAAGAAAAAAATATTAATAAAATATACATAAGGTAGCCACTGAGTGGTGGCCAAGCAAGGTCGACGACGGTCGGTGGGCAGACCGCCACAGTTAACAGTAGATTATCAGACTGTTAGCGTTCGGGAAACCGGCGGTAAGTGCAGAAATCTCAGGTCTAACTAACTAGCCCGTGATTGACTACCATGCAAGAGGTCCCGGGTTCGAATCCCGGCTGGGAAAAAAAAGCCCAGGTCTTGGATGCTTACATGTTTGTGATGTCGTTGTTTCTGGTTCCCACGGCACTAGGCGTGATCGTTGCAAAGACGAACCGTTTTATAAGACTGTTTTGTGTTCCGCGACGATAGGACCGTTTTACGTTTCATTCTAAAGCAGTGCCAGCGTTTGTTCGTCGCGAGACCAATCCTTAGATTGTTTGACGCGAATATGTCCTTTAATACTATATTAATAGAGCCTAGAACGTAATGAGATCATTGCGACGTCGTCGTCGTCGGCTCCTTGCTCGTTCCGTTCGTTTTGGTCTGTGATACAATAAAGTAATATTTATGTCTATGAGTATGAGTATACAGTCGAATATCGTCTAAAACAACTTATTTTTTCCGATCTTTCGTGATTTCGTCTCGTTCGCAAAGCGATGGTCATTGCTGTGTATCTTAATGTCGTTGGTATAGAGTCTAAGGTCGTTTAGCAATAAACGGCAACGAGTCGCGAGGCTCGCTCGCTCGATCGCGCAGCTCGTGGGTGACGGTTATTGTTTACATTTTTTCAGTTTGAATTAATAATTCAATGCTACTTACTGATTGTGAATGTTAATTATGTAATTTTGTATTTAGTTTTTAATCAAGTTAAAGTTTAGTTTTAATGTTTAGTCCAAAGCCTGGAAAGGTATGTAGGGAAGTTCATTCATTTAAAGAAAAAAATATTGAAATCGAACGAAAAACATTAACTAGTCCTCAACCTCATTCCGCAACCATTTCTTTTACTAGTCTTCGAGACGAATGTCGACGAGACGAAACGAGAGTTTCTCTCGTTTGACCGTCCTCTGCGCCTTGCTCGTTCGCATACAATGAAACCAGTTGCGAACGAGGACCGTTTCGACGACCTGTTTTCGTTCCAGACAAAACGGTTGCGTTTTGTCGTCGAAAAATAGGACAACGACCCACTCGTACACGGCACAGGGTATCCTAGTGTGGGGCCAGAAGCAATGTATGTGCTTGTATGTAAATGTTGATGTAATGTAATTGAAGTACCTTATTGATCCCCCGCATGGTCTCGACCTCCTCCTGCTCGAACTTGAGCTTGTCCTTCCAGAGGAAGTCTGTGCGCGACGTGAACTCGATCTGGCGGTCCAGGATGTGAAGCAGCAGAGCCAGGAACGCCAGAGCCAGCCCCGCCTTGGCCGCGTACGGGAGCATGGAGAATCTCAAACAAAAATACTTGCCTTTACAGTCTGTTAGCTTTCTAAAAACCTATTTAGATTATACTATTTTAATTTTAATGCACTAACCCGTGCTAAGGACAATTTTAAAAACCTATTTAGAGGCTAAAAATTCCACCCATGCCGGGATTCGAACCCGCGACCGCTGGCTATCCGTGCCAGCGCTCTTTCCAACTGAGCTAATGGGAGACTCACCGGCACCAGTGAAATTTCGAACCTCTTTACACTATTCTCTGTATTACGTACAGGCAGCGACATCTGGCTGAAGTAGATTGCATCACTTACAGCCCCGACTACCTACTTTGCAGTTAGGTTTTTACATCGGAAGCCGCTAAATAGGTTTTTAAAACCTATTTAGAGGCTAAAAATTCCACCCATGCCGGGACTCGGACCCGCGACCTCTGGCTAACCGTGCCAGCGCTCTCCCTTCTGAGCTAATGGGCGACTACCCGACATCAGTGAAATTTTTAATTATATATATAAAAAAAAGTTTTATTACGATACAGCGCTACGAAAAGCGCTGATAACAATATACGTGAGTTTATTGTTATCAAGGGTTGATAACAATAAACTCACTTGTCCCTTTTCCAAACTAGGATACCCTGTGCTATTGTAACCAGGCAAGAAATTCACAAACTGTTTCTATAGTATAATCCAGAGAAAGCAAAGTAATATAATAGTTATCACCATAAATTGAATAAAGGATTATTCTACCTATTATACCATTGCCTGGCAAAAGGTAAAATTTAAAATGTCGAATATCCTGCGATGTAATTTAAATAAGACTTTTAAAAACCTATTTAGAGGCTAATAATTCCACCCATGCCGGGATTCGAACACGCGACCTCTGGCTACCCGTGCCAGCGCTCTTCCAACTGAGCTAATGGGCGACTACCCGACATCAGTGAAATTTCGAACCGCTTTACAATACTCTCTGTATTAGGTACAGGCAGCGACATCTGGCTGAAGTAGATTGCATCACTTACAGCCCCGACTACCTACTTTGCAGTTAGGTTTTTACATCGGAAGCCTCTAAATAGGTTTTTAGAACCTATTTAGAGGCTAATAATTCCACCCATACCGGGACTCGGACCCGCGACCTCTGGTTAACGGTGCCAGCGCTCTCCCAACTGAGCTAATGGGCGACTCACCGGCATCAGTGAAATTTCGAACCGCTTTGCAATACTCTCTGTATTACGTACAGGGAGCGACATCTGGCTGAAGTAATTTGCATTACTTGCAGTCTGTCAGCTTTTAAATAAAAATGTCGTCGTCGACAGGCTATACTAGTCCACTGCTGGACATAGCCCTCCCCTAATGAGCGCCATAGCGCCCTGTAAATATAAATGTAAATACTAGAAATAAACATAAACTTTTGTTGCCACTATTAAGGCTGGCAAAGGTTAATGGCCTTCAGATAACATAGCATAAACTCGCGCCTGTATTCCGATAGCCACTCGCTACGATCATGACAGATCTTTTTCGCTGCTTTAGTACATTCGTATTACGTATGTGCACTCTAGATAGATAGATAGATTGTGCGCGTGAGTGTGTGTGTGTGTGTGTGTGGATGTGTGTGTGCGTGTGGGTGTGTGTATGTGTGAGGGTGTATATATTTGTGTGTGTGTGTGTGTGTGTAAATAGGGGTGGCGTTTGAATGGAAATAAATAGTGTATCTAACTTACTGCTCCAAACTGTAGCTGAGCTGGTAGTGATGGAACAGGCTGGCCGTGCTGAACAGAGCTATGTGGAAGATGAGTCCTGACGTCATCAGCAGCAGCTTGAGAATGAAGTCCGCGCGAAGGAATACTGAGATGGAAGCGAGAGTCAGAACCGAGCTGTAGAGGTAGATCTGGAAAGGAGATGATGCTTGTTAAAGTAGTTAGGCAGGTGTTGTCTTCAGGACCGCGTTACAGAAAACTACAATTCGTTGTTTCCTGAAAAGCGGCCTTGAAACATTTATTAAGACTTCAGCTAGTATTTTGTAGTAGGTACATTCATTCTTATACTTACCACAATTTAGGAAATTTAACCCGACATTAACGTAATATATTATGATAGTCGTAATTCAATTCAATTCTGATTTGAAACACTGTAGGTACATCGACAACCCCCACCTCCTTTCTAAGTGGATAAATGTCATGTGTTTAAATAGACGGACTAAGCAGAACTGTTTTTTACGTAGGCAATTTCAATTGTTGTAGATTAGAAGAAAACTGTCCACTGTAGTTCATCGAATAAAATAAAATTTTAACTAACTTGAACACCTTAGCAGCTACTCACACACTGCTTCATTGTGACATTGTGCTTCTTCACAGTAAGGCCCGCCACTGTCTTACGATCCTCCACCAACCCGGATTTAGCCCCTGTGGTGGAGTATGGCCTAACCTACCTGCGATGCAGGAAGAGACCCATGCCCCAGCAGTGGGGTCATACAAGGGTTGTTATCAAAAATACTGCTTTGATGAGCTATACATAAAGATTTTGTGTTCCACTTACAGGCGCCGCCTCCATATCAGGGAAGAAGCGGTAGCTTGCTGTGATGTTGTTGAGTGAGTATGTGGCTATCTGGAATACTTCATCGTTGGCGATCAAGTCGGTCTGGAACTGCAACAAAGTTAGATTAATCCCAGCAGTACAACGAAATTCTACTGCGCTGATATTGCTGTGATATCCTACAAAGTTCCCCTTCAAACTATTACTATGTGTATAGGTATACCAGAACAAGGGGAAAATCCTTCGAGGAAGGGCGCTTCTTTCCCGAATCGTCTCGGGTGCACCTTTTTTCATTGACGATTCCGGAAAAACGGATTTAAAGTACATAATTATATTCTTTATTGTACACCAGAGCACATATTATAAAACATATTTAAAGTTCTTGATAGGTGACTGCAGATGAATTATTTATATTCCGTAAATACATCAATGACGCCTCTGTCAACCATAAACTCCGAAATAAGCTGGACCATGCGAAATTCTTCCAATTTTATTTGACATTATGAAAAATTAAAATATAAATAGTGGTTGACATGTGTTTTTTTTTTCTTAAATTACACCTGGCTATATCCCAATCTAAATATTTTGAATGTCATGATACGGTAGACCTTTCTGTAGCCCAAAAACTTACCAAAGTTATGACAGCACACGCAGCAACCAGTAACACTGATACCAGAAACATTGTCAATCTGATGTAGCGGCCATTAGCTACCACCTGAAACATTACAAGCAATATAAGTATGAGAATATGGTAGATATTCACTACACAGTTTGGCAATAAGTGTTATCTGGATTTGCCACAGAGATTTATTTGGATTCATTTGAATAGCATTTTAGCAAAGTATGGTACATTATGTACGCTCGTGGCCTAGGCGAACCGAGTGATTGGAATCAATCACTTGGTTAAGCAACAACAGGCGCGGTCAGGTACGGGATGGGTGAGCGTCCCGTGACTACCGCTAGTGGCATTTTTCCGAGCGCTTCCGTGCTTCGCAAGGCACGTTAAGCCGTTGGTGCCGGCTGTCATATAATGGCAGTCGTTAAGCCATGTCAGAGGCCTTATGGGCGGCTTGATAACTTCTGACAGTAAGACCCGCCACTGTCTTACAAACCTCCACCAACCCGGACTTGGCCACCGTGGTGGAGTATGGCCTAACCTTCCTGCGATGCAGGAAGAGACCGGTGCCCCAGCAGTGGGGACATACAAGGGTTGATAACGAATGGTACATTATAGATTGTAGATAAGCAGTTGTTCAAGATTTTATAAGTCTCTATAATGTCACCCTTCTTCAGGCTATATTATGTAGTCCACTGCTGGACATAGCCCTCCCCTAATGATGGCCATAGCGCCCTGTCTTATACCATCATTGGGGGTTAGTGCCCAAAATCCCCACGCTGGGCATGCGGGTTGGGGATTGCAGATTGGTGGCATTGTACTGCAGGGGGCGCTGCTGCCCACCCCCCAGTTTGTGTCCCTTAGTCGCCTTTTACGACACCCGCGAGAAGAATTTGGGTTGGTGCTATTCTTTAAGCCGACACCACACATAATTTCACCCGTTGCAACAAAAATATCAAAGAGTCAAACAAAAAAAAGAGTACAAAAAAAACAAAATAACAGATATAATAACTAGATTCAGAGAGCTAAAATGGAAACAGACGGGCAAAAAGGCAACTGACTGCTATTTACTAGTTAAAGAAAAGTGGGAAAACCAAGGAAAAGATGGAAATAGTCTAGTCCAAACTGAAGAAAGCAAGTCAGAGACAGAGAAGAAAGGAGTAAACAGGGGGAGGCCTACGCCGAGGAGGGGACTTCCATATATATAATGTTAGTAAGTAATTATTAATTAACAAATAATATTGATTGGTATTAGATGGTGCCGGCTGCCATCGATAGATGGCAGTCATAAGGCCAAGTTAGAGGCCTTAAGGTGGCTTGGAAACTTCTGACAGTAAGACCAGCCACTAGTCTTGAAAGCCTCCACCAATCCGGTTTTGGCCCCGGTGGTAGAGTATGGCCTATACCTTCCTCAGAGAAGAGACCAGTGCCCCTTGTTGGGGTTATAATGGGTTAGTATTTCTTAATGAGTACCCAATATAATTAACAATGACTACCCACAGTAATGGACCGTACTCTACCCGAGTCCACCGCAACTGTAACGCTGCCCAAACGTCGAGAGATAAGGTAATTACGTTTTACCTAATAAATAATCGCGATTTGACCCGTTTAATATATAACTATTTATAATGGGTTGATGATGATGATGATGAATATATAATATTAAAATGCATGAAATCACAATAATATTATATTTATATTCGTTTCGAATATAATGTGATTAACTCAGTTAATAATAATAAGAATATTATAATAATAATTGATTCCGTTTTGGATAATTAAGTAAAGGCTTTTTTACTTACCTGCCCAGGATGAGTGCAGTTGTCATACATGCCGTTCAGCATGGGAACATCAGATAGAGGGTGCAAGCCCCGGCTTAGGTGTCCGTCACACCAAGACAGGTAGACAAACACCAGCAGAGTGACGAACGTTGGCCCGAACGATGCATAGAGAACTATGCTTCTGGAAATTGTAAATTATGTTTGTTAATAGAGACAAAGAAAGCAAGTTCGTTTTACTATGGGTTTGTACCTTATAAGATAATGTAAGAATATGACTATCTCCTTGGTAAAGCGGTGGCACATTTGATTATGATGTCGGAGTATTTATATTTTGGAAACCACTTAGAATAGGAGAAAAATAATATTATTTTTTCCCTTAATTTTTTACTCTCGGACCACATTTATCAAAAGCATAGAATGGTTTATAATTACTAAAAAATTTACACTATGCAAGCGAAATAGTATGAGAGATGTAATAGCTGTCTTAGTTAGTTAGTTAAACCTGAGATTTCCGCACTTAGCCTCATAGTTGGGCCATTGTATGTAGCAAGCGCTGAGGTACGGTAACACCTCAGACACTAGGGTTTCCTTATGATGTTTTCAGCCATCAGCGAGTAGTATTGCTACTATAATTTCACAAATGTACATAACTTAGAAAACAAAGTCATTGGTACATGCCGGGGTTCGAACCCACGACCTCCCGATTGAGAAGCCGGCGTTCTACACCGCTCCGCTACCACCGCTCTTAATAGATGTCTTAAGGAACTTTCTTTTACATATTATGTCCCACTGCAAGGCACAGGCCTTCTTCTTCCCAGAGAGGATGGGCTTAATTACGACGATTGGCCATCGCGGATTGACAATTTCAAGTGGAAAGGTTTTTGAACACCTCAGACACTCAGGTTTTCTCATGAGATTTTCCTTTACACTTAGCGAGTGGTATTGCTACTATAATTTCACAAATGAATAGTACCTAATAAATTTTAAGTAAAGTACTTACTTTGGTATAATCAGCAGCTGCATGAAGCCCATGAGAGTAAAGAGTCCAGCGACACACGCTACATTGTACTTGAACTGGTAATCGGGCTGACTGCGATACTGGTGCTCCTGAGTTGGGTTCTTGAACCAGAGGGTGACTCGGTTCATGCCTTCTGTATTGTTGCTGCTGCATGGAAGAAGGGAACAGTTTAGTCGAGGTAAATACTCTGGGCTTTCTGGGTGAAACTGGAAAATTGGAAATGGAGCTATTGAAGAACAGAAAGAAAGAAAACAAGCGAAGATCGAGACAAAGCCGGTCTCCTAGGTTTGAAAATGGAACATAAAAAATAGAATCACAAACTTTTTCTAACCTGCAATCGCAACATGTCGTCCGTTGTGGCAGGAGGTTTTGCTCGATCATCACCAAACTCTGAAGGTAAAATTTTCATCGTTTTATAATTTATTTTATCATAAACCTAGATTTTGCAAAAGTTATTATAGCGAAATGTTTTGTTAGTCCTTTTTTTTATTTGTGTTTTGTTTATAAACAAAACAAGTGACGTTTGAAGGATGCGTTCAAATACAGAATTTAATTTCGGTTTCGTTCAAAAAAAACTTACGGAAATTCCAATATTTTTAGCCAGTGTTGAGTCGGTGATGTTAGCGAAAGGTTTATCTGCTCCCCAGCATTCCACATACTTGGTCATTTTACTTGACGGACGGGATCTCGAAGGGACTCCTGGAATAGCTGTAAAAAGTACACCATGTTACCTGGGATGATATAATAGGTGATTGTGTTGGGCGCGTAACCAATAGGTAGGTAATCACACTCTGAGGCCAGATTTAATTTTGATGAGCCCAAAAACTTAAAAGTTTGGATTCTTTTAGAAGAAGCCAAGTAGAAATAAATAAATAAGTACATTAAAGTACGATTTTCCTCAAACTTCTGTTAATTTCTTTTCTTAGACTAGGAGGGAATGTAGATACAGCAGCTTACAGAAGACCATTCCATAAAATAAAGTAAATACCTAAACGATTAGAGGTTTCGGTAAAACAATTCGTAAAGTTTCACTTCCAATTAGTTATACCTACCTACCTACTATGTTTCCTGCCAATTTCTAACCAGGAACCAGACAAAAAAAAACTATGTCCCAGACTGTAGCGTCAGAGTGGCCCCTTCGCCCCTATAGTGTGAGCAAAGGTGCCACAGGACGCTGTCATCATACTTATCGCATTACGTTAGATGCCAATGTCGTACAACCATCTTGGGTAATAGCTAAGCCTTCTAACGTCAAAAGTCGAGACTTTCCAATACATTAATTCCCACGACACAGGGTATCCTATAGTGTGGGGCCAGAAGCAATGTATGTGCCTGTATGTAAATGTTATGTTATGTTGTGTTATGAATTGTCTCATTCTGACATTTCGTCGGTTGCTGTGTGGTGTCGGCCTATAGAATAGCACCAACCCAAATTCTACCCGCGGGTGTCGTAAAAGGCGACTAAGGGACACAAATCGGGGGGTGGGCAGCAGCGCCCGCTGCAGTACAATTCCACCAAACTGCGATCCCCAACCCGTATGCTCAGCGTGAAGATTATGGGCATTAACCCCCAATGGTGGCACAACCTTGCGCTATGCCGCTCATTAGGGGAGGGCTATGTCCAGCAGTGGACTAATATAGCCTGAAGAAGAAGAAGACCTTTCATCGAAGAAGAAGAAGAAGAAGACCACAAAACGCGTGACTCGCGTCATCGTACTACCTATGCAGGTTTTTCTATTCTATATCCTAAGTATAATAATTATTATTTTTATTTATTTCGAACAACAAGATTCATATTTGGTTAGTAGGTGCAATTAAAACTTATATTATGTTAGTAGCAGCAGGAAAATTTTATTTATTTACATACGTCAAGGCCTGTTGCGTGCAACCTAGCCTACAGCAGTGGTTGATGTATGCGAAGTCGACCCGCGCCGCGATCATCGCTAGGGCACTGTTGGCGCTGCCCTGCACCCTGCTCACTAGTGACGCGCCACGCTACGCATGATCGCGTAGAAACAATATACTTGCGCGTCCGCGAACATGCTGGAGGCGCTACAATGGCGAGGCAGCCCGATCAGTATCCTGAACGCATAATTGTACTGAACGCGGAGAGCCCTGTCAGCTTTTTCAGTTTAACTAACCCACAGACTGCCAGTGTAGAAGGAGGTGCAGTAAGCTCTAAATAGATTCACTTTCACCACCGGTGAACACCGCCTGAACGTGTGAACGGTTAAAACCATATTGGTTCTAACCGACAGGGCCCTGCGCGCTCTCTCTCTACATCAGACAATATAGTTTAGCCTAAATGATCACCTGTACCCATAATGGGGCTGATAGCGCCGATGATGGAACCGCTGCGGCTCTTCGGCTTTCCTCCGCCAGTCGATCCATTCAGCATGGCCTCTCCACCAATCTCAAAGGCGACAGTCTTGACACCATCGGCCCGGACGGACGCTCGGCGACTCAACTCTGGAATTCATGTACTTATTAAAAACCTATTTAGAGGCTAAAAGTTCCACCTATGCCGGGACTCGAACCCGCGACCTCTGGCTAACCGTAACCGTGCCAGCGCTCTCCCAACTGAGCTTCTAATGGGCAAGTACTGGCAACAGTGAAATTTCGAACCTCTTTACAGTAGCGACATCTGACTGAAGTAATTTGCATCACTTGCAGCCCCGAGTAGGTACCTATTTTGCAATTAGGTTTTACATCGGAATGATATCGCTGTACACATGATTATATTATTTTTGTTGCACTAACCCGTGCTAAAGACGATAAATAGGTTCAGTACATAGGTTTTTAAGTTAGGTTTGTTAATTTTTAGTTAGGTACGTAGACCAGGTACACCCCCTAGGGGGTGCCATAAAAAAAATTGAATTTAACTTCAACGTTTCACGATTTCTTTTGTGGACGGTGGGGATCAACTCGATAGAGTGGAATTTTACGTAAAAGAGGGGCTGGACGTCCCACAATCAATCCCCGACATGATTGATTGGCGGTCCGTCGGTCGTCGGCCTGCAATTGCGGGCACCCAGCTCTGAAGTAGGCATGTTAGTGTTTATTGCTGGTAAGTCCCTATTTACCAGCAATAACACTAACATTGTAAATTGACATTTAACAAACAATGTAAATTCTTTGTGTTGAACTAAGTTATGATCTAAGGTTTATTGAGACCCAATTTTCGTCCGACTCACCTCCGGCGTTGGTGCGAATGGATTCAGTCCTCAGCACCTTCGTATTGGAATTCATGTGCATGCCTTCATGCTCTGACGCTCCAAAGATATGCTGCGAATGGGCGGGAGAGATGCTGCCCTTGGATCGTTCACCTCCACCCGTAGTTCTAACCGATTCGGTCCTCAAGACTTTGGTGTTTGTATTCATGTTATTCACGCTATCCTGCTCTGACGTGCCGAAGCTGTGTTGAGAGGGAGCGGGTGAGATGCTGTCCTTGTGCTTCGTCGGTGACACGTCGTTGTAGATGGAGCTGACAATGCTAGACTTGCGGTCCACCGTGCAGACGGATAGGCGGCCGTTTTCTGATATGCCTGGTGGTCTCTGTGGAGATTAAGCTAAATTGACACATTGTAAAGAGATGGATTTTGGGTGTTAATAATTGAATTATGTTCAGATAGTGAAGAGAACCTGCTTTCTTAGGAACTCCAAGGGGCTAAAGACCGCGTGGTGGTTCCAGCTATCGCTTGACCAGTGGGTAGACCTGCACGAGTTCCATATATGATCTTACTACTGTAGTTCTGTTGTGCAGGACAATCCTTTTGTGTCGGGATTTAATATCCTGATCATTTATATGTAAAACTAAAGTACTTCCAATAAACTGGCATTGCTGTTAGAAATGTTATAGTGTTATTGTATGGAATCAGGCGTTACTTTGCGGAAATCCATAATAGCATTAAGATGTGAAAATTACTTTGAAAAATTCCGCTAAAAAATTTTTTGCCGGAATTTAGCAAAGTAATTTTCATATCTTAATGCAGTTATAGTGTTAACTAAAAGCTTAACGTTGGCGAAACATCCTATCCTACTAATATTACGCGAAAGTTTATACCTTAGTATGGATGGATGGATGTATGTATGTTACTCTTTCACGTAAAAAATACTGAATGGATTTTAATTAAACTTTACGATAATAAAACTTCTACGTCAGAATAACACATAAGCCACTGGCGCGCGCTGCCAAAACCGCTAGCGTTGCACATTATGTACCTAATGTGTGATGGAAATTGAAAAAAAAATCATGTAAACTAGTTTATACGAGCATAAGATAAGATAAGAATATTTTTGAACTAAAACTTTCGTAAGCACAACACATTGTAGACTTTTAGTCCGGATTTACTTACGGGTGTTGTTATATCGGAAAAGTCCGACCAGGTTTCGCTCCGATTCGCAGAGCTTAATCATGGTGAGCAGAGACGGAGCTCGCGTCGTCGGTTGCTTGTCTCACACTGACAACCAACCGTGAGACAAGCAACCGACGACGCGAGCTCCATCTCTGCTCACCATGATTAAGCTCTGCGAATCGGAGCGAAACCTGGTTGGACTTTTCCGATTTAACAACACCCGTAAGTAAATCCGGACTAAAAGTCTACGATAAGAATATTCTTTATTGTACACCAGGAAAAAACAAACATAAAATAATTACAAAGATACAGTTCAATTGGCACCCCTATTGTTTAGAGCAACTTCTTCCAGACAACCGACGATGGCGAGTTGCCTAAGGAAAAGTGCGACGGGTAGAGCATACTGCAGTAGCTACCTATAGGCCTATAATTAGGGCTCCGCATAGTTACCGTATTTTTTATGTTGACAATATTGTCAGGCTGATATATTTTTCAAATGCGACCACAAAAAGTATTTATGTGCTAATTTTAATGTCACAATGTTAGCTCATTTCTACGCCACGCTAATATAAGCTAGTCGAAATACTAATCCTGCGCAGACGAAGTCGCGGGCACCAGCTAAGTAGTTTTGAATAAAGAGAAAAACATTTTTTCAAAGATATTTTATTCCAGTAGATACTTCATTCATACCCCTAGGGTATCTCGGTAGTCTCAAAATAATGAACGATGAGCCGAAATAACACGGGCTAACCCGAAACAATAGGGAAATGATATACTTGAGTTGGTATCTACACAAATTCAGATGCCTTTACCTGCAAAGGTTCTTGCCTTTACCAGAAATTAACAAGGCACAGATACCTACCTAAATACCCTCGCCGCATTATCTTAACAACATTTGGGGTGATTTTCTCGAACTAAATTATTGAGCCCGGAAACACCTTTGCGTTGGTTATTCAAGAACTTGCTAAGCTTGCTTTATGTATATGCATCACGCACCACTATATTCTTCATGCAATCCACTCCATCCAAAGGTTGTCTGGAAGAGATCGCTCTTAGCGATAATACAGCCAATTGTATAACTTTACTTAGATTTAAACAATCATGGTTGTATTCTTTTTCTTTTTTTTGATGACGATCTGCGCAAAACTGCAGGCAGGTGCTGGATGCGGCAAGCTGAAGACAGGGCGCTATGGCGCTCATTAGGGGAGGACTATATCCAGCAGTGAATTGATATAGCCTGAAGAAGAAGACGATTCTTTTTCTGGTTGTGCAAGAAACTATCTATGTATCTATCTATCAAAGAAAACGCATTTCTATAAGGATTTTCGTCTATAATTTTATGTTCATTGTACCTATCTACATTTCATGCTAAAATTCTTCAAGTTAAATTAAAAAGGAGAAATTTCCTCTGAATGTCCAAATTGCATAAGTTAGATATCAATTGACTAGCTGTAAGAAATAACAAGTATTAAACTTGCGAAGCGCTCGTGGCCTAGTCGGACCGAGTTATTGTACCTAATGAATCACCTGTGTTAAGCAACAACAGGCACAGTCAGGCGCAGGATGGGTAACCGTGCTGTGACTGCCGCTAGTGGCATATTTTCCAAGCGTTTCCGTGCTTCGCAAGACACGCTAAGCCGTTGGTGCCGGCTGTCATGTAATGGCAATCGTTAAGCCATGTCAGAGGCCTATGGGCGGATTGAGAGCTTCTGACAGTAAGACCCGCCACTGTCTTACAATCCTCCACCAACCCGGACTTGGCCACCATGGTAGAGTATGGCCAAACCTTCCTGGGATGCAGGAAGAGACCCGTGCCCCAGCTGTGGGGACATATAAGGGTTGATATTGAAACTTGCATAGCGCGTAATATTTGTAATACCTAAAGTTAATAATGTTGTACACAGCCTATAAACGTCCCACTGCATGGCGGAGGCCTTCTCTCGGAGAGAGAGAGTATGGGCTTAGTTACAATTTCCAGAGCTGAAGTATTTTGAACACTTTAAACACTCAGGTTTACTTATTGTAAAGTTACGGAGCTGAAACAATCTCTACACATTCCTAACGAACCAGTGCAATCAAGCCAGGTTGAGCCTAAAAGCTGCTTTGATCTCGATATTGTTATAACTCACTATGTATTACGATATTATCGAGGTTATCTCTGTTAACTTGCCTCTGGTATTTATGGTATTCGGGCATTATTATTAGGTAGGTAATTATTATTTAACTTCTTTATTAAGACAACAAAGATCCACTTTACAAAATAAAATAATAAGAGATAAAAAATAAATAATAATCTATATGAATAAAATTCAAAGTCCTGACTGACTGACTCCTCATCAACGCCCAGCCAGCTCAAGTGGTTGGATCTAGGAAGCTGAAATTTTGCACAGAAGGTCTCTATAATAATGTAGGCAAAGAATAAGATCGGATTTTTTAAAATCCAACCGCTAAGGGGGCGAAAAAGGGTTGCCAAAATTTGTACAGGAGGTATAAAGAATGTTGTCTAATTTTCTTGAAACTTAAAATAAATACCTACTCTTCGACACACTTGATTGAACACGTGTTTCGCCATTTTCCTAAATTTAACCCTTAAGGGAGTGGACGGGGTTGCAAAAAAAGTCCACGCGGACGAAGTCGAGGGCAAAAGCTAGTAAAATCATAAAATTACAAAAAAATCATGGGCACCTACTACTGGAAAGCGAGAGAAACAGGTTTGATTCCCAGCCCGGGCATGTACCAATGACTGTATTTTCTAAGTTATGTACATATCGATTGTGATCTGGCAATAACTTCCGTCTCATTTTTTTTTGGAAAGAACACTTTTTGATTTTATTTTGATATATAGGTAATTGTGCCAAGCTTTACGAAGCCACGTTGTTATATTTTGCCACGTTTTGAGAATTCGCGCGTAAATTGACTCCATTCAACTCCTCCTATCATTGAAATTTAAATCTACCTATGGAATGACCTACCGGGTCAAACTAGGAAACGAACTTAATTCTAGTTTGTCTCGGCTCTTGGATGTGATTCTGTAAGTATTTATTGTATTAAATCTATCGTCGAGTAAGCACCTATAACACAAGATTCAATATTGTTTGATAAACATGACATCACCACCCACTGTCTTCCGCCTTTTGCTAGAGGCACGGGCCTACTTACCATAAATACAGGCTACTAGATAGTCTAGTTATGGTAGTCATCGTCATCGTCAGGCTTTACTAGTCCACTGCTGGACATAGCCCTCCCCTAAAGAGCGCCACGTTGTGCTATCATAGGGGGTAATGCCCATAATCCCCACGCTGGGCATGCGGGTTGGGGATCGCAGTTCGGTGGAATTGTACTGCAGTTGTTATGGTAGTAGTCACATAAAATTACGTTTTTGTTATGTTTTTCTTCTAGAATAATATAAGCTCAAGCTCAAGTCATTTAGTAGTACTTAGTATAGGGCTAACGAGATCTGTGTAATATGTCCATGAATATTTATTTATTTAATGAGCCGATTTCTGCACAAATTCTCAAAGAAATTCATAGATGGCGCTTACAGGCATAGCCATATAGGAACCGGAATACGGCTGTCAAAATTAATCTGCGCTGAGTGAAATTTGACAGACGGGTCCCTGTTCTTGTATGAGCACGCCTATTAGCACCATCTATGAAGTGTTTTGTGAATTTGTGCTGAAAACGGCTCATTGTAAACATGCTAAACGTAATACAGAGAATATTATTTTCTTTTTAATGCACTAACCCGTGCTAAGGACAATTTTAAAAACCTATTTAGAGGCTGAAAATTCCACCCATGCCGGGATTCGAACCCGCGACCTCTGTCCTCTGACCTCCTTACGTAATACAGAGAATATTGTACAGAGGTTCGGAATTTCACAGCCGGTGAGTCGCCCATTAGCTCAGTTGGAAAGAGCGCTGGCACGGATAGCCAGAGGTCGCGGGTTCGAATTCCGGCATGAGTGGAATTTTTAGCCTCTAAATAGGTTTTTAAAACATAATTTTTGTCCGTACCTACTTTAAAGTTGACAAATCAGAAATTTAAAGAGGACTTGTAGTAACAATGCCACTCGCTACTAACCGTGAAGAAAAACATCGTGAGGAAACCCTAGTGTCTGAAGTGTTAACATACCTCAGCACTTGCTACTTACAAAGCTAAATATTACTTGTGTGGCATCTTTAAACGCTTATAGGTAAGTACACTAGCAATGGAGGGTCAGTCCATATAATGCATAGGTACTTGTTCAATAGAGTCATATTATTCGTTTCAATCACACTATCGGTAGTCCAGTAACCAATAGCATTGCAATGGTTTAACGCGTGCTACTCGCGCGATTCGATCTTCTTCGCGAGAGATGCCTATTTAATTTGCGCGGGTTATACCCCTGGAACGACATTGTACTGATATTGCTTTGTAGACTACCAATTTGAGCAAATATAACATAACATAACATTTACATAGAGGCATATAGGTACATTACTCTGGCCCACACTAGGCAGGATACCCTGTGTCGTGGGAACCAGAAACAACGACATCATATACACATCCAAGACCTTTTTTTTTGTCCCCAACCGGGGTTTGAACCCGGGACCTCTTGCATATCAACCATTGTTGCTCATTTCACTCTATTAAAAAAACTATGTAAGTATTAGACTCTAGGGGTGCTATCGATTGCAACCCTGTATGTCCCCACTGCTGGGGCACGGGTCTCTTCCTGCATTGCAGGAAGGTACGGCCATACTCCACCACGGGGGCCAAGTCCGGGTTGGTGGAGGTTAGTAAGACAGTGGCGGGCCTTACTGTCAGAAGTTATCAAGCCGCCCATAAGGCCTCTGACATGGCTTAACGTCTGCCATTATATGAAAGCCGGCACCCACGGCTTAGCGTGCCTTGCAAAGCACGGAAGCGAAAAATGCCACTAGCGGTTGTAACGGGACGGTCACCCATCCAACACCTGACTGCGCCTATTGTTGCTTAACTCGAGTGAATTATTCCAACCACTCGGTTCGCGACCCAACAATGAGGCTAAGTGCGGAAATGTTAGTCATAACTAGGGTTTGGAATCAAATCGAGAGCCACTGAGAGCCTCCTGTAAATCGGAAATTGGCAATACATAGTCGCCTGTCCTGTTGGATATCGTGTCACATGATTGAACTGGGAAATCCGAGATCGGTGATCGAATTGACTGTCAACGAATCATATTGACAGCTCAGCTCAGCCTATCGCACCGTGAATACCTATAGTACAGGGTCCGGCTGAGGGTAATAAGGCCATGCATGCATCATGCATGCACTAACCCGTGCTAAGGACAAATTTAAAAACCTATTTAGAGGCTAAAAATTTCACCCATGCCGGGATTAAATTTGTCCTTAGCACGGGTTAGTGCATTAAAAATAAAAATAGTATAATAGTTTTAGCCTCTAAATAGGTTTTTAAAAATAGTATAGTCATGTGGGTACAGTGATATCGTTCCGATGCAAAACCTAACTGCAAAGCAAAGTAGGTAGTCGGGGCTGTAAGTGATGCAATTTGCTTAAGCCAGATGTCGCTGCCTGTACGTAATACAGAGAATAGTGTAAAGAGGTTCGAAATTTTACTGATGCCGGTGAGTCGCCCATTGGCTCAATTGGTAGAGCGCTGGCACGGATAGCCAGAGGTTGCGGGTTCGAATCCCGGCATGGGTGAAATTTTTAGCCTCTAAATAGGTTTTTAAATATTATAAGTGTGAAAGTTTGGGAAGATGTATTTTTTTATCATTGTGCTGAATAAATCGCCGGTAAGGGCATATCTGAATTGTTTTGAAGTACTGAATAACTTTACTAAATTAATATTGGCCTTTTTGCATCTACTTAATGAGATGATTTATACAGCGTCCAGTGGTATCTTCACTCACACACTAGATGGGTGAAGGGACCACTCCGACCCTGTAGTGCCTGGGACATGGTTTTATAGATGGTTTAGGCTTGCCCAGCACCTATACCATCCTGACAGCTTAGTCGGCCTAGCCCACAGGAAAGACTAGTCAATACGTGCGGAGCCAACCAAGCCGCGGGTTTCCTCACGATGTTTTCCTTCACCGTTAGCGTGTGGTATTGCGACTACAAATTCGCAAATGTACGTAACTTTGAAATTAAACAAAGTCATTGGTACATGCCCGCACTCGGGATCGAACCTGGGGCTCTCGCTTGCCAGTTCATGGTTCTACCCACTTAGCTACCGCTTCGTTAATATAATAATGTAAAAATTTGGGAACGTGTTTGGACGTTTGTCACACAATAACGGCTAAACGGAGTTGAAACTTGGCAAACAGATAGCTAGCACTTGTTACCCCAGTTACTACCGGTTCCTGTGGAATAGTATTTTATTAATATTTTTTCAAGCCAAACTCAAATATATATTTACAGGTAACGAACACTTTATTGTACATTAAAATGTAAATTACACAGTTGTTTCTAATTTAAGAGTACAGACGGCGGCCTTATAGCTAAAAGATAAAGAAAGATATTTATTTATTGCGTTGCCATAGTAACCAGAATTGTACAAATTGTTTCTGTGGCGGTACGAAGTGCGCCGGGACATCTAGATAAATTAATGGGAAAGTTCGTGAAGATGTTTGGATGTTCGTTGCTCAGTCACGCAATAACGGCTGAACGGATTTACATGAAACTTGGAGAACAGACAGACAAAGATGAGACATGAAGAGATATAGGAGATACTTGATATCCTAGTAATGCATTATGTGCAGACAAAGTCGCGGGCAGCGCTAGTAATTAATAAATAACTAATAAATAAATATTCATGGACATATTACACAGATCTCGTTAGCCCTATACTAAGTACAACTAAATGACTCGTGTTATAGGTGCTAACTCGACGATAGATTTAATACAATAAGTGGGTATAAAGGTAAAACTCATTAACTGCTTTTCCATTTTTTTATTTATAAACTGATAATTATTTTTGCCCAAAAATAACACTATCTAGTTTACTCATAAAAAAATAACGATGGGTGAGCGTTTTTATTTCTGCGCTAAATATTACATTTAGTATCTCAAATTCACATTAGCGCAGTTTCTGCGATTAGGCTTATTTGCATTTACTGAATTTTACCTTTATACCGACGAAATACATAGAATAAATTCCTTTTGTCATTAAACAATCATGAAAGTCATTGGTACATGCCCGTACTGTGAATAGAAACTAGGTCTCTCGCTTTTGAGTCCATAGTTCACCCACTGGGCTGCAGTATAATAATAATACCTATTAACTGTGTACTTAATAATTAATATTAATATTGACACACGATACGAAATCTGACTGAAGTAATTTGCATCACTTGCAGAGTTGCAGCCCCGGGTACCTACTTTGCAGTTAGGTTTTACGTAATACAGAGAATATTGTAAAGAGGTTCGAAATTTCAATGATGCCGATGAGTCGCCCATTAGCTCAGTTGGCAAGAGCGCTGGCACGGATAGCCAGAGGCGCGGGTTCGAATCCCGGCATGGGTGGAATTTTTAGCCTCTAAATAGGTTTTTAACATAGTAATTTTGCTAAATACGTGCATTCTTACTTTAGGTGGTATAATCAGGTAAGTCTCCACTTTGTGGTCAGCCAGGTATCCCTCCCTGGAAGCACCATCGCCAGGCTCCACTTCGAACCTGTCGCCCAGCTGCAGCAGCGTCGCTTTGGTTATGTGCACACGTCTGGAAGGGAAAGATTCAGAAGTCAATTTTTTATTGCCACGTGAAGTATTTACACTCTGTTTGTTGAATGTCACTGGAACGCTGTCTTCGGTTCGAGTTGTAATGGAGAAAAGGGCAGCGAAAACAAAAACTCTATCCTGACGAGCAGTTATCTGTTGTGACATAGCACAGCCCTTCTCAAGTGCAAAGTTTGTCCTTGCATGAAATTTGATACACAATTTTACCATTTTCAGGAACAATGAAAATTTTTAGGAGTACCTACCTACCATCTAAAGAAGAAGATTAACCGTACAACATTATTAGTTTCGTAGTAATATTAGTTGTAGCATAGGTAATAAAATATATGTATTATTATTGAAGCATATTATTATCATAGCCCCTACGCTATCTGAACTAAAATCCCGACTCCGAATTCATGGTAGCTGTGGAATCAACATGGCAAAACCCCGCTAAACTGGTTGCAGCGAACTTGGTGATCACAGAACAAATATCTGTGTTGGTGACACATACAGTTGTGGTTAGCCGGCCGAGTCACTTGTGTGTGCGAGTGGGATCCAGAGTTCAACTTTTATCGTGAAGGAAAATGATAGCGTCAAAAAGTGTCGTGAGTTTGGTTCGTACCGTTTGCATTAACAAATGCATTTAAATTATCTTATTATAAAATTGTTCTACGGACGTTCGTTGACCTTAAATAACCTACAGTGACGTAAAATTAATCTCTCCTTTACCATTCATCTTCGAGCCGAGCGACGATACTCGTACAAAACTATGAGAAAAACACAGAATTGTTTAGTAAGTTCCTAATTGATAAACTACTCAAAACAATAATTTTAACATGATTCCGTCAAAAATAATGTGGTTCGGCGTCCTTTGTGGACTATTCGCTCAAGTGCAGACAAAGCCGAGTTGCAGAACGCTGGGTTACCAGAAGAAAGACGTCGTCTGTGCGGCTGGATCTGAAGACTACGTGTTAGAAAGAGGCCTAGTGTCAGACAGTAATAGCACGACCGGAATAACTCTAAGAGAATGCAGGATCACAGAAATCAGACTAGAGTCATTCGAAAACTTACAATCTCTGCAATACATCGACCTCTCTATCAACAAGGTTCAGAAGTTGTTATTGGGTGCGTTGGACGGCTTGCAACAACTGACGTATTTGAACCTGTCGTCTAATCTGATTACCGATTTTGAACTAGGCGTTTTTGACCAAAATCCAAATTTAGAAGTGCTCGATCTGAGAAATAATAGGTTCACAACATTCGAATTGGGAGTTTTTGATCCTATAACTAAATTGCAACACCTAGATTTAGCTAATAATTTAATTAAGGGTGGCGACTTGAATCCGTATATCTTTGATAATAATAAGAGAATAAAGTTACTCGATTTTTCTAGAAATGTAATGTCAGACACTAAAGAGAATTTACTTCACGCCATTGAATCTTTGGACGTATTAAATTTGGACAGATGTTTTATAAAAGATAACATTCCCAAGTTTGTGAAGGCATCTAATTTACGTACTCTAAAAACAATTGTCTTTTCTACAAATCAAATAACCAAATTAAATGACGCGGCAACATTTATAAACATGGATAGCTTAGAAATATTAGATTTAACACTGAACTCCATAGACAGCATCAACGCAGATGTATTTAAACCTCTGAGAAAGCTTAAGAAATTACTTTTGCGTCAGAACAATTTGCGAACAATTCCAGATAATCTTTTTCAGAATTTACCTAAATTACTTCTTATCGATTTGTCTTACAACAAACTTGAATACATCCCCGTCAATGCTTTTAGAGGTACGGTCTTGAAGATTTTAAATATTTCTCATAACAAACTCACGTTTTTGGAGAACAATTTCGCTTTAGAATTACGGAATTCTGGAGCAAAATTGACGAAGTTCTATTTTAATGATAACCCTTGGCAATGTTCTTGTTTGATAGAATTACTAAATGAGCTAAGAGCTTCTGGTGTACAATACAATTCTTATAAACTTAATGGCAGAGTACCAGTTTGTACAAGTAAGAAAACTAATGCATTCTGTATGAGACATATTAGTGAAAATGAGGACTTCATTAATATGTACGATAACGCACTGCAAGCTAATTAAACTTGGATTAAGTTGGCATCAGTAGATTCCTAATAATTATTTAATTGTTACGATTATTAGGACCTATTCTAAACATAAGCCATTATTTTAAAGAAACATTAATTAATTCGTTGTATTTGTATACCTAATGTGCTCAGGATATAAATATAAATTACGTGTCCTAAGGCAAAAGATACTTATAACCATACGATAAATGTTATATATATATTGGCCTTTTTGCTTCTACTTAATGAGATGATTTATACAGCGTCCAGTGGTATCTTCACCCACGCTAAATGGGTGAAGGGACCACTTCGACGCTGTAGTGCCTGGGACATGGTTTTATACATGGTGTAGGCTTGCCCAGCACCTATACCATCCTGACAGCTTAGTCGGCCTAGCCCACAGGAAAGACTAGTTAATACGTGCGGAGCCAACCAAGCCGCGGGTTTCCTCACGATGTTTTCCTTCACGGTTAGCGTGTGGTATTGCGACTACAAACTCGCAAATGTACGTAACTTTGAAATTAAACAAAGTCATTGGTACATGCCCGCACTGGGGATCAAACCTGGGGCTCTGGCTTGCGAGTCCATGGTTCTACCCACTGAGCTACCACAGCTTCACGATAAATGTTATACCATACCTATGATGATATTCTTTACTGCCTGGCTACTATATCGAAATATTTTTATATTCTTGTAGAAAAACTATTTATCTCTCTCTATTATTTATGACGATCGCTGCGGCGTAGCGGTAGCGCATCTGCCTGCCATGCAAGAGGTCCCGGGTTCGAATCCCGGCTGGGGACAAAATAACCCCAGGTCTTGGATGTTAACATGTTTGTGATGTCGTTGTTTCTAGTTACCGCGACACAGGGTATTCTAGTGTGGGGCCAGAAGCAATGTATGTGCCTGTATGTAAATGTTATGTATATCTATAAGTGCAAGTCAATATAAACAAAGTTTGTGTGAAAATAAACCTCTTTTGGTAAAAGCACGGCGATTTCATTTCATTATACAAAAATGCATCCTGCAACAGTTTCACCTGAAACCGGAAAGCTTTTATCGACGAGCCCGGACATTTGGTTTTATTAGTTTTCCAACCTGCCCTATTAGATTGAAAGCTTTCATTACATTAGCAACTCAATTAAAGTAACCTTTAATAGAGTACTCGTGAAGTTGTAAAGCGTGCTTTTTTATAAATAATAAAACTGGAAGGACTTCAACTGTAACTAGCTGACTCAGCGAACTTCGTACCGCCTAACAGTCGGTTCTTTAATTTTACTTCATTTTATTTTTACATGGTCTGAGGTGGCACAAGACAGAAACATCTGGTCTGATTTGGGGGAGGCCTTTGCCCAGCAGTGGGACACAAACGAGGCTACGTTAAAAAAAAGAACCATCCTCGTACTTCAAGGAATATTCTAAAAAAAGAATTAGCGAAATCGGTTCAGCTGCTCTCGAGATTTGCGCTTACCAACACATTAAGCGATTAATTTTTATATTATAGAAGATACAAACAGAAAATTTGACAAAATATAATTATGATATTAACAAAAAACTTGATAAACAACAGAATAAGCAGGTAAAGGAACATTTATGTATTAGGGTCTAGCTGAAATGTGAAGTAGTAATGCTAAGAATGAGGGAAATCTCAAATATGGGTGACGTAACGTTAGATTTTAAAATGATAGACAGAATTAAAGAAATATTAAAAAATGGTATATAGAGGTTTGCACCGTTGCAGCTCTAATAGCAAACATCGCAAACAGCTCTAATAGCAGTTATACTAATAACACTTTTTTAGAGTTGTTTTGCAGTTTTATAATGAGCATATCGCGAATACACTAATTGCAGTTGATATTTTAGTTAATATTTTTTGGCACTCCTACAAATCTTTCAAGAAATTGATGAGAGAAAGTTGTTCTGTTTGAATGTACTTTACTTAAAAAAATTATAATATCCTTTATAATCTTTCTTACACCTGAGTTTCGTAAGCCGTTCAATCAAAGAAAACCATTGAACTGCCAATACTGGAAAGTTTCACTAGTTCAATCAATTAAACTGTTAATTGAACTAGTGAGAGTAGAGGATATCATATTTTTCTGTACTTTAAGTAAATAAGTGTTAGTACGTAGTTATGTAGTTTCGTAGTTGTGTAATAATAATGCATTTAATTAGCATTAAAGTAACCTTGTGCCAGTTGATAATTCAAATGTAGTTTTCGTAATTGTCTATTAGCTGAACTAAAATATTGTGAGTAGTATAGACATAGACAACTATTTTTATAACCTACACCCTAGAACCTAGGATCGATGACCTAGGACTTAAATAAATTTCCGCCAAAACGGCCGTTTTAGACAAAATTGTTTTTTAGTCCCAAATTCTTGAACCTAGTTTTTTGTCAGTAGACTTTGAAAAAAGCTATGTTTTTTAGGATATATGATATTCACTTTTTCCAAAGACACGTTATGTAAAAAACCGTAGGAGTTGGGTTCGATCCCCGGCCGGGTAGAACTATAGTTCCTATAGGAAGCGAAATGTTCTAATTTGTCTCGGGTCTTGGATGTTATCTACGTATTTATTGTATTAAATCTATCGTCGTGTTAGCACCTGTAACAAAAGTAATTTACTTGTACTATTAGCTAACGAGATCTGTGTAATCTACACTATAAAAATGAATACCCGAATATGTTGGTAAGCGCAAATCTCTAGATTAGCTGAACCGATTTAGCTAATTAATTTTTTTTTTAGAATATTCCTTGAAGTACGAGGATTCTTTTTCTTCTTTTCGTGTCAGCGATTCGACCAGTTTATATTTTTCTTGCCCAATAGTTGGCCACTGCAATTGTAGCAGCGCTGGCCTCTGTTAGGTCCTCCCGAGTGCAGGCGTGAGGGCACAATGGACATTGGAGCAGGTGCACCATGGATAACGTGAACATTTATTTTTTAACTCAAAACGGGACAGTAGTTTATTTCGGTCAATGAAATAAGAGGTAGTCAATAAAAAAAAAAGTTTTTTTGTTATTTATTAGTTACAAATTAAAAACTATACCAACATTTTTAGTTGCATATATTAATGGGTACTTATTAGAAAAATCTTACAAGCAAAACAATAGTGAACAAAGCGCGAATAATGACATCTTGACGACGACGCGTCTCGTTCATTGCACACAGCTCGCGTTCGACCGAAAGGCCACGAGCAGCGGTGCGGCCGGCCGGCCGTCCGCCCGGCTCGACTGTTCAAATTTTCGCGAGGATTCCGAAAACGGGACAATTTCGGGACTCGTAATTATAAAAAGGTACAGTCCCGTTTAAAACGGGACGTCTGGTCACGTTAACCATGGATTGCGATGAGGCTCCACAATCACATATCTCCTCCGTTGCTTGGTGCAATATAACCCCACCTGCTTAGGTTTTGTCTGCAGCGACCTACTTGGGTCCGGAGTCGGTTGAGTGACTGCCACGTAGGCCATTGCAGATCGGAACCCGTTGGGAGCATCTCTTGGGGGTTTACAAAGCCTGTGGGTACGGGATGTTTTAATTTCCACCGCACCAGCCTTTCCTCAGCTGGGCATTTTTCTAAGGCCTGTGTGCTGCGGAGAAAACTTTTCCGGCTTTTTAGCCTAGCTGGCGGCAAGTCATACTCATAAAGAGGATTGTTCTTAAGGAGAGAAAATTAAAGAATCGACTGTTAGGCGGTACGAAGTTTGCTGGGTCAGCAAACTTCGTACCGCCAACAAATATTCATAGCATGTCTATGAATATTTATGTATTTATTATTATATGATTTTTTTCATTAGTGGCGCTAGTTAAGGTCTCGTCATACTGATTACGCGCAAGCAAGCGCAGTACTAAAAATCACTAATCCTCGTAAGCACGAGCGATGGATGACGAATCATTATTACACACATATTCTATCTATCCTTGGTATATTATCCACTGCGGGGCGACGTATATAGCATAGTAATTAATCTAACACCTACGCAACAAACTACAATGGACTTGTAAAAAAGCCCCTGGTTACATACAGGAGCGTATGGCTCCTTCTTTTCGACTCCTCTGTACATTTGGTTACTCTGTGGAACTCTCTGCCACAGAAAACTTGCGCTAGTCTCGCGATTACCTAGTACCTACGTACTAGGTAATCGCGTAGCAGTAAGCAAAAGGATGGGTGACCGTCCCGTGACTAGTGACTACCGCTAGTGGCATTTTTCCGATCGCTCGCGTGCTTCGCACGGCACGCTAAGCCGTTGGTGCCGGCTGTCATGTAATGACAGTCGTTAAGCCATGTCAGGCGACTTCATAACTTCTGACAGTAAGGCCCGCCACTGTCTTACAATCCTCCGCCAACTGGGTCTCGGCCACCGTGCTGGAGTATGGCCTAACCTTCCTGCGATACAGGAAGAGAGCCCTGCCCCTACAGTGGGGACGTATAAAGGGTTTAAAATCGATGGGGAGTGACTGGAAAGAAAAAACCGAGATTCGGACTCAGTGGCGTGTCTTGGGAGAGGCCTATTTCCAACAGTGGATTGACACCGGCTGTTTATGATGAAGATGTTATAGCATTGAATTTTAAATTCAATGGTTATAGTAGCGATAATACTCACTAACTTTAAAGGAAAACATCGTGAGGAAACCTGAGTGTCTGAGGTGTCGACACACCTCAGAGTGCTTAGTGCGACTTTTTTAACTACTCGATCGCGCTAACGTAAACTCATATTTCTATGGCATCGAGGAAGCGCTACCTAGCGACAAGTATGGAAATTAAAATTGCTGAGTGCGAGTTGTAATGGTTTACGTTGATAAGTGAACACGTTTACCAGCCAAAACACGAATAAACGCGAGTGCGAGTTGTACAGCGTTTTGCCAGTTCGAACGGTTAACTTACTCATACTCACTACTCAACGCAATAGTAGTAAAGTTATTCGATTGGATCTGTCAAACTCGCACTAAGCACTCAGCGCTTGAAATCACCAGTCGGCGGTGGGTACGCGTGGTCAAAGCTCAAACAGTACACAGTAATGCCGCTCCCTCTATTTGATACTTCGACTAGACTTCGCTACTATTCAACGAATTGTAATTTACTCAAGTCTTTTGTAATTTACTCAAGAATTGTAATTTACTCATTTATTTCAACGTAAAAAAATAACATTCTGTTTGCTGAATGTCAATGTACAATGTAAAACGTAAGCCGCTGCCTTCGGGCCGCATTGTAGTGGAGAAAAAGGCAGCGGAAAAATAAAGTGGGAAGGACTAACCCAGCTATCCCTCCGGACTCCATGTGGTTGGCAAGCGTGACGTCATCGCTCCAAACGTCGAACTGCCACTTGCGCAGGCCCAGCACGCCGCACAGAACGTTGCCCGTGTGGATGCCAATGCGCATGTCCACGTTGAAGCCCGTCGCCTCGCGGACAAACCTGAGGAGGTGAGGCTTTTTATTATTATTTTAATTCTTTATTAACACAACAGGAACAAACCTAACTGCGAAGTAGATACTCGGGGCTGCAAGTGATGAAAATTACTTCAGACAAATCGCTGCCTGTACGTAATACAGAGAATATTAAAAAGTAAAGAGGTTCAAAATTTCACTGATGCCAGGGAGTCGCCCATTAGCTCAGTTGGAAAGAGCGCTGGCACGGCTAGCCAGAGGTCGCGGGTTCGAATCCCGGCATGGGTGGAATTTTTATCCTCTAAATATGTTTTTAAAACATAACATTTACATACAGGCACATACATTGCTTCTGGCCCCACACTAGGATACCTTGGGTCGTGGGAACCAGAAACAACGACATCACAAACATGTAAACATCCAAGACCTGGGGTTTGTTTTTGTTCCCAGCCGGGATTCGAACCCGGGACCTCTTGCATGGTAGGTAGATGCGCTACCGCTACGCCATAGAGGTCGTCGTCGTTATTGCACTAATTACATGAGTAAATGTACAAGGGCGTGCTTATTGCAAGAAGCATTCTCTTCCAGCAAACCTTTGGTGTTGAAGAGACTCGCAAAAGAGTAGTGCAGTGTACGTTAGGAAAAATATCAGTAACTTTAAAACTTTAGGTAGCCAACACAATGTAAATACTAGAAATAAACATAAACTTTTGTTCCCACTATTTAGGCTGGCAAAGGTTAATACATCCTTCATGAGCCATTGTATACGCTTCTATAATAAAATCCCTGAAGATATATTAAGCTTGCCTGAATCGCGGTTCAAAAAATATGTTAAGCACACTTTTTGCCAAAAGGGCTACTATAACATAAAGGATTATTTAGATGACAATGAGGTCTGGAATTAAAGCCAGTACAATGTATGAGTTCTATGTTTTATAATAATTATATAAACTATGTTAATTAAGGACTTTTGAAAAGACTAAGTTGGGAGATTTTTTGTCCATTTTTTCTCCTAAATGATCTAGATTTTGAAATGGACACCTAGTTTGAATTTTAACGTTCACTAAGCCGCAGTTTCTGTGCTACTCTGAATAAAACCTTTTAATTTCATTTCATTGCAGGAAAAGTAGGTGAACTACAATAATAAACTTACATAAACATAGAAAGATACAATAAGTTATAACAATTATGAACCAATAACAATATGCTTGTTAGCACAATCTTAGGTAAGACAAGAATATTCTTTATTCTACACCAGAGCACATACTGATGATGATTGGCCTTTTTGCATCTGCGTAATGAAATGATTTATACAGCGTGCAGTGGTATCTTCACTCACACTAGATGGATGAAGGGACCACTCCTACGCTGGTCCTACTATAAAACATGTAAAGATACAAAGTACAATTGGCGGCCTTATTGCTAAAAGCAATTTCTTCCAGAGAACCTTATGACGGAACGTAACTTGGCACGAGGAAGGAAGACGTAAAGCGGTGTGTGAACTGCATGTCGATTCAGTAAGTTCGTTGATCACTTCGATGGTCACTTCGTCGGTCACTTCGTCGGTCACCTCGTCGTTCACCTCACACTCACTTATGAGTCACCTTAATTTGACCTTCAGAACCCGAAAATATGACATTCCTTGCATAGGGGTTGACACTAATAATATTTAAGTCGAAGTCGTAGGCTATAATTTGTTTCGCATGTTTTGGCAAAACGATGCTATATAAAAATTTTACAAACATGTTGCGCTGTCTAAAATTGTACAGTCTAAGTATTTACTAGCCTAAATCTATTGAAATGTATAAAAAAGATTATATCATTGGCAGTATACAGTGTATCCAAGTCGCTGGCATAAGAAGCAATTCTCGTGGGGTTACCATACGAGTAAAATAAAAATGCCACGATTACTGATTTATTTGCTTACATATAGTTCAGTAATTCAGTAATTTTTATTCTTTAAAAATATAGGCAATACATTCCTTACACAATAATATCGAGCCTACTAGTGCGTACATTACAAAAAAAAAACCATGACATCTGAACTAATGTTAAACACTGTATCTCAGACGTCAACGCCAACTACCATTAGATTTCAAATAATAATATACACTGTATAATTAGGACATGCATTTATTAAATAAGGTTACACAATAAGTTGTACATAATTAGAAATTATAAATGAATAAAATTAACAATATTCTTATCTTATTTTAACCTTAGCAAAAAATCGATGGGTGAAGTGTAATGGACGGTAAGTAAACGTGTGTAAAGTAGCAAGTATGAGGGAAAGAGGGGGGGGGGGGGGGTGGGGTAATTTCGTATGTGTGTTGTGTTTGTGTGAACGGGGTGTGTTCGTACTATGTATGTCTGTAGGTATAGGAAAAATAAATTGAAACAAATGAGAAGAGAAAGATGAGGTACGATAACTTTATTTGTGGGCTAGGTTTTACTGTATGGGTTTTAGTAGATTTTCCGTTATTTAATAGTTAAGACGAAGGAACTATTTTGTTGTTTGGGCTTTACGTTATTTTATTTATTAAAAGTGTATGAACCTACTACATAAAAATGACACCGGGAAAGTTTGGTTCTATGGGCTAACGTTTGGTATACTCTGTCGATTCTTAAGTACTAGGGAAACCTAGGTCATAGATGTGTTGTTTCTGTTTAATAATTTTGTGAGGAAATCAATCAAGTCTCAATATAAAAGTGTAATCGAGTATCTGGCTGAACTACTAAGTGTTACTTTTATCACAGCTCTGTAAGCTCTTTCAAGACATAACACGGAAGTCTGAGGAGCACGTCATACGCCTATATCATACGTGTAGTCACCAATCCTAACTTGTCGCTCATTCATATTGCCTTGAAAGGGCAACTCTCCGATTCCAATGGTTTCTTGTTTATCCAGCAGAATGGGAACAGAGACAGTTTCGACAGCTTTGGAAAAATCCAAAAGCATATTATCTTTAGTATTTTGCGTGTGATCGACAAGCTACTAATATCACACCGTTAGTAACATTGTTTATTAGACGCTTTATATGTGCGTCATATTAACATACATTAGCAAGTATTTGGTGACCGGGTTTAGCTGCCGTGGATTTTCTTCTTCTTCTTAAAGTGCTTCTCCATTACTTAAGGTTGGTAGTCAGCTCTTTACAGCGTTCTCTGTTCCGTGCAATTCTGAATAGCTCTTCCGCGGTTTTAACGACGGTCCACTCTTTGATGTTACACAATCATGACGTCTTACTCCTTTTTATTTTGTAAATGATTCATTAAACAAGTTGACTGACTCATTTACGAATCATTCATATAACAATATACGCAATTAACTTCATGGTTGAAGCCTGTATTACAATTTCAAATCGTCGATGGAACTGTAAAGAGAACATTGTATAAGTCACTATTAACAGCTTCTCTATGTTCGCCTTCTTACAATATGTTATATAGTTCTATAATATAATAATAAAAAAAACACACGGCAGATAATATAGATAAAATCTAGCAAAGCGAGAGTCAGACTCGAATACAAAGAGGGACGTATTAATCTATTCTGCGTTTTTTTTATTTCAGTAAACTATTTGGTGGGGAATTTCGCACATAGCCGAACTGTATTATTAATTTGTTACATGCTTTCGCCATAAGTAAATCAAAAACAGAAATCTTAAAAATTACGTTTCTTGGCTCTTTTGTTTCTTTTTATATTTTAGCGTTTTGGAGCGTTTAAATATGACATCTACATAATTTGGGTAGTTAGCACGCAAACACTGAGTGTGTTTTCAAGTAGACTTTACCGTTTCTTTATTTTTTTTTCTATTTACAGATAAAATCACTTTCTATTTAACATGAAATCACAGTAATTTGCACTCGATGTCATGTTAAATAGAAAGTGTTATATGAACATACTTACGCATAGAAGGTATTTTTTTCATATTTTTACTCCGTCATGGTTAGACCCAGTTTTTCCAAACTTTGGCAATATTTTCCGGCCAGCATCTGGTCACACTTCACACACACACAAACGAATAGTTTGCTTTTAAATCAAGACTTAATTCTACACTGGCGCTACGGAGGTGAAGAGAACTACAAATGTCAATGAAAATTGTATTCTGTAGGTTCGATTCGCAGCTCACTTCGATCATGAACTCGCACATGAGTTCGATTACATCTGTCAAAATCAAAAGTTACTCTCCTTTAGGTGAACTCACGATCGAATCCCATAATGTAGAAGGTAACTCATAATTTTTTGTTGAAACCAGTATTATTATAGTAATGGTTTGTAACTCAGGCACATTTGTGAAGTTAAAGTAGAAATACCACTCGCTTACTGTGAATGATAGATAACATCGTAAAGAAACCTGACTAACTCGCTGTTCGCATATCTGAGGTGGGCACGCGTGGTGATCAAGCCTATATTCTTTCTGAAAGAAGACCTGTGCTCTACAGTGGGATGTATATCATATGCTGTATATTTTATGAACAATAATTATTATGAAGTAAGAAAGAATAAATATAATGTGGGTGGAATGGCGAATGTGAGTGGAATGACCGATAAGGAACGCTCCAGGCGAATATACTTCGACCCCTAATTTATCGAATAGGGGACGTGATAGCAAAGGGCAGGATAAAAAGTACCCAAAACCGTCTGGCATGCAACGACTAATGAATGGCGATGAAGTGAAAGTAATTAACCAGGATCGTATAATAGCAACTGGCAGTCCCTGCATCTGCTCACCCCTCTGGGATACAGGCGTGCCCTTTTTTGATATCCGCCCTTTGTATGTCCCCACTGCTGGGGCACGGGTCTTTTAAGGTTAGGTCATACTTCACCACGGGGCCAAGTCTGGGTTGATGGAGGATTATAAGACAGAGGCGGGCCTTAACACGAAATGGCGGTCGTGGCACGCGACAACTGCAAGCGTCGACAAACGTCAACGGCTGCCGCTTACACGTTGACGGCTGCCGTCGACGCGCTAACGACTGCCGTCGAATGCCGTTGACGGCAGTTGACGCCATCCGTCGACGCTTGCAGTTGGCACGTGCCGTTCGTCTGCATGAGCCCTAAGTTATCAAGCTGCCCATAAGGCCTCTGACATTCAGGTTGCAAACAGAAACCCAGCATGCTGAACTATGGAAAACGGAAACAAAATGCAAAGAAACCAGAGAGGCCCTACTAACAATATCGAAACGCCTCACATGCAGCGATCTGCGCAAAGCTGTGGCACTTATGACGCTCCATTGACCACTGAATAAACACCTCCACGCTATGGGACTGACCGACATCCCGTTATGTCGAGGATGCCTCAAGGAAGACGAAGGACCCGCCACGTGTCCATTCACTGTGAGAGCGTGGAAGTGCAACGAACATCGATAGCAGGAAAGCTGCTGGTGCTGGTGCACTGCTGGCTTTCTGAAAAAAGATTGGCTGACTGGAGTGATCTCGCAACGGCCCAACTATGAGGCTGAGTGCGGAAACAACAGGATAAACTAACTAAAGCCTCTGACATGGCTTAACGACTTCCATTACGTGATAGCCGGCGCCATCGTCTTAGCGTGCCTTGCGAAGCACGGAAGCGCTCGGAAAAAATATCACAAGCGGTAGTCACGAGACGGTCACCCATCCAGCACCTGACTACGCCTGTTGTAGCTTAATACAAAGTAATTGATTCCAATCATTCGGTTCGTCTAGGCTACGAGCGGGGTGGCCTTATGTTTGTGATATCACGAAGTAGGTTTAGATAAACCAGCTAGGTGACAAAGATGTAAATACACTGATACTGAGGCTATGTATTTGTTCAAATGTACAGCGAAATCCAAAAAGAAACAAAACCACGACCTCTGGCAGTACTTTGTACTTTAGATAGATATATAGATACAACATTTATTCATATAAGACACACACACGTATACAAAGCAAAGCAATACAAAACCAAATACAAGTCACAACACGAACAAAGCAATAACAAAAAAGTAGCATAAATAAAACGCAAAAAAACACAGAAAATAAGGCATACACGGTACTGTAGTGTACCTGGGCAATGTACCTACTGGACTGGAAGTGATCAACGTAGGTGTGGCAAATGTGAATGGGCTCCGACTCAGCATGTGCTGAAAGTTCAGGAAGAACTTCAGCGCTGGTATTCTGCCGGTACCCGGTGTGAGCGGCATGCAGCGCTAAGAGAGCTGAGGTATGGTAGTCACAACTGCTATCGTACCGGATTAAATAGTGTAAAATCTGGTTGGAAATATCAGTATAAATTGTATTTTATTTAAGTAAATTATTGTATATATTTGCGTGAAATAACCACAGAAGTTAATGTAAGAAAAAAAAATATAGTGATGCCGGGTAGTTGCCCATTAGCTCAGTTGGGAGAGCGCTGACGTGGTTAGCCAGAGGTCGCGGGTTCAAGTCACGGCATGGGTGAAATTTTTAGCCTCTAAATAGGTTTTTAAATTCGTCCTTAGCACGGGCATTAAAAATAAAAATAGTATAATCATGTGTTGCAATCTCAAGTACCTAAGTGGGCCATAATTTTTATATTTCGTGAAATCTATAACTTAAACGCAATTTGTTTTATTCCTGTATACATGTGTGACTAGATTATATTGTAATATAATTTAGTTTTGTTTACGTGTTTGTTTTATCGTACCTCAAAATTTACGGGTGATGCCCTAGGCCGATAAGTAGTATATTCCAATAATGTGTGCAATGTTTATGTTTGGTTTTTGTGTAGGTTAACAGTGTTTTTTTTGTCTTGATAGGGGTTATACACTCCATGAGGTACTAGCCCTGCTAGAAGATAAGGAATTTGAGCCGCAGTTGCTATACATTGAACCTTCAGAACCCGCAATCGACTCTGATCAAGATTCGGGCTACGAAGAAGGGGTGGTTTTGTAATGATGTGACAGGTAGACAATTCAACGCTGGGTGTGAAGTGGTATTAGGGTCTTCACCTCTGTCAACACACCAATCACGATAACAAAACGCAAAAATGTACGGGTGGTACCAAATATACAACCTGAAGCCGGATCTACTTGGACGTTGCGTTGATTTATTTCGGGAGCCACCCATTTTTCCCGAAGCAAATTTTAGTTTCCTTCGAGGGAAATCTTCTACTGAATTTCTGGACTAATATTTTGGATTGTGTGTCTACAACCTTTTAGCAAACCAGCCGCAAAAGTATGCAACTTTTTTGAATTGCGCCGAACCGAAAATATCCACCGAAGAATTGAAAGCATTTATCGCAATTCCTATACTGTCGGATCATTACGGAATCACTTCTTAGTTCCCAGCGAATCTCGTCGCAAATGTGCTTTGGAGATGTGCAAGAGACAGACAAGACTGCAATGCAATAAATGTGACGTAGGGCTCTGTGCATCCTGTTATCAATTCCAATCAATTATCAATTTCACGTCCGCATTTAAAACTAAAAAAGTGTGTATACTAGTACATAAATGCCTTTAACATAAATTACTTAAATGCTGTTTTTATTTATTAATTCATACATAAAATCTTCATGATTTTACAAATAGATTATAAAAATAGTTCGCTAATAAAAAGCTAATATATGTCTAATAGAGGGATTTTTGCTTACGTATTTGCCGATCGGTGCCATATGGCACCCATTGTTTTTTCACAAAGTAAAAGATATATAAAATAAATAATTATTACAAATAGCTAAGGGAGCCGTCAAAAGCAATGTATGTGAAAATTACAATTTTTTATGCCTCTAAAATAATTCAGGTCATAATGGGTTAGCATAACATTTACATATAGGGACATACACTGCTTCTGATCCCACACTCGGATACCCTGTGTCGTGGGAACCAGAAACAACGATATCACAAACATGTAAACATCCAAGACCCTTTTGTATCCAGCCGGGATTCGAACCCGAGACCTTTTGCATTGTCGTCAAGAGGTTTTCGGGGGTCAAATATTAAGCTATATTTTTATAGTTTCATATTTAAAGAGACGTTTTTAAATTAGTTTATTTCGTTATGCTAAAACTAGTTCTTTTACTAGAATGAATTATAACTTTTGATGCCTGATAGTGTTATCGACCTTGGCTTACAATTCAATCTAGTAGCAAGTAAAGAAGAATTGGCACTTAATAGTTTAAATATTTCTATGCATTAGCATAATAAAATAATGGTAATGATTTTAAATGTTGTTTTGTAGATGACACTTATCACAAACTACTTTGACCAAATAAATAACAAAGATGTATCATGTTAGTGGTGGTCTTATAAATTATAAAACAGGGTTGTGCCCTCAGATTCTATGCATTAGCATAATAAAATAATGGTAATGATTTTAAATGTTGTTTTGTAGATGACACTTATAACAAACTACTTTGACCAAATAAATAACAAAAATGTATCATGTTGGTGGTGGTCTTATAATACAGAGTTGTGCCCTCAGATCATAGAGGTTGTGCCCAAATTAGAATTTTCTCATTGGCATATAATAGTGTTACCATATAGGTACTACCTATTTTCGATTTGTACCCAACTGTACAGAATGATACGTGTAAAGGTCGACATGCAGTGTGGATTTAATGACTATTAATGTACTGTGGATTGTACCTACCTACGTAGGTACAATCCACAGTACATTAATAGTCATTAAATCTTGTCCACAGTACATTAATAGTCATTAAATCCTTGCTTGTTGCAGGTAATTAATGAGTATAATGTTGGTGACTTAAAAAAATAATTTGAATACATGATCAATTCGTTTTATTTAATAAATGTACAAACTACATTTTTTATTGTTTATTTACATGAAAAATATTTATTTCAAATTTAAATCAATCAATTTAAATAAATCTTCCAGATATTTCGTGTAAAAATATGTGGCATTTCTAAAGTAACAGTAACTTAATAATTATTTTTAAAATTCACCGTCTATATTAATGGAGTATGGTCTAAAATACCATTTTGCTAAAACAGATTAAAAACAATGCTTCGTTATTTTTATATATCTGGAGATGATGCACAATCTGCATTTCTTTTTGTAATTCTCGATTATTAACATCTAGGGAATGGTGGGGACCATTCCTTGGGGGTCATCAAGAACTGTTACATGCTATGCATTGCTTTTTAGTTTAATTCTTCTACCGAGGGCTGGAGTATCCTCAACCAGAGTTGTCATTATCTATGCTCTCTCGGAGTATAGCGTGAGTCACCTAGAAAATACAGATTTAATTCAAAAGTAGTACAATAAAAGTATAGGCTGTTAAAATATCTAAATTGCAATAGATTTAGCTAATTGTTTACCCAGTGAGGCCTCGCTCTTTCCAGAGCTCAGCACATTGATGAGATGGTGCCTTAAAGGGTTTTTGCTAAACACATGGCTGTCATGTGAGACATCTCTCAATGAAGTAGCAATCCTTGAAATATTTCAGTCGGCATCAGGAGTCTGAAAAAGATTTATGGATGATAAGATAACTACCATTTATTTATTGCGCAAAATGTGTTTACCAATACAACATCAAGGACTCATCATTAAAATAAAAACATTTGTAGAACAATCTAAAAACAATTTGGCACGCATAGCCAGAGGTCGCGGGTTCGAATCCCGGCATGGGTGGAATTTTTAGCCTCTAAATAGGTTTTTAAAATCTAAGAATGTTATTACTTTAATATCAATAGGAAACTAGTATTTCTACTAGTTTCATCTTGATTGTAAGATGTCATTTTGATGGCAGGGTCAAGAATTAATGTACCAAATCACGTTTGCTGAGGCGAGGTTCTTCGTTACTACGAGTACTAACCTTATGGTTTTTTTTTAAAAAAATCTTCTGTTTCTTTCATAAAAGGTTTCAAAATCTTGGCCAAAGTTTTTGTTTTCGTCCTTAGGTAGACGAATATTGGTCTGGGATTCGTGATCTCCAGAGAGGTGTCCAAATAAAGAAACAACCGTTGCAGATTTTGTGGTTTTCTCAGATCCCCTTTATGTAGATCGTGCAAAATTAATGTAGAGCTAACCATGCCATATTGTCCCAAATACATTTCCGCACATATCTCAATAGCGATCATTACTTCTGATGGAGCACCTGAGTATGTTGGTGTCAGGAGCCTTCAAATAGCTGATTGAGCTTCAAACTGGAATAAAATTTCGTGATTTTTTTAAGCAGGGAAGGTTATATGACACGCAATGTAAAATTTGTTACAACGTATTTCAAGCATTTTGTACTACCTACACAATTGATTAATCATCCATATGTGTGATAAATTTAAGCCAATGTCTTGGTAAATATTTAAAATACATTTTTGCGGTTACCTTTGTTTATTTGTAGAAGAAGAAAGCTTCGCCGGTGGGTACTCTTAGGTGAACAATATAAGATATTTTTTCCACTCTTACATAAGACGTAAACTCGAAATAGCTTAGACTTTATAAAAATGAAGCAGAACGATTTATTTGTAAGAAATATTTTGGGAGCGTTTAGCTAATTAAGCTGAACAAAATAATAATGTGACATGTGACTTTTCGACTGACAAACATTGGTGTTCCATCCCTAATAGGTATCCCATGGCAACATCACTTGTGGGTATTTTGCTTCTGAATACGAATTAAACGTCACGCACAAGTGAGTGTGATGTGAATGGTGATGTGAGCTCACGATCGAATTAACCCTTTCATGGGTACACGAACTTCTTGCCAATGCCAATATGGTAAATTAGCTGATGCCCGCGACTTCGTCTATCTGTACAAGATTCATGTAATTCCATTCAGCCATTATTGTCTAATTGAGTACTAACAGTCATCTAAACTACTTGAAAAACATTGACATGTATGCAATATTATATAGAAATTGACAGAATATTGTTTATCCCATGTTCACCAAGAATTACATAAGAGACTTAAATAATAACATAGTACACTACAATTGGCGGCCTTATTATAGTAGTATTATCAATGCTTAATATTTATAATATTTTCGCCTTTACCGATAGTATGGGGTTAATATCCCCAAATAATAACTTGCATAAGCTGAAAATGCAAAATTAGATAAATCGACTTCAAAAAAAAACTAACGAAGAAGGAGGAATAGTGAAAGTCAGTAAAATTTTTCGATTGAATTTGCATAAATCCTAGAGTTTGCGAGCGGTGCTGAGAGCAAAAATTAAAGCACTGTAACTACCTGTTAATTTACAAATATTTTTGAAAAAAAGATCATATTTTAATCAAAACTGTTGTTATACGGATTTTACTCGTTTATTACATTTTTCCGACGTTTTGGCACTTTTCCAGGTGCCGTGGTCTCGGATGACTGAGGTGACAGGCTCTTTTTGAAAGCATTTACTACCCTCGGTAAAAAATATTTTAGTAATTATTTTGCCGTTGTCCGCGAAAGGGTTATTTGACAGATGTAATAAAGTCGAGATTCGAACTCCCTTTGTTTTAAACGTAACTTCATAGAAATAAGGGTCAATATCCCACCTGCACAACTAGTTCACTTCACCGCCGTAGCGCTGGGGTAGCTTATATTACTGAATACGAATTCGATCGAACTCACTAGCGAACGGGGCTAGTGAATAGCACTGCTGCGTAGAAGTGGCACATTGCATTCGAAACATATACATATAGTGTATTATTTGTGTAGCGTCACAAATTGCACCCTGCAGTCCATAATGTGAGCTGCCGCATGTGAGGACAGCCCAATATTCACTGTAGTTACGGAAGACTATACTAACCTTATGGCGTCAATCATCTGCAGACCCATATTGACGCAGTTGTAGGCGTGGTTAGGTCGGGAAACAGGCAATCCCGACACGCAGTAGTAGCAGTCACCAAGGATCTTGATCCGCATGCATTGGTTCTCCTGAAACAAACATTTCGAATTAAAATGTGAAAATTACTTTGCCAAATTCCGCCAAAAATCCCACACGGCGGTGCATTGACTAACCACGCGGTTTGTTAATGCACTGCCCTCCCTCCCACTTTTTCAAGCAGAAGCAAGATACCAACACACCACCACCGACACCAATACTTGCGTGAGAAAATACGCGACGCGTTTTGCCTCTAACACGAGGCATCCTCAGGCTCACAAAAGCAAGGCTTGCACTTAGTTAACTAACCGCAAGGTGCTTGTGGGATTTTTGGCTGAATTAGCAAAGTAATTTTCACATTTTATTGCTACGAGCATAATGGGTTTCCGCAAAGTAACGCCTGATTCCATACAAAACATTTCGAAGCTTTAAATACTGCTAGGTCTACTGGCCGGCCAAGCCGGACCTATAGTGTTTGCTTGATCAGCAGTTTGTAACAACTGGATTTCATTAAGCTTTTCTCTGATTGGACAGATAGTGGACGCAATTTCGGAGCGGTACAGAAACGTTTGTGGCCGCATGTAGACTGAGACAAAGAGAAATGAAGCAATAAGGATGTGCATCGCACACAAATATCTAGAAGAACAAACACATGTTATTACAACAAACGTTACATACACGATAACATCTAATGCTTAAAAAAACACAACTTACAATAATATAACTTTACCTACCAACGTTAGAAGCGGTGTGCCTCTGTTTCTGGAAAAGGCAGTTAGCTCAGGTTTTGCTGAAGGTATTAGTCCACTGCGCTGATTTTTAGACAGTACCTGTTTGCTCTGTGAACATCTATCTTAGTCCATGGTATGCCAGAATCATGGCAAGTGCAGAATCATGGCAACTTGCATGGTGTGAGGTTGTGATGAGCTATAGTATTTTCTAAGGTTAACACGAGCAGTAGACATTATTAAAACTGTTTTATACGGATTTATGCTCGTTTATTACATTTTTACAATTTTCCAACGTTTCGGCACTTTTTCAGGTGATGATGATGATGTGATGAGCTATTTAGTTTTATTTTTAGAGTGATTATAAGAGTGATTTATTTACTCCTTGCCTGGTTACTATATCACAGGTCATCCTTGTTTGGGACCAGGCGGCGAGTCTCGAAAATGCATAGTTGTTCAATAGAGTCATAGAGTCATATTAGTCAGGTAAAGGTGGTTCCATTCACACTATCTGAAGTCTAGTAGCCAATCGCATTGTAATGGAACAACCCGTGCTACTTCACTCGGCGCCTCGCGCGATTCAATGTTCTTCGCGAGAAATACCTATTTAATTTGCGCGGGTAATACCCCTGGAATGACATTGTGCTGCTCTTCCTTTTTAGAGTACCAAAGTGAGGCAAATATCTATGTCTATTAGACTCTAGGAAGTCATTAAGTATTGGATATCAACCCTTGTATGTCCACACTGCTGGGGCACGGGTCTTTTCCTGCATCGCAGGAAGGTTAGGCCATCCTCCACTATGGGGGCCAAGTCCGGGTTAGTGGAGGATTGTAAGACAGTAGCGGGCCTTACTGTTAGAAGTTATGAAGCCGCCCATGGGGAATAAGACATGGCTTACCACGGCACGAACGGCTTAACGTGCCTTGCGAAGCATGGAATCATTCGGAAAAATGCCACTAGCGGCGGTAGTCACGGGACGGTCACCCATCAATCACCAGACCGAGTGATTGATTACAATCACTCGGTCCGTCTAGGCCACGAGCGCGCCATTAAGTATTATTATGTCAAAGTAAACCATAATTACTTTGAAAGCAAGTGAAGTATTAAAAATTTAAAGTTTCTCTAATGGAGTAGAATGTACGACTGTAGAGATTGGTGCTGAAGTTCTAACAAAAGAGCTATCGATAGAGGAGCGTTAAAAGTAGGTACGCCAGCGCCACGGAGCGAACAATAGACGTCGTCGGTGAAAATAAAACAAAGGTCCCTCGAGAGGACCAATGAAATAGGTGCTTCCTTCCAATGTAAAGGTAATAAAAATAATGCGTGATGTTACGCTTGATAATAATATTTATTAAATAAACAATAAAATCCACCAACTCGGACTTGGCTCCCGTGGTGGTGTGTGGCCTAACCATCCTGCGATATAGGAAGGGAGCAGTGGGGACGTCTAAGGGTTGATACCAAAGCAAAGAAATAAAACAGGATTCCTGCCCGCAAAAACAGTCCACAGCGGGTATTAAAACTACAAATCCTGGGTTCGATACACAAAAATATAATTTGGTTTACCTTATTGAAAACTTTTTCTTGTAACAATCTTTTATTTATATGTGCGTTGATTTATCTAAATTATTATTTTTAAATCATCACATATAATCGCCCTGTATTGATAATAGCGCGTTTTATCGATAGACCAATTAAATCATGTCTGTCGGTTTTTTTTCTTCAGACTAGCCATTGTTTACATACACTGACAAAAATTTCGTAAAGTTGGACTCACATTTGCAATTTTATTTTTATTTAGTATAGATAACGGTAATTTCAGAGGTACCTATATAAATACAATAAAGTATCGCTCTTAACCTGTTCTTTTCTGAAAAACATGGATAAAGTACATAGAACACGAAGTTTTAATAAAGTGTGTATGTCTATCATCCTCCAGAATTTGGAACTTAAAAAGGGAAAATACACGAACATTTCTTAACCTAAGAGTACAGACGGCAGCTTTTTCGCTTAAAGTGATCTCTTCCAGACAGGCTGATATTTACGGTCTCAGGCATGGCTTAACGACTGCGATTACATAACAGCCGACACCAACGGTTTAACGTGCCTTGCGAAGCACGGAAACGCCCGGAAAAATGCCACTAGCGGTAGTTACGGGACGGTCACCCATCCTTATTCCACCCATCCCTTACCTGCTTGCGTAATTAATAACAATAAAGCAAATAAAAAATATATACATATATTATTTCAACGTAAAGAATTTACATTCTCTTTGCTAAATGTGAATGTACAATGCAACATGAAAGTGAAAGCCGCTGCCTTTGGGCCGCAGTGTAGTGGAAAAAAGGCAGCGGGGGAAAAAGCTCCACTCTGACCATCCTTGCTCAAGTCCTCTTAAATCTATCGGCGGCGGCGTCAGGCTATACCAGTCCACTGCTGGACACAGCCCTCCCCCAAAGAGCGCCACGTTGCGCTTTCATAGGGGGTAATGCCCATAATCCCCACGCTGGGCTTGCGAGTTGAGGATCGCAGTTTGGTGGAATAGTACTGCAGGGGGCGCGCTTGCCCACCCCCCGGTTTGTGTGCCTTAGTCGCCTTTTACGACACCCGCGGGAAGAATTGGGTTGGTGCTATTCTCTAGGCCGACACCACACAGCAATCTATCTATATACCTACATCAGATACACATAATTATACGTATGATAAGATTCCATGATTGCCATTAATGACTTTAAATTCCATATAGGTCGTGAAAACAAAACAAGTGCTGCGGCCAGACACACGAACAGCACTCGTTCACGAGCATAACGCAGCGGTCAGCCTTTTATTTTCTAAGGTCAACGGTAAGTGTCGATTCATAGGTACCTAAGTAGATAGATCACTTTGTGTATGCCTGCAGGAGCACTATCAGTCTCAAACGCTCCAGTAAAGTAGCCTGTCAGGAAATATCAAGGCACTTTTATTTAGCAAACACAACTCGATTTGTAACTGCGTTAATAAATAAAATAGAATGCATCTTGCACAGGTTCTCGCATTGCTTTTATGTTGAATATTGCTTAGAACCTTTTTATTATCTGAAAATACTAAGGTATAGTCTGTTATCTTTTAGAATATACCTCGGCTGTTATCGAATAGAATCAGATATATTAATTAAATACAATTAATAAGAAAATTAAGCCCGAAGCCTACTCGAGAGCCCGAGGTATATTCTAAAAGGTAACAGACTAATATGTGTAGATTTGTCTGGAGCTTTTTTCAATGTGGCTGGCTGTATATTTTGACATTTTTAAATAAATGAAATAAAAGCTTTTATCACTAATTTTTTTCTGTGGTCCTAAGCAAAAATAATAGCGGTCAAGTAAACAAACACGGTTAAAGCGGTGGTTGTGGAGCGGCAGAACGTCGGCTTCGCATTCGGAAGGTCATGGGTTCGAATGACAGAATGTACCAATGACTTTATTTTCTAAATTAGGTACGTACATTTGTGATAGCAGCATTACCTCTCGTTAACAGTAAAAGAAAACTTCTTGAGGCAGCCAGTCTGTAAGCCTGTGTTCACATACTTCAGCGCTTGAAATTGCAATCCGTGGTAGGTACACGTGATAATTATAAGCTCATACTCTTTCTCTGAGAGAAGGCCTGTAGCCTACAGTGGAACGTAAATAGTAAAGTAAGTAAAAATATTTATTACTAAATGAATTATGGTATATGCATGTGGATTAATAATTAGAAGGACATTACTGTTGATACACAATTTTTTCCCCTAATAAGGAGAGTTAACAGTTACATTTAAATAACATTAAGTCGTAAAGAGCTTGTCCCCACACTAGGACTGTATCGTGGGCGACGTGCACAAAAAGAGTTATCAAATAGGCTGCATTATTATCATTCGTGCTTCGCGAGGCAAGTTAAGCCGTTGGTGCCGGCTGTCATGTAATGCCAGTCGTTAAGCGATTTCAGAGGCCTTTATGGGCGACTTGATAACTTCTGACAGTAAGCCCCCCTCCATAATCTTACAATCCTCCACCAACCCGGACTTGGCCCCCGCGGTGGAGTATGGCCTAACGTTCTCGCAATGAAGGAAGAGAGCCGTGCCCCAGCAGTGGGGACAGACGAAAGGGTTAATATCAACAACAAAAAAATCTAAGATGATTTTGGTCGAGGACCTAACCGAAAAACTGAACCGAAACTGATCAAAGGATAAGAACCAATATCACAAGTATCCATTTTTCAAAGTTGCATAGGAGCGAGAAGTTTTTTTCAAGAAGTAAACATGAGAAATCTTAATATCTGTGGTAACTATCTTTAGAACACACAACCTAGAATCTAGTATAAATATCTTAGGACTATAATCGATTTCCGCTGAAAACGGCCGTTCTTGGCGGAAATCGATTAAAGTGCTAAATTGTTGATCCTAGGTTCCAGACTATAGGTTCTAAAAAAAGTTGTCAAGTTGTTAATATTTTTCATATTAACAACTGTGACAACCCGCGGCCTCTGGCACGGATAGCCAGAGGTCGCGAATTCGAATCCCGGCATGGGTGGAATTTTTAGCCTCTAAATAGGTTTTTAAAATATTTTTAATGTTCACTCTAGATTAAAACGTATTATAATACAAGGGCGCTAGTTAGCGCCTCTAAGCGCCTTAAAGCCTTTTTGTCGACAGTACTGTCGACAAAACATCTTTATCTTTCCAAAGGTTAAAGCCCTTCATATTTAATCTGACTCGTCTGTCATCTGTCATCAACAGCTTAAGGCTCAAACTCCAATGCCAGTTAATTAACCCTTCAAACTAAGTAAACTCGAAAAGTTCCCTAACGTCCTCGGCCACCGATCAAATAAAACAATTACACACCCAGCTGGGAGCAGCTGAACTTGCCCAAATGCGTTCTGTACGAACAAACATACAAAACACAAACACAAAAGTTTCATAACTAGCCACCGCAAGGCAGTTCGTGTACTTTGCTCCCTTCGAAAATCCAGAAATAAAGCCTGTCATACTATATAATCTTCGCTGCACATTTTGGCGCGGGTTGCTAGTATGTAGTGTGACGTTGGCATCTCCCAATCCACAGATTTATTCATCAGATCACTCCAATCAATAGTAATTATAATAATTCCGAGTAAAGTTATGAACTTGTTGGGTCTAGTGGCTCTACCTGCCTATCACCAAACTATATAGTCTCAGAGGGTTACGTGGAGATGAAATGAAAGGTCAATTCACTGCAACGGGCATACGACTTTTTATTGTCCACACACACGGAAAATACACTTTACATAATTCGGACACAACTGCACTAGCGGAGCGGTGGTACGCGACTAGCGTCGCTACAACATGAAGAAACTGATTACTCGGCAAAACTGTGCGTGCGAAGACGTCACAAACTCGTTTGCTATAAATTTTATTCTTATCTCTTTTGCACTGGTTCCAAGAACACAATTAAAATAGAAACATGATAATGTGGTTGACTTGTAGAAAACTCTTATAGCATTAAGTCCGCCACATTGCCATTGTAATTTTTTTTTACTTATGTGCAATAAACGTATTAATAATAATAATTTTTTTTTTCTTATTTTTGATTCTAACAACACCAATGTCAAATTTTGTTTTGTTTTATAGTAAGCCCATCAAGCTTTAAGCCCGTCTAGCTTTATAGTAAGCCCACTAAATAAATTGAGATTCTTTGGACTCGTGTACGTACCAGTATTTGTAACCGAATTTAAAAATATGAGGGTTCTCAATACGACTCGTATACTTTTATCATCTTAACCAACTTTGATCGTTCTCTATTTTGTAGATTTAATATTGTATGCATGTATTGTAGAAATATACTTTGGAGTTAATGGCAAGTTGCATGACTAATTTTCATAAGTGCTGTTTTGAAATAAGATACTAGATGTGAACTTGCTTCAAAAAAAGATTAGAGTAAACAATGTCTTTACCGTAAAAACATAATTTTTTCTTGTTTTCAAGAAATAAATTTAGTTATCAAAATTACATTTCATTTTAACTCAATCGAATTCTGATCTAAAAAGGAGATAAACACATAACAATATTATTACAAAAACATTACATTATTTAAAACGAGCCACTGACTACTAGTGGCGTCGTCGAGTCACGATTATTTATCTTTTATAAAGCATCTCCAATGGCATCACAGTATTTTACAAGTTCTCCATTGTTGGATACAGCGGATGCACTGTACAGGCATTTTTAACACAACAATATGATGGCACAAGAGACAGGGAAAGTTCTGCTGGTAACCTGCGCTGTCCCTTTGTTTGTAAAATAAATTGCAGGGACGCTGAAACAAAATAAATAACATAACATAACATAACATAACATTTACATACAGGCACATACATTGCTTCTGGCCCCACACTAGGATACCCTGTGTCGTGGGAACCAGAAACAACGACATCACAAACATGTAAACATCCAAGACCTGTACTTTTTTTTTTTTTTGTTTCCAGCCGGGATTCGAACCCGGGACCTCTTGCATGGTAGGCAGACGCGCTACCGCTACGCCACAGAGGTCGTCTAAATCCTCAGGGAATTAAAATATATTCCATAGTCCCCATTCAAACTAAATAGGAATTTTACCGAGCGCAATTCTTGCATAGCGTTCCAGCGCTTTAACCACTAATTGGATAAAGCGCAGTGAGAATTTCGTGAAATTAACGAATTTACTAAGTTATAATAGGTACGTAGTAGGGTAGGTGCATACAGGGACTGTTAAATGTTGATGAAGCGAAACAGGATTTATCGGGATTTGGCAAGTGGCGAATCCTGATCTCTGTCTTTATTGTATACCAGAGCACAATTATAAAACATATCAAGATACAAAGTACAATTGACGGCCTTATTGCTAACAGGAATTTCTTCCAGACTTGAGAGACGGATAGTGGGTTCAAATATTAATATACTACTTGTATAAATAATTATATACCTACATAAACAGTTACATATAATTAGTAATGATACACATACATAAATAAGTTGTAATAAAAAAATTACACGAGGAGAAATGTAATAAAAAAATTGCACGAATATTTAACTTGCTGAGATGTAAAACTCCTCCACACGCTTCGGGGTGCTAACTAGTCTAGGACGTAGGATCAACAGTAGCTCTAGGACGTAGGATCAACAGTAGCTCTAGGACGTAGGATCAACAGTAGCTCAGAACTTTAATCAATGTGCCAATAATTGCTGTTTTCGGTGGAAAATTAAAGTCGTTAGTGGTTGATTCTAGGTTCTACCCTGTAGGTCTTAAATCATATTTAAAATAACTGGAACAACTTTATTATAGTTGTCACAGTTGTAAAGATTTATATCTATCTATAATCAGCCCACATCTACCCACTGCTGGGCATAGGCCTAATGAAAGATTTCTAATGTTCACTTTTATATAAATAAATAAATATTCATGGACATATTACGCAGATCTCTTTAGCTCTATACTAAGTACAACTAAATGATTTGTGTTATAAGTGCTAACTCGACGTTAGATTTAATACAATAATAACGTCCAAGACCCGAGACAAACTAGAAAAGTTCGTTTTCTAGTTTGACCCGGCCGGGGATCGAACCCGAGACCTTTGGTTTACAGTCAGCGTGCCAAACCACTGCGCCACTGAGGCCATCGGTCGATAAAAACTTAGTATATAATAAGTTAGGATTTTTTTCCATTGATGGCGCTAGTTAGAACCACGAAGCGCCTTAACCTTGCTTTTAAAGACAGCTGCGGAAAGAAAGCGCCTTATTGAAACCGGCAGATTATTCCACAGCCGAGCGACCGTTACAGCAAACAAGTCGCTGAAAAACCTCGTCCAGTGAGTCGGAGCTTTTAACGATATAATTCATGTCAGAACGCTTAATATAGCACATTTGAGACTTTCGCGACTTGAACACATTATTATATTTTCGGGGCTTAATCGCGTAGTAATTTAATGCTATTTTACCAGCGTAGTGTGTCGCAACCCTAATAGTGTTTTGTGATGGCTGATTGAGAGGAGTCTGAAACCTTATCAGCCGAGGATGCGAGCGAGCACCAGGCACCAGTCTTCTCGTGACCACGTAACTGTAACGTCGTCGAAACGTCGAGGTAAAAAAGCAATAAATTACAACGCGATTAAACTCCGAAAATATTCTAATAACGCATTAATACATTAAGTATAGCATTTTTTAATCAAAAAAACTGTTAAAAGCCATTAATTGGGACTCTGCGAATATCGTCAGCTATCATAGAGTCCTTACCAAGTAATTATCATAATCATAATGCTTGATGATATAATTGCTAGATTTATTTTTTAAATTGAGGTCAGACTCGACTCTTTTGAATGGCGAGTTGATTGCTTTGATTTCGATCGATCCCACGACTATTGACAAAGTGTAAATGCATTTATTGATATTCATAACCGGCAGCCTACCAGTTGAGGGTTTCCACACCGATGGTTTCCAATTAACTCCTACTGTCTAATAGTAAGGACAGCAATCAAATATAAACAAGTTGTATATTTTACGCGTCAAATCCTGAAAGATTCCAGTCAAATTAATATGGGATTTGACAGTTAGATGATGTATGTATCTATGTAGGTATGCATGTACAGTCTGATAGCTTTTAGAATATATCTCGCCTACTATTGGATAGAATCGGATATATTCGTGTAATAGAAATATCGGAACTAATATGACACTTAATTTCGAAATCAGAACTGGATCATCAGTACGAAAACCGGCGATAATTGGCGAAAACCGAAACCTACTCGAGAGCCCGAGGTATATCCTAAAAGCTAACAGACTATATGTATGTATCTATGTATGTATGTGTGTATGTATATTTCTTTCTGACGCTCTTTAGAGGAAACGGGTCGATTATTTTTTGCTTCGGAGGTGTCTTTCTCGACTCGTCTGACTAGTCTTACCTGTGAGAATGACGCTGCGCTTATAAAATATAAATTATGCAGGTACTATTAATAAAGAAAATTACTATAAACATAGTTAGAATATTTTCGGGGCTTAATCGCGTAGTAATTTATTGCTATTTTACCTCGACGTTTCGACGACGTTACAGTCATCGTGGTCACGAGAAGACTATCTAACTATGTGTACAAGTCGCGAAAGTTTAAAATATGTAACTATAAAGATTATTTGATTCTCGACGATATTCTGTTTAAATACTGTAGCATTTTTTTTTTTATTTATTAGGCACACCAAAAGAAATGTGACTTAGGACTAGCGATTATGCAAATTAAAGGTAGGTATACACAGCATTTGTAGACTACTTGTGTTGAAAATTAAGACATTTTAGAGTGTATTTATAATATAAGTACACTATTATGGAAACAACTGAGACATATAGTACATATAGAAAACTTAAGTAGATTTTATTACTAATTTAGGCAAGAATTTTTAGATCTTGGAAATTAATTTTCGCAGGTGTCAAGGCTATCATGAAAAATATCCAAATAGAATTTACTATTAAAAGCAATAAGTCAGAAATCACGACTTAAGCGTTTAAGTAGCATCAAACTCACTGAAACTTCAAACTCAGCGAATCGAAAATGAAAGCTTATTTCGGTAAAATTATTAAACTATCATTCCACACTAATTTGACAGTCGATTGGAATTGTTTAGGATTTTGTGCGTGAAATATAGTAGTAGTTGACCCTTATGGAGACATGAAGACATAACATAACAACATAACATTTATATATAGGCACACACATTGCTTCTGGCCCCACACTAGGATACCCTGTGTCGTGGGAACCAGAAACAGTGAAATCACAAATATCAAGGCTCAGGTGTCCCTCACCTATAAACTATTCATTTATTTTTTATCGTCACTTTATATCCCTTAATCCTCCTTCTCCCAGAAACAGCAACATCACAAACATGTAAACATCCAAGACCTAAGGTTTTTTGTCGCCAGCCGGGGTTTGAAACCGGGACCTCTTGCCTGTAAGGCAGATGCGCTACCGCTACGCCCAGAGGTCGTCAAAGGGTTGTGTGACGTGCTGACGGTACCTATCGATTTCAAGACAAGCTCGTTATTTCCCACGTGTATAAGGCTCAGCTAGTTTTAATTTTAATCCTCTTCCTGAAGTTAGATGGAATAAGTTAGGATACTGTCACCATTTGAATTGAATTGAATTGAATTGAATTGAATTGAAAAAAGTACATAATATAGTTTTGTATCGCTAACAGCTACAAGAATGTTACTATCAATGCATCCATGTCTTCAGAATAGGCAGTAATTTATTTCAAACTCTTTTTATTAATTATTGATATGTAAATAATCGTGATTAGTTATTATCTGCAATGCGTATATACGTATTATTATTGTATCTATTCCTTTATTTATCTTTGTATTATTGTTTATGTAGGTTTATCATATTTTTTTTATTTAGCCCCCCCCCCACTCCTCTGTAGGTCTAACTTAATGTTTCCCCCAATGTTTATGTAAGTGAATTATTGTATTTCATCTTTTTTCGTGCACTACACTTTGCCAGTCACTTCAATACCAAAGGTTTGCTGGAAGAGAACGCTTCTTGCACTAAGCAAAGCACGCCCTTGTACATTTACTCATGTAATTAGTGCAATAAAGAACTAAGAAAAAACCCATGTTATAGGTGACTTAATAGTAAGAAAACTCCGCAAAGTGAAATATTAAGTAATATCATGTCATATCACAGCGGCGGTAGTCCAATGGGTTGAACGAACGACTCTGGAGCAAAAGACCTAGGTTCGATTCCCAGTGCGGGCATGTACCAATGACTTTGTTTTCTAAGTTTTATACATTTGTAAAGTTATAGTAGCAATACCACTCACTAACTGTGAAGCAAAACATCGTGAGGAAACCTGAGTGTTGAGGTGTTCCAATGCCTCAACACCTGAAATTGCCAATCCACACTAAGCACGCGTGGTAATTAAGTCTATATTCTCTATCTGAAAGTATGGACAATTTATAAATTAATTTAAACTATCACCATGCAGAAAATATTAATGTCATGCACCGAAAATGATCCTCTTCGAAGTTGATATAATTATGATGAAACTTTCAGTCACCTGATTACGCTTACGGTTTCATAGATATGTTCTGTTCTGGTGAAATCCAGTTTATAGGATTAAAAAAGTCGTCCTGCGAATTCAATTTGTGCAAAGTCAACTGAAAAGAGTTCGTATACGAGTTGCATTTCGCTTTTGAAGTGCAATCCAAATAACGATTGGATTTAAATTTCCTATCGCGTAGTGGACAGGGCGATGGAATTGAGAGTTTTGTAAACGTGGACGGAAAGTTTCGATGTTAGTGAAACTAGACTGAATCCGATAAATGCAGTCTTCAATAATAAAGTTGTTGCTCAAGATTGTATTTTAATTCCCGAGCAACTAAGTTTGTGATTTCGAGAGAAAACTAAAAGTTTTTGCTGGAAGCAGAATTGGCAATTTACGTGCTTTAGAAGTATTAACATTTTTCTTTCTGGGATAGAAATTCAAGAGAGTCCATCCGTATATGCTTTCAAGAAGACGTTAAAAGAGCACTGTAAAAGAGCAGCAATGTATAAGTAATGTATATGTAAGTATATTATCGTATTATTACTTATTTATATAGTTATAAATATTTCTCCCTTCCTCCCGCTATCTTAATTTAAACACCCAATGCTAAGGTTGGCAGGAAGAGATCTCTGTTAGAGATAAGTTTGCCTTCGAAACAAATTTTATGTAATGATCTTTCGATTTAACTGTTTGCAATAAGAATGTATTATGTAGAAAATATTGGAATCATTTATGTCACTAAACGATACCCTTTTTCCTATATAAAGGCATCATTAATAAATTCAAAATAAAAAAGCACGTAGAATACAAAAAAAAAAGAATTTTTAATTACATTAACCCGTTTCCAGCGACCGATCGTTATAAAGATCAAAATTATCAATTATCTATAGAAAAATAGTTTCAGTAACAACTGGGTTAAGATAATTTTGTTATGTAAATCCAAATGTTATTCTGATTGTCAGTGAAAACCTGTTATTGGCTTTAAATTTAATTCATATTATTCTTTGTAAAAATGCCTCGTGTATAAGCTGTTGGTTTTCCAATAAACAATAGAAACAAATACTAGCTGGTGCCCGCGACTTCGTCTGCGCAGGACTAGAATTTCGAGTAGCTTATAATAGCGTGGCATATAAAAGAACTATCATTATAACATTAAAATTATCACGTAATTCTTTTGCGTCAGCGTCTTTTAGTGAAATCGAGTTTCATGAATAAGACTTTGACTTGGAATGATTTTACTTTGCCGTATTGTAATACTATTTCCCTTTCATTCCTTCCCTGAGCATTTCATATTATCGCCTCGCACAGACAAACTCACCCAAAGTTCTGCAGTAAAACGGGGCCTGCACAGTCGGCTACAACCGAGTACTCCAGACTACCTTATCGCTTGAAGCATAAGGGTGAATATCAATCGAAATGGGGTCGCTTACTGGAGATTTAATGGACTGTATAAAGTTACACTCGCCGTCCGTAACAGTAGACATTGGCGATGGGAGAACGTTCAGTTGAAATCTTAAACTTGTATTACCTACAGCAACGCGTGCAAGTTATAGTTATATCCGCAAAGTTCGATTAATAGTACAGTACCGCAGGATATGTTACGATCATAGGTAGGTATGTCGGGAGGGTACGTCAATGCCCAAGAGTTTCACACACAGTTTTTGACGTGAAACCTCTCTCAGTTCGGTAGTACCGGATCAAATGCTAAAACCACATGCAACGTAAGCATGTCGCCTTGGCGAGGGCTGTAATTCTGTAACTTCCAGTTGTGTGAAATTTCTTTATATATTTTCGTTGAGTAGTACCAAATAGGCATTACTAAGATCTTTTTGATTTGTGGCGCTAGATGGCGCTAGGGCCACGTAGCACATTGCGATGTTTTTATTAAAAATTGACGTTTCACATTAAACCATCGGCTTTGTAACTGAACACAGCACCACCCGCTTTTTTTCAATAGAATGATACTAGCATACCAATAGGTTTTATACAAAATGAAAAGCGTACGCCTTCATGCAGTCGCAGTACTACAAAGCGTTAATAGAATCTAGGGCCAGGGAGCCGATTCTCGATCATCGCCCATTCGAATTGAAAGCGTAGACGCAAAATATTCGGAAGCTTAGACATTTGTCGTCCAAAAGTAAGATAAGATAACTCGACAGAGTCATAAGACATTTATTTTCTCATTCGATCTAGCTCAATCTAGCAGGGCGTTCACAATACAGATGTTAGCTGTTGTTCGACTTTTTACGAAGAATTTCAAGTCCTAAGCCTTAGAAACGTATACGACTTATTTGCTAATGAAGTGAGAATAGGCTCCCAGTTCCTTAGACGTTTTTATTTTACTTAATCACAAGAGATAGACAGAGAAGCCTAGTCAAACCGAGAGATTGGAATCAATCACTTAAGTTAAACAACACCAGGCGCGGTCAGGTACAGGATGAGTGAACGTCCCGTGACTATCGCTATTGGCATTTTGCCGAGCGCTTCCTTCCCAAGGCACGCTAAGCCTTATGGTCAGCTTGATAACTTCTGACAGTAAGGGCCGCCACAGTCTTACAATCCTCCACCAACCCGGACTTGGCCCCCGTGGTGGAGTGTGGCCTAAGCCTTCTGCGATGCAGGAAGAGACTCGTGCCCCAGCGGTGGGGACATACAAGGGTTGATATCGAAGATAGAGAACACTTTATTGTACATCAAAATGGAAATTGCACAGATGCTAGATGTCTTGACATACACGGGCGTGAAGTTGACGATGTCCGCGTACAGTATGCTGACGATATTATGATTCTGCCAGTATATTTCGTGGAATCGCGACTGCTTAGCTTCAATACCTATATCTTCATACGAGAAATATAAGCATGTTTCTTATTTATTTTTCAACTGCGCAATCTGATCAAATTGACGGTATAGTTTGTTCAGCCTTTTCACCACGTCAGCTCGCTGAAGCTCTGGACGGAGGCGTGAAATTGACGATATCCGCATACAGAATGCTGACGTTATTATGAGGCTGCCCGTATAGGTACTTCGTGGAATTGTGACTGCTTGGGACCAAGATCTGTATCCTTACACGAGAGGTATAAGCATGACTCTACTTTATTTCTCACCTGCGCAATCTGATCAAATCGACCGAACAGTTCATTCAGCGTCTTGACCAAGTCCGGCGCGCTGAGGCGTTCCGACAGGGGGGTGAAGTTGACGATGTCCGCATATAGTATGCTGACGTTATTATGACGCTGCACGTGCATCTCGTGGAAGCGGGTTTGCTTGGAGCTGTCGGCGCAGGCGTCCGCCATTTTAAGCATTATAGACCGCTTCACCTGGGAACAAAAGAGAAATAAATTTTAAAGTTTGATATTACAGGTGCAGTGCTTTGACAAAACAACCAGTTATATCGTCGGAAATATTTTGATGATACTGAAAGCTAACCCATACTTGTCTTGATACTATATAAGGTACTATCGTAATTAAGTAGGCATTATAAAACTCTGTGGCGGTGGTAACTCAGTGGGTAGAACCATGTTCTGGCAAGCGAGAGGCTCAGGTTCAATCCCGAGTGCGGGCATGTACCAATGACTTTGTTTAATTTCAAATTAGGTACCTACATTTGCGAATTTGTAGTCGCAATACCACACGCTAACGGTGAAGGAAGAACATCGTGAGGAAACCCGCGGCTTGGTCGGCTCCGCACGTATTGACTAGTCTTTTTTGTGGGCTAGGCTGACTAAGCTGTCAGGATGGTATATATTCTGGGCAAGCCTACACATCTATAAAACCGTGTCCCAGGCACTACAGCGTCGGAGTGGTCTCTTCACCCATCTAGTGTGAGTGAAGATACCACTGGACGCTGTATAAATCACCTCATTAGGTAGATGCAAAAAGGCCAATATTATTATTTATAAAACTCCGTATACGATGTAAGTTTTTTTTTATGAGGTATATAAACGTCTCACTGCAGGCACAGGCGTTTTCTCAGAGAGAGCACGGGTTCAATTACCACGCGTGCCCACCGCGGATTGACTGGTTTCTCAGGTTTCCTCACGATGTTTTCCTTCACAGTTAGCGAGTGGTGTTGCTACTAAACTTCACAAATATACATAACTTAGAAAACAAAGTCATCGGAACCTGCACGCACTGGAAATGGAACCTGGGTCTCTCGATTCCGAGTCCATTAGTAACCCAGGAGTATCACACCACTGCGTTACCGCCGCTCTTCCCAAGTGAGTTTAATACCAATTAATTGTTTCTTACCAACCCGGACTTGGCCCCCGTGGTAGAGTATGCCTAACCTTCCTGCATCGCAGGAAGGTTAGGCCATAGACTCGTGCCCCAGCAGTGGGGACATACAAGGGTTGATAACAATTGTTTATTAAGAAGGTTAGTTAATTAAGAAAAAACGACTGCCGCCGGCAAATCCGTCTTAGAAACGCCTGGCAGAGAAATAAGAGCCATAAAACACAACCCTGCCTCGTTGCTTTCATTGGGAGTAATTTTCATTTAGATAAAATTGGGGCTAAACTTGGTTTACCAAAACTTTATTATTACACGGAACGAACGCTGCAACATGTTTGAATTTTCTAAATTATTTATTTACCAAAAAGGTTACAAATGTTTTACCTAATCTAGTGAGGATACACCAAAATTAATATAACTCACGAAGTACATACGCTTTCTGGCTTATAGAACGTTTCCATGTAATATCTTGCCATGCAAATGATAGAGATGGGTTCAGGGGAACAATATAATAATAATATTTCGCGCCAGTGAATTTAATTTTGCCGGTACAGTCAACAAAACATCTATCATTTCCTCGCGTACTCTCTACTCAGTTATGTCACGAGTGACAGTGTGGAATTGTAACTAAAATGAAAGGATGTGAACCGTACAGATCTCACGTAGCAACTTCACAGTAAAGTATGTCGGAGACAATAATATTTCTCAATACCTTGCATCTTCCACACTTACTAAGTACGTGACTGGAATCGCGTCACCACATTCTCTCTTCGTTCAATTTCAAGGGCATTCTGCGTTAGTTGTATTTATTCGTCATCAAACTGGGTTAACTTAAAACACCCTAATTAGAGTTTGTGTTTTACAACTTTTGTTGTGTGAAGATTTTTATACATATAAAAATTTCAGTGCTTAATTAATACAGTAAAGTATAAAATAGCTTAGAAAATCTGTCACTTAGGGTTAAAATTAGGGACATTGTTTACAGGGCACTTCAACCTAGGCTAGGCCTGTATTTCAAGGAATCAGCAAGTTGTATTTAAAATTTCTTATTTCAACTTTAATTTTACTTCTAGTAACTTTGAAAATTTGAGGACCAAGCATGGTTCCTCCGAATCCTAACACCATACCACGGAGCTTTAAAAACTTGTTAAACTTCCGTGAAATTCCGTAAGAATATGGAAAGGGTAATTAGAGAATAAAGGTTTATTTTAAACTAGAAACCAAGTAAAACTGGATTCTCACCGAGATTTAGTTATTTAAGCTTTATACAATTGGCAGTCTTGCCTGGACGTAGAAAAAAGCCGATATTAGAAGATCTGCCTATGATCTTCGTCTGTTATCGGCTACTCGACTATTCAGTATTAAGCCCGCCAATTGTACAATATTTACTGGCACAATAAAGAATTTAGTAATAATAATCTGGAGGAAAAAGATTTCCAGATTTCCCTACATGGAAAAGTTCTTTGTTCATGATGTTATGGGAATTACACGTTTAATTTAAAGTACTCCCAGTAAATAATAAGTAACTAGGTGTGGCGTGTGCGTGATTAAATTGACTACAAGTTTTTTATTGGTGACCCTTAATTCTTGCAATATGTTATTACAGCTTAGGTGAACATTGTGTTCGACAGATGGATACTATGTTCTAGAGCAAGGTTTTTCCGGTGGTTCAGCTGGTTTAGCTTACAACAAAGAAAATGGTCTTGTATGAACATGATCTTAATTTTTAAAATTCCGTCCTCGAACCTGCATCCGCTGGTTCTGACTGTCCTTCCGAACTTTAAAGGGCTCTACCTATATTTTTAAATTGCATCGCCTGCTCGTCTCTAATTTCTTTCTTGTCTCCGTCTATAGTTGCCTGGATGAAATCCTCAGTGGTACTATATTTTTATATATTCTCTTTTTCTGTAATTTCTATGTACAATAAAGAATATTCTATGTATCTATATATTTATTTGTCTATAATAGGTAGCTAGCTGAAATTTTCACACTATATAATAGATAGATAAATAGATAGAGAACACATTATTGTACGTAAAAAAGGAAATCACACAGATATTTTAAAGCTAAGAGTACTGACGACGGCCTTATAACTAAAAGTGATCTCTTCCAGACAACCTTTGGATAGATTGGAGCAGTACATTGGAGAAGGATGTGGGAGGAGTATTTTTTATCATCATCGTCACCATTATAATCACCCGGTGTCAGTCAACTACTGGACATAGGTCTTTCCTAACATACGGCACTAAGGCAGATCTTCGGGGAATCGATATCAACCCATGCATGTCCCCACTGCTGGGGCACGGGTCTCTTCCTGCATCGCAGGAAGGTTAGGCCATACTCCACCGCGGGGGCCGAGTCCGGGTTGGTGGAGGATTGTAAGACAGTGGCGAGCCTTACTGTCGGAAGTTACCAAGCCGCCCATAAGGCCTCTGACACGGCTTAAAGACTGTCATTACGTGACAGCCGGCACCAACGGCTTAACGTGCCTTGCGAAACACGGAAGCGCTCGGAAAAATGCCACTAGCGGTAGTCGCGGGACGGTCACCCATCCTGTACCTGATCGCGCCTGTTCTTGCTTAACTAAAATGATTGATTCCAATCACACGGTTCGCCTAGGCCACCAACGCTTCGGGGAATATTACGGGGAATTACCTAAAAAATAATAAAAAAAAATATTCAAAATAAGAAGTTTCTCCATACAACAAATGCGTTTTACTGTTCATGCTCTGTCGTAAAAACGGTCGTTCATACGGGCTTCAAAAATAATCTATGATTTCATATTTTACTTGTAAAATGTCCACGACACACTATTTTGGTTAGCGTTTTTTAGTGCTTTAAGGTAAATTGTGTTTTTGTAAATGAGGGAGATATGTCTGGTATCTTCCCTTGCACCCTGCTCTCTTAGAACAATGAATTTATCGACAGCACATACAATATATCGATAGGACAAAGACACAAAATATTATTTTAACTTGACACAGTCCATATTCTAATTAATTACATAATTAGGTAATGGACATACCTTACTAACGAAGCATTATGATTCCACAGAGAAAACGTACTTTATGTCTGACACACACTCGTAGACCATCGGTAAGTTTGCTAAGTAATTAGGTACTATAAAACTATCCCCACTAAAACTTACATGTAAAAAACAGGAGAACATCTCGCCTGAAGATGTTATGCTATGTCGCTTGCCTGCATGAAGCTAACAGAATCTTGCTAACTTGAGTTCTTCTCTATATTGCATAGTGCGGGTGCCAATTTTTTTTCAGCCTAAGCCTAGCAATTTCTCCTTCTCTATACGGTTCGCGTAACTATTGCATAGTGGAACAAAATTTTGAAGAAGAAGAAGAAGAAAAACATTTATTATAGAAACAGTTCACACGCCACAGTAACAAAAACATTACTAAACATAACATTAAAAAAAAAAACAAAAAGAACGAAGAAAAACGAAAGGTCGCGGCGAGTCACTGCTGCTATAAATGGCAGCTGACTCAGCAATATGCTGATGGACAAGCCTTCAGCGCAGATTTTCAGTCAGTGCCATTTTTGCGCCTAAATGGTTTGTGTAAGTAAATATCGGACAGTGCGGGCCTCACAAGCACTTGACTTGTAGTTGCACGTAGCATATTTTTTGCATTTGGCGGTGAAATATATAGGCCTAGTATCATGCATTACAAGCCCGGCGAAAACTTGGCTAGGTGCACTCTGTGCGCTTAGGCGGTTAGTTTTAAGTGTTGCACAATGCGGGTTTGGCGAGATCTTGGCCTCAGTCACTACAACTCGATCAATGGATAGATAGAGAACACTTTATTGTACATAAAAATGGAAATTACACAGATATTTCTTAACCTAAGCGTACAAACGGCGGCCTTATTACTAAAAGTGATCTCTTCCAGACAACCTTTGGATGGACTGGACTAATATATTGAAGAAGGAAGTAGATGTACAAATATACAAGATTATTACAAAGATATAAATGAATACATGCCTATCAACAGATAAATACAAATAATTAACATAAATACACAAAATAAAAAATATATATTATTATATAAATACATAAACACTTAAGAGAATATCCATATTGAAAGGACATAACAAAAAACACAAACAACAACAGATCAATATTACGGATTAAATAAATAAACGAATATCTCTAGTTCGCTGTTCGGACACACCCTCGCTATGCATTTCAAATTAATCGTTTAACCTCATTAGTACCCACCTAATGGAGCATTTATTGTCTTTTCCTGCTTGTAATCTACTTTGGACGAATTAGATAAGCAAGTATAGAGATAAAGCAGCGATAACGTTGTGCGCGGCACACTGAACATGAGATAAATAATAAAACAATACCTACCGGGAAGTTAAATATTTTAAATGCACTTCCACGCGTGTTATGCACGTGTTATGTAAACTGGCATTTCTTCCTACTTGCAGTTTGGCTTTGTTTCATATACCAAGGCGGAAGAATAAGTTTGCATATTTAATTGTCCTCAAACTGACTATGTGAAATTTTCGGTACTGACTACAATTTCTGTTTTATTAGTGAATTGAAGTCAGTTTTTACGATTCAAAAACTAAAAAAAAACGTTTATTGTTTTTGGGATTTTAAAAAACACACTTATATAAAATCTTGCCTATTTTCCGGAGGGGACAAGGATAGAAACTTCGAAAACACGAAAAAATATCAGCGGTTCAATACTTTATTTATACTATTCACCGTCTGAAACCTTTTTTTTTTTTTTTATCACTTTATTCACTAATTTTTTTGTGCAACCTTCTTGTACAAAAACTCCTTGCGAGAAGAATACTCTACATTCAAACTCCTTGTGTAAACTCCTCGTGATTTGATTAAATTACATTTTTGGCAAGAAGTTTAACATTAGAATTGGTTTGTTCTTTTCTGTCATTAGTAAACTTGTTGACCATCTTAATGACAATAATATTAAAATTGATGAACATTAACTTTTGCAGGTACCAATGTAATGCACCAATAATTGTGTACATTATTAAACCGGAAACCTGGTAAAACTATTTAAAAAAACAGTAAAATTGGAACTAGGTTAATAATAAGAAAGTTCAACTAGACTAGATGAAACGGGTGGTCAATAAAACGATGTAGGTATCTTTAAAGCAGGGTTTTACTTAGATGTTCTCACAAGTACAATTATTATTTGTGGGCGTGTGGTTGTAGGCGCGAGCCAAAACAGTATGAGGGCTGCAAGCCCGAATGCATCTCGTAAAGGAAAAAAACGTCGCTAACATAAAAACAGTAACAGTCATATGCTCGCCAGTAATTGTTCCAACTGTAATGTGCATTTTGATTAATTTCCTTCTCTAATTACGTCCAGTTGCGCTTTAATCTTTCTTTTTCTCGTAGTTATGTTATACAGTATATTATTTTTTAATCTTTATGGCACAAAAGATGTACAAAATGTGAACCTAATGCTAATTGAATTTTACAACAGTCAACTCGCAGGAGATACAGAAAAGGTAAAAATTTGGGTAGGCGTGCAAAACAGAAATAAATAGAAATAGATTAGATAGTAAATTATGTTCGTAGTAAACATTGCCATTAAAACTGTAACTTCTTCATAGTATACCTTCTACTTGTATACTCAGTATAATATAAAGATAATGCTCTATTTTTGTGATCAAAATTAAAAATTTTTATTTGAATTAGTAAGAAACGTAAGATAATGTATAATTTTAATAGATCATAAAAAATAGTAACTCGTAGTATGCAACTCTTGAATAAAACGCATTATATTCGTTTATTATGCAATGAATCACAGGGCTCCGTGATTCATCTATGGCTTTGGCTTTAAATCCGTGTGAGCGAGCGAGCGAGCGAGCGAACGAACGAACGAACGAGCGAACGAACGAACGAACGAACGAACGAACGAACGAACGAACGAACGAACGAACGAACGAACGAACGAACGAACGAACGAACGAACGAACGAACGAAGAAACAAACAAACAAACAAACAAACAAACAAACAAACAAACAAACAAACAAACAAACAAACAAACAAACAAACAAACAAACAAACAAACAAACAAACAAACAAACAAAAAAAAAAAACAAACAAATAAATAAATATTCATGGACATATTACACAGATCTCGTTAGCCCTATACTAAGTACAACTAAATGACTTGTGTTATAGGTGCTAACTCGACGATAGATTTAATACAATAAATACATAGATAACATCCAAGACCCGAGACCAACTAGAAAAGACTAGATTGACACACAGGCAACGTTTTACTGCGGGAAGATATCTTATTGCCATGGGAAAATTGATGAACCGCGGGTAGCACCGCGGGGCACAGCTAGTTTATAATATTATGTAAGAACCTTAGGTACGCGAGTCCTACTCGCACTTGGCCGCTTCTTATTCACTTATGAGTTTTTTTACAAACCTAGCCTCATCTTCACAATAGTGCAATGAGTACTTTACCCAATGAAACAAAGAGTACGGACAAAGACATCTTAGCCAAAATAACCAAACAATCATAATTTCTATTTTAACGGTCGCCTATCTGTCTTAATCGTTTCCTAGTAACACGGTAAGCGACTCATTAACACAACTTTACTGTTGTCGTGCGGTTGTCTGTGGTACCCCTCAAACGATCCTCCACCTCTCAGTGGGCCCAGCTTTACCTTATTTACCTTCAGGAAGAGCAAGTAACAGCGCATACCTAATGTTGGCTGTAGACACTCGCTGAGAGCCAGCGAATTATCTTACATTCCGAGTTTCACATGACGATCTTATAGTGCATATTGTGTAAAACCCGCAACGAATAAATGCCGCATTAACACCTTCTCTCTAGAGGAGCTAGTGTCAATGGAGTCAGCGATGCAATATTATTACCTTGTCCATAGTAGAGATTAATAAAAAACATTACTCTTTCCAAATAGAGGATGTATTACCAAAGGGAAAGATAAAAAGTACCCGGAACCGGCGTGCGTGCATGCAACGACTTATGAACGTTGATGAAGCGAAGGTGATCTGTCAGGATCGTGGCAAGTGGCAGTCCCTGGTCTCTGCCCACCCCTCTGGGATACAGGCGTGAGGTTATGTATATATGTACATTACTCTTTCTATGAGAAAACCGTTGGTAAATAAGAGACTAATAATAATAACAGCTGAGAGGAAAATATGCGTAAATAAAACCGTTTAGGCAGGCTTCTTGCTTATCCGTAATGAGATGATTTAAGCAGCGTCACTGCACCTTGCACCTTTACTCACGACTAGATGGGTGCAGGGACTACTCGGACGCTGTGGTACCTGGGACATTGTTTTAAAATAGAGTTGACTTGCCAAGCACCTATACCATCCTGACAGCTTGGTCGACCAAGCCCACAGGAAAGACTAGTTAACACGTGCAGATCCATCCAAGCCATCCAAACAACATTATCCCTAAAGTCGCGATGCTCATAAGTAGTTGTATATTAAACTGGTTTAATCGCGATTATTTTTTAGGTAAAACGTTACTACTTTAATTACCAAGATAATGTTTCCATTGTTTATGGTAAGCCCAGGGTCCAGTTACAATGAACGGCGTTCGATCCATTACGGGAAATTTCATGAGGAAAATCTGATAGTTGGAAACGACTCATCAGCCATAGTTACAAGTTATTTTTAATTTTTAGGGATTAAAATATACCTAATGAGGACAATGTCATACTTTAAAAAAAAGGCCAAGTGCGAATCCGGCTCGTGCTCGAAGGGTTCTGTACTACTATCTACGAAAAGAATATTTCAAGCATACAACCTGCTGCCGTCAATAACCTAAGAACTATAACTGACCAGTAACGCCAAATTAAGCACTAAACTCTTACTATACGTATATTTCTCGGCTTGTGCACTATGTGGCCTCTTTTCACACCCAGACAGAGTCTATAAAGCAATTATGCCCTTTTCATCACGCAAACATTTTAAGCGTACTTGGATACCTTATAATAATAAGATTTATATAATTATAAATATTTACATAGAAACTACTGTATTTTGAACTTGAGTGATTAATAAATAGACAGTCCAATTTATTTATTTATTAATTAATTAATCACGTCTTAAGAAGGTAGGGTGCTATGGTGCTCATTAGGGAAGGGCTATGTTTAGCAGTGGACTAATATAGCCCGAAGAAGAAGAAGAATCACGTCTTAAAAGACAGACAGACGAACAGTGGAGTAACAGAGTCCCTTGCTATTGCGTGCGGAACTCTAAAAACCTGTTGTTGTGTGGCCAATTACGGTGGATTGTCTAAAAATATACCGATACGTGTTATATAGATACCATAAGCCAGTAATCTAGCGCCGTTTGAGAGATAATTTTGTTTGTTTTGTTTTGTATGCAAAAACAATCGGATAACCTCTTAGCTCTTATTCCTTACGACTAAAGTGCGAGTATCGAACAAGGGTAACTTCAGGAGGCACCGACTCTCCTTTAAAGAATACCTAGTTTAATTCACGCTTCTGTTTTATTTACATACATACATACATACATACATACATACACACATACATACATACATACATACATACATACATACATACATACATACATACATACATACATACATACATACATACATACATACATACATACATACATACATACATACATACATACATACATACATACATACATACATACATACATACATACATACATACATACATACATACATACATACATACATACATACATACATACATACATACATACATACATACATACATACATACATACATACATACATACATTACCCCACACCTGTATCCCAGAGAGGTAGGCAGAGTCCAGGGACTGCCACTTGCCACGATCCTGACAGATCACCTTCGCTTCATCAACGTCCATAAGTCGTTGCATGCACGCCCGCTGGTTCCGGGTACTTTTTATATTTCCCTTTGCCAATACCTCCCCTTTTATTTACTTGCATCGAAAATTGTCCAAACAAAAAAAATATATGTACCCAAAATAATTTAATTAACTGGCAAGTGGTCCTTGCCATTTGCTAATTTTAAGTCAATTGTTTTAGGATTTTATTTGTCATCGAATAAGCAACCACTTCCCGCGGATTACTAACAAAACAACGAATGCAAACCAAATATTTGCCATTGCCATCATAAAGCTTTCAAAAAGGGGACAGGCGCCCCTTTTCCGCAGCCTTGCGTGAATCATAGCCTCTTTGACTCATTTCCACATGAGACGCGTCTGAGTTCTACTGAGTGGTGTAAATACACCACACGCGATTGCAATGCCGACGCGGGCGCACGTTTGTTGCGACGACTCTATATCGACGTAAAGTTTGAACGTGCACGCATAGTTAAGGAGAAGTATCGGCCCCAATAAGTTGCCTTGTGGGGCACCGGTTTTGTATGCTCAAGCAAGACATACTATAATGTGTTTGTGTGAAGTGGATGTGTGATTGTTTGATGGAAATATCCCTGTTGGTTTAGGCGTTGATTGATTAACGGATTTTATATTTGTTTGCTATTGAAGTGTATTGTGATTTGTTTTGGTTTCTGCTTGAAGATCACAGCGAAAATGTTTCCTAGGATACAAGGATTGGTAAGTTTTATTTTATTTACTTGATTTTACTACTAGCTGCTGCCCAAGATTTTGTTCGCGTAATTTTTATATATTGTATTTCTCCGGAACGGAATAACACGTAGCCTATGTGCTATTCGATACTATAATCTATCTCTTTGTCGAATTTCATCCCAACTCGTTTAGCCGTTCTGACGTGATTGATTGACAAACATCTATACTTACAAACACAGTTACAAACTTATAATATTTTTATATAATTTCGGGGATTTTTTGTGTATATTTTAGCTTAAGACATGACAGTCAGTTTCGATGGTAAATATGTAATATGTTCTTGTACTAGATTACAATGTGATAGTCAGGATTAGCATTCTTAATAAAAGTCAATGTTATCTGTCCTAGATAAGTACAACCTAAAATAAATATTAGAACAAAAAATCCACTTGAAACACAATACATTATCGAACAAAAAGTCTTAATAAGCCAATCTGCGAAATAAGTAAAACAGTCACGCAAGATCGCTCTATGTTGTCATTACATTTCGCGATTTCCCTGCAAATATTTAGCGTGCGTGCTCTGCATAAATATCTGGAGTACATTACCTAAGATAATACTGTGAGACTTTGTTTCCATTATTATAGGATTTAAGTTCTTATTCTGAATAACACCCTAACGAACGTTAGTTATGATGACTAAGATTGTAGTCAATTCATCAGAAAATTAACCACCAGTCATTCTCTAACGACCTACAAGTTAGTTTTATTACTACAACTTCACAGGTCACCAGAATAACCTTCAGTTCAATGATACTGTCGTAATGAGGTTTCCTTTGCATGAATATTTTTTTAACAAGTTGATGAGTTAGCAAACGTAGTTTGATTGATTTCATCAGTCTAAATAATATACGCTCGTTTATTTATTCGTTGTTAATTACAGGTACTCGGTGCAATCGATTTTAAAATACATAAGGTTTTGCGGCAATGTAGATAGATACCTACATAATATTGTATTTGGCGAAATTACGGAAACAAATTTAATCAAGTTTTTAATGTACAATTCTCGTTAAAAGATAAGAACACTTACAAAAAAATTCCACAATAGAAAAAATAAACTACGCGTAAACATTGCGGTCCGAAGGTAGCGTCTTACATTTTACATTTTACACTGGCATTCAGTAAACGGCAAACAGAATGTACATTGAAATAAAATTGAGTTGATTTGATTTGACTTGCAGGTAATAAAATGTATCTTAGGTAGGTACGTATTAATAAAACCCTCTTGTCTTATCTCTGAGAATGCTTTTCAGTGCGTCAAACCATATCTTGGAACGGGCACTCCAGACATCGAGAGCGATCTCAAAAAAATGCACATCACCCTTTGCATTCATGCACTCTCCTTAGTTGCAATACGAGTGTTTTTGCAATGTCAACGTTTAATTACTGCTTAGTTAAATTGTATTGGCGGCTGTATAGGCTCCCTGCAGAGCTCGAAAGCTTATCATTCGTTGGAGGTTTATCACAATCGCAACTATGGAATCGTCCTGTGAAACTCGCAAAGCAATATAAATTCGCAGGCTTCCAGGCGAGTATGTGGCGCCGGCCTAAGATGCAAGAGACCCAGCTATAAATACATTTCGTTTTCAATCGATATTGTATTCTACGTTACTTGTACGTTTAGCAACAAGTTACATCAACCTTTTCTCATGGGCAAAGCATTCGTTATCAACCCTTATATGTCCCCACTGCTGGGGCACGGGTCTCTTCCTGCATCGCAGGAAGGTTAGGCCATACTCCACCACGGGGGCCAAGTCCGGGTTGGTGGAGGATTGTGAGACAGTGGCGGGCCTCACTGTCAGAAGTTATCAAGCCGCCCATAAGGCCTCTGACATGGCTTAACGACTGCCATTATATGACAGCCGGCACCAACGGCTTAACGTGCCTTGCGAAGCACGGAAGCGCTAGGAAAAATGCCACTAGCGGTAGTCACGGGACGCTCACCCATCCCGTACCTGACCGCGCCTGTTGTTGCTTAACCAAGTGATTGATTCCAATCACTCGGTTCGCCTAGGCCACGAGCGCTTCAGGGCGCTCGTGGCCTCGGGCAAAGCATTAAGTAACCCGATATTTTATTACCACTTACATCTATGCCATACTGTCATCCATCACTGTGCCACCATACAACTGATGCAACTGCTGCGGTGACATTGGTTAGCTTACATAACAAAATAATTATGCGCATGAGGCTCCACGTCTCTTGCCGGTCTGGTAACATAATCTAAATCGCTGCATTGCGATATTTTACATCGACATCGGCAAAACAACAATATTTTTTGTCTTAACAACGCGGTGTTGTTGATTCATGGTATCTTTTTAGGTACGACGTATTTATGCCAATTAAAGATATGAGCAGAGTGAAGTTTTTTTTCGCTTATTTTTTCTCGACTGTACTCCGATTTTTTATTCCGTAGAATTTTGTGAGTTGCTACTAAGTGATTGTGCTGAGTGTACTTGTGTGCAAGTTATTATTATTGTTATTATTAAAAAGGGTCACCACGGAAAAAGGGAAACATGACCCATTCGAGGGCAATAAGAACTAAAAAAATCCAGGTATTATTTTATGTTTTCCCTACAAAAGTCAAGAAATTATAGCTGTCAGAGTTCTACGAAATAAAAAAATCTAAGTTTAGGTAAAACTTCACTTAAACACAGCGGGTAATACTGCACATTGATGTTCCACAAACAGACTGTAATTTACGTTGAAATAAATATGAAAACTATACATTTGTAGCTAAATCATAAAAATAATTGTCTTTGAAGTTCTGGAAAAGCTCGGAAAAACAGGAGACTCGATTCCTAAGCTATTTAAAATACATAAGTACCTACCTACAAATCTGTACGGAACCCTCGGTGCGCAAGACTGACTTACACTTAGCCGGTTATTTTCTTAAAAAACATTTTAAATGTTAAACAAGACCGGTTCTTCTTAGCAAATCTCATGCCATAATAATATAAAACGTATGAACGCCCAAAAGCATTTTCAAAGCTACATAATTATGCTGCAAACAATAGTAAGACCAAACAAATAGTTAGATCCTCCACCAAACCGGACTTAGCCCTCATGATGCAGTATGGCCTAACCTTCCTGCGATGCAGGAAGAGACCCATGCCCCAGCAGTGGGGAAATACAAGGGTTGATACCGAATAGTAAGACCAGCCACTAGTCTTGCAAGCCTCCACCATAGGACTTGGCCCCTGTGGTAGAGTATGGCCTATACCTTCCTCAGGGAACAGACCTCGGTGGGGGCATAATGTTTGTTGATGATGATGATGATGGTAAAATTACAATTCATAGTTTATTATGGAAATTTGGTGTACATTCCTGACAGCTTAGTCGGCCTTGCCCACAGGAAAGACTAGTCAAAACGTGCGGAGCCAACCAAGCCGCGGGTTTCCTCACGATGTTTTCCTTCACCGATAGCGTGTGGTATTGCGACTACAAATTCGCAAATGTACGTAAGTTTGAAATTAAACAAAGTCATTGGTACATGTCCGCACTGGGGATCGAACCTGGGGCTCACGCTTGCGAGCTAAGCTGTCAGGATGGTATAGGTGCTGGGCAAGCCTACACCATCTATAAAAAAACCATGTCCCAGGCACTACAGCGTCGGAGTGGTCCCTTCACCCAGTATGGGTGAAAATGCCACTGGACGCTGTATAAATCATCTCATTAAGTAGATTGGTGTACATTGCTTAGCTGCGTCTTTCTACTTGTCAACCTATTTACGGCAACATATATATATATATATATATATATATATATATATATATATATATATATATATATATATATATATATATATATATATATATATATATAAATCATACTTTTAATATATATATATATATATTTATTAAAAGTATGTATTCTTAATTAAAAAATATTAACGAGCCGAAAATGTTTACTTATGATTTTCCATTCGCAGGAGTGATTGTTCGATTATCGAGTTTTGATGAGTACGTTGTTATCATAATTATGTACCTACGTTACTCATTTCGAGTTGTTTATGTATTTTAGTTCGGAGTTGGCGGAAATATCTTTCGCTATGTCTTCAAAACAATATGTTTTTACAAACTTACTTATAGATTGCAATTTATTACATTAATTTACAATATGTCTAACATAGCTGTGAAATAAGGTTTAGTTGTTTCCAACAAGAAAAAACTGTTACTTTCTTGATCTTAAAAACCTATTGAGATGTAATTATACGATTATACATTTCAAAATGTTATTATACGATAGAAGATTATTTAAAAGATAGATGAAATGAGATAAATAATTGTATAAATGTAACTTTATAAATATAATCAATTAAAATTGTATGATAATTAATCAAATTAAATTTAAATCAATGTAATACATACTTTTATATAGCACTTTAAAATGTTGCGTGCCCTACAGGGTCCACAAAGATCTTATCAAATAACTGTTAAGTTATAATGTAACAACCTTGAAACTTGTGGAATGCAATAAAGTATTGAGTATTGAGGCTAAAAATTCCACCTATGCCAGGTTTCGAACCCGCGACCTCTGGCTATCTGGCACGGATAGCCAGAGGTCGCGGGTTTTTCGAATTTTTAGCCTCTAAATAGGTTTTTAAAATTGTCCTTAGCACGGGTTAGTGCATTACAAAGAATATAATCATTGTGTCTCGATAAAATTATTGACCAATTGAAAAAAATCATCAGATTGTCTCATTTTAAAATTTAAAAATGTACACAGGCCTCAATCTGTGTGTGTATTTTAATGTTTGAGATGTCTTTGCCCGGTTACCATTGCACAGGGTATAGTTTAGGACCAGAACAAGTGATTGAGTTGTGTGGTACTTATTTAAGTTATTATAAAACCATTATTATTCACACTAGTATGTTAATATTGTTTGTAGCTTCTACCATGTCACATAAACCAGTTTAAGCAAAAACAAACTAGCTAGGTACCTAATGCGAAAACAATAAGGCAGTCACGTGTTACCTAACGGTGACCTTGACAAGGGTACACTCGAAGATCCTTAGGTAGGCGTTGGTCCCGTCCCGACCGATCAGGTTACGAGGAAAAAAACGGGTTTTTGTTTCAAATATTTCAATTTAAATAGGTACTGTAACTTTTTCAGTGGTTTTAGACTTTATTTCCAAGTTGAATATTGTTAACTTATTCAACTCTGTCAACTTATTCAACTAATATGTTTTTTGTTATTTTATTAAACCTGCTTACCTGGGGCTGCATGAAAGGGGCCTCCCCGCAAAACGTACCTACTCACTAAGCCCGTACGTCTTGCGCACCCTGAGAAACAATCAGATAGTCCCTAAAGCTGATAGGCAAATCGTTCACCACGATGGCTTCTCATCGTCACGTTAAGAGGAAGATAACTACTTCTTACAAATGGTGTGTAGAAACTGGCTGGAGTCATTTATAAAAATCCGGCCAAGTGCATGTTGGGCCACGCGCAGTCTAGAGTTCCGTAGAAAAAAGGGAAAAAAGTAATTTTCAATTGATCCTTAAATAATTAGGACGCCTATTATTCGTTAGTTTGCTAAACCTTATAATTTTTTTTCCTTTTAGGTTCACTATTTATGTATGAGCTATTGCCCTAAAATTATTTCACCTATCTACTCTCAACCATTTCGCCAAGTGAGGGAGGGACGCCCAACTGTAACAAAAAAAACTGCGCTTTCAAGCTTGCAAACAGAACCCTAAAACGGAGAGTAGTTTTTCTACCACTCACAATGTTTTTTAAAAACTAGTCTAAACATATCCAACACTATGATACAGGTCTAAAAAATATATTTAAGATTTTCTTCCGTTTTGACGGCATGATTTGTAGATGTACATCTATGCCAAATTTCAGCTTTATTTATTTGTCGTCCCTGTCGTCCAAGATACGGACATAGTAACAGACAGACCAACGGTTATGATGAAACTATAAGGGTTCTTTGTTGACTGGGGAACCCTAAAAACAAAGTCTTAGTACAATCTTAAAATATAAAAAAACAACAGTACTTTCGTTGTTATTTTATGAGTGTTCTGTCTTTGAAATATACTTTTTCTATTCTGTTCTATTCTAAAGACATTACAATGGCCTTTCCTATTTCCGAAAACTATTGTTATGCGCAAAACAATAACACTCCTTAACTTCGAAGAAAAAAGTATCAGTAGCATCGTTCAATACCTTCTCTCGGCTTCTCCCGTGGGTTTTGAGAATTAACAGGAATTACAATCGTCTAACCCCAATAATCCCGGCTATAGGGTCGAAATCTCAAGGGTAGAGCGGGCATCTCTACGACTGTTATCTACCGCCCTAACCGAGATTTATTGAGTCGATATCTTGCGAGCAGCAAGAAAACCATTGGGAATCGATTCGAGCGCCCTCCTACATTATTCACTTATCTGCAAACGTGCTAGTTGCTAATTAGTATTTCAAAGTGATCTTTGGAAGGTTTCATTTATCTCAATAAATTGTACTTGTAGATTTATATCGACAAAATATTAAGGTAAATTAAGTCTCTGTTAATAGATGTAATAGATAGCATAGATAGAGAATACTTTATTGTACATAAATAAAAAAGGAAATTACACAAAGATTTCCATTGTATTTCTTATATTTTAATATAACATTAGGTATATTATTATGTTTTATCCCTATCTGTGTAATAAGGTAAATAAAATAATACATATATTTTCTCATCGATGTAGAGGTACATAGAAAGGTCTTTGTGCCTATTCTAGAGGGAATTCTTGTGATTTTATCTTAACATAAATAAATATGGTAAGCTGCATTCATATGACGCTAGCAGCGTTACCCCGCTGTAGCGCCAGGCTATATGCTGGCTACATTTCTAAATCTTAAGTTTAAGCCGCCGCTTCTCGCAGCAGAATTGTTTGATAAATGACTGAGTCACGCTATGGTGAGAATGTCTTCCGTTAATAATTCAAACGTTAGTCCTGTAAGTGTGCTGTCATGAAGTTCTATTGATGAGTAAACTTCACGTAAGGAGTCAAGTAACTGTAGATAAAGGCGCTACCATCTCTGTTTTATTTAATTTTATAGATAGAAAAGTAACGACGTCTATACGATGCTCATCAGGCTACATAAAAACTGTTCATGGTTGTGCATTAATCCCTACCTATATAAGCCTACATGCAACATTATCTAGTTCAAGTTTATGTCGATGCTATCTAAAGCCAACCTCAAAAGGCCACTACATGTTGGTCTAGACTAGAAGGCATTCGAGTCGGCTGGGACAAGTGTTTCGAAAAATATTCCACAAAGTAACAAAGACTTTTGTAACACTATACCTCTGGCAACAAATTTTTATCACGGCCACCTTAGTTTGTCCCCATTTCAATGTACTTTCGACCTAGCCAGTGATAAGTAACTCAAATAACATAGAGGAGGTACTTTGCACATATTGTATAAATATGGAGTAGGTTAGTGAAGGTGTGAAAATAAGTGAGCCGGATTTGACAAAATACTTTTCTTAATTTTTTGAAAATGTACCATCGTTCTACATGACGTTTTATTTACAAAACGTTCCACAGAATCTCTCGTTGCCCCGGCTATCTGAGTGATCTCAAACGATCACGAAGGTTACGAAACATAGGGGGCGTTCAGTGCATGATGGGTGACCGTCTATGACTAACGCTAGTGGCATTTTTCCGAGCGGTTCCGTCTTCGCAAAGCACATTAAGTAGTTGGTGCCGGCTGCCGTCGATAGATGACAGTGAAACCAAGTCAGAATCCTTAGGGGGCTTGAAAACTTCTGACACTAAGATCAGTCACTAGTCTTGCAAGCCTGCGCCAGACACCAATCTGGACTTGGCCTCCGTGGTGGAGTATGGCCTATACCTTTCTTAGGGAAGCGACCCGTACCCCTCGTGGGGACTTAATGGGTTGATGATGTTCCACAGTTTTGTTTACAGATGCTGTTATAATGGTCTTGCCCTTTACTCAAAAGTCAGGCCTAGATAATTGACAACATTTCATATTTTACAACGCGCAATACTAAAAATACCGTTTCTTATATTTTGCTATCTTGATTACGAAAAAAATATTTAGAATTTTTATTATTGCTTAATTTTAGAGAAAACAAACAAATACCCGTAGAGGGAGTAAAACTATAGAGCAAGCCACAGCGCACACATACAAGTTTTAAATGAAACAAACTTCGTAGCGACCATGGGTGAGAAAGAGATAGAGTAAACAGCAAAAGTGTAACTGCTTTTTTTGTTTGCCCCCAGTGTCAAGTTGACGTTTTTGGGGGCAAACAAACGACAAGATTTTGAAAATTTTATCATATTTAACGCTACGCTAGCCGTTTCGAAGAGCAACCGTGTATTTGTGAAATGATATATTAAAAGTGACCTAAATAGAGAAAGTATGGTGAATTGTAGTGTACTCGTATGCAGAAATCGTTAAGAAAGATCTTTGCGGGAAGTTTCCTTTGATAGGTAAGTAATTATTGTGTTTCAATTATTGTTAAGCCCAAAGTTGCCTTATGTTGAGTATTTTAGTTAAGTTTCAACTAGTAGCTTTGCAACTAGTCCGTAAGAAAAGCAATTTAATAGAATTTTCTTTCCTAACCTAAAAAAACGAAGAGTAAAAAAATGTTGCCATCCGTTTATGTCGAAAATCCCATTCATTACGTGACCGTGTTGGCAGACGTTATGAATAAGCGATCGTACGATGGGTAAATAAAAAGTAGTATTCCCTAAGAAGGCTGCTAAATAAACAGTACGTTTTCAAAACCTTTGTTTTATTACTTTAAAGTAAATAATCGATTAAACACAAACACACCATTTTTAGGTTTTTATTTATCCCCGTAAAGGGTTTTACTGTAATGTTAATATTATTGCTCTTGTTTGAGATTAATCCACACAACACCCATAGAGCTTAATATGTTGTTTTGCCAAAAGTGTGCCGTTTAGATTTTCATTGCTCAGCCTATTTCGGATCTTTGTTTTAATAAGATTGACTGAACTGAAGCAGCGTTCATAATCTGTGTCACAAAAACAAGTAACCGGTAACGTCGCACATTAGTTAGATTTACCTTAAGGGTTGCTACTTAGTAAGTAAAAGAATAAATAGTGACGTGCTATGTTGGTATTAGTACTTTGGTTGAATAAAATCTAAAAAAAGTCGTATGTTTACGTACGATTTCTGCCCCTTGATCGTACGAGTATATGCAACATAAATGTAAAACATCGTATGAATACGATTTAAATCTTATATCTGGCAACGCTGCGTGATCATTACTTAACTCGAAGTCCCAGACTTCGACGGCTTGTCCTTGTACAGATATTAAGTTACAAACGTAATCAAAATATATTATGAATCTTTAATACTTAATGTATCGTTATTAAAAATCAAATGTACATAAAACTATAACCCGGGCTTGGCCCCTGCGGTGGAGTATGGCCTAACCTTTCTGCGATGCAGGACCCGTGCTCCAGAGTTATGGACATACAAGGGTTGATATCGAAATCTATAATAAAAACAATAGAGACAGAAACATTACGGCTACAGCACTGAATTATCAAATATAATATCCTAATGCTTTGTTAGATAGCTGCATCGCCTTCCTATGTGACTTGTTTGCCCATATAATTTTTCAGTATTCATTCCACTCAGCAGAAAATGTGTCAACTCGAATTTATCGCAAGAACCCTTTCGGTGTTTTTGTGCATTCTGCCGCAAGCAATGTGCCCTTGAATTCAGTATAGAATTCAAATTTGAATTTGTATCAATGAATCTCGTACAATACCGTCTAGCCGCGATCGTTTATTAGGTAAAACGTAATTACCTTATTTCCCTAATAAATAATCGACCCGTTCAATATACAACAGCTATGTATGAGTATCGCGAATAATAATACTAAAGTTATTACTTATTATATTTTAATGTATTACAATATTTGTTAATATTAGCAATGTTTCTTTTCCAGATTTCTTCAAAATAGTTCTGTTCTGGAAAAATGGGTGCTAGCATTTAGAAGAGAGAACTGGTCACCTACATCAAATGCTCGAATATGCTCTCTACATTTCGACAAAATGTACATTTTGGTGGTCTGAGGTACCCTTCGAAAGATTTTTTATATGGTGAATTTTTATATGAAAAAAACTTATTAATAAAACAGTTTATGATTGTATTCCATTGGTGGTCCTAGATAGCGTCCCTAAGCGCCTTAACTTGTAAAATTTAAACGTGTAAAATAAAACGTATTTTTAATTATACAAAATGAAAATTGTTTATAAAACGTTTGCTACGTTCTGCAAACAATTGTCAGACATGTATGATTAATAAAATTCAAAACTAAATCTGCATTTTTATTCATGGCCTATGAACGACTGAAATATTTTATCCCTCATTATGGCAATTCACTTTTACTGTGGCAACATTCACGCACACAAACAAATAATATTCACCGACGTGAAAACGGTTACACTGTGCCTTGATCTATAGTTCTACTCTATCTACGCAAATACCAAATATTGTGTGATGACGTCACCGACGTCATGAGGAGGTACCGTTGCCTAATATAAAAAATGATATGACAGCTGTCATTTTCAATTTCATTCAAATTACTGAGAAATTACTTTTCCTTTCCTTAGTTCCAATGGTTTTAAAAAGGCGGCAAGGGTGTTAGAATTATAAATACCGTATGTGTGACGTCATTTGGCGGTTACGTCCTTTTAGAATAAGACGAAATTCAAACAGAAAATTATGAATGAAAATCATCGAATTTCCGAAAATATAAAATATGGGTCGTTTTATTTCGTATCTAGTTTCCTTTAAGGCAGTAAAATACGTATGCTAAAAAATTGAAATGTCAATTGCATTGCACGAGTATTTTACAGGAGTCGTGTTTTTTTTGTAACATTGATAGCCTCATTGGCCGAGCGGTATCACGTCTGGTTACCACACCGAAGGTGAAGGGTTCGTTGTTTTTCACTCGGGTCCGCTATACATTTGTACAGATGGCCCCATTCTGGGTGTATTTCCAAGTTTTCGATAACCTTTCCTATGTGCTCTAGTGTACAATAAAGAATATTCTTATCTTATCTTATCTTTCCTGGTTGACATAGGGTTTTGCAGGCCCGAGACGAGTACTTGTGATTTGTGGAAATTATGTTGGTAATCGACTTTTATGAACACTTCAAAAACGAATTCTCGAAAACAATCCTCAGAGGCAGTTTAAATAATCTGAGATCAGGCATTTATCTTTACCGCAGACTATTAAAACTGATTCTGAGCTGTGTTTTAAGGAACCGTGTTTTTTTATAAACTAGACTGTACATTTTAGTCGCATCACTAATTAGTTTTTAGATTATATTGAACCCGTGCTAAGGACAACTTTAAAAACCTATTTAGAGGCTAAACCCGCGACCTCTCGCTAACCGTGCCAGAGGTTGCGGGTTCGAGTCCCGGCATCGGTGGAATTTTTAGCCTCTAAATAGGTTTTTACAGTTTTTAGATTATTGCACTTAGCCTTATAGTTGGGCCAATTCAGAGACTATGGTTTCCTCACGATGTTTTCCTTCACGGACAGCGAGTGGTATTGCTACCATAACACATCATTATTCACATTAGGCACATAACTATTCTCAAGCAAAAATAACATTTTTTTTCTTGAAAAGATTATGTACCAATAAAAGCAACTAAAGGTCACGTGTATGCTTTAAAACTTAACATATCCCTTTTCATATCACATGTCAATAAAGTATCGTTGCTTAAAAGTATATTGTTAGCATTATGTTTATTGACATTTCCTTTTTTATCATTGAGCAAAGCTTGATATTTATTTATTAATACCTGACTTTATTGCACCTAAATAAAATAAAGTAATCGTACGATGCTTACTGCCAAGGGCATTAACCTCCAATTCTACGCTATGATATTGATCCATGAACATACTAAAGTATTGATCATACCGTACAAGGTGTTTAGAGCTTCATATACTTAATAAATTATGCTAGTGCTTACAATATAATAATAATCATATAAGCCTTTTTTTGTAAATTACAATCAATATAATTTGCATCCCTCTCCCCCACAATTTTGTGGTTTGTGGGTGTGGTCTAATCACCCTGGCTGACCAGGCTTCGCTGGGTGATTTAATATGTTACTTTCAAGCAGATATTATCATTTGTTCGTCCTACATACTTTTCCCTCTTAATTTTGTATGTCTTCTTGAAAGTCCCTACTCAATTCTTTCTTGTGTGATATTATATAGGCGCTTATCAGACCGTTCCAGTTGTCTCTGTCTGAGGCATGCCTCCACAATAGTGGGTTGAATTCTCTTAGATCATCTATCGATCTTTGGAGTGGTCTTCCTGGTCTTCGCCAACCATCCCTAGGCATCTGTTGTCATTCGACCTCGCCAGGAGTGCTGCCCATTGTCATTTCAGTTTCTTAATTACGTTTATACCTAATGTCTTTCACTTTTGTCTTTCGTCTAATGTTCTTCTTTCGCACCCTGTCTTTAAGTTCAAATATAATTATTAATGTTTAAAATTAAAACATAATTATAATTTGACTTCTGAAAATTAAAAGAAATTGAATTGTTTCCCTCAACTCAATTTAACATGGGGGCCAACCCGGACTTGGCCTCCGTGGTGGAGTATGGCCTAACCTTCCTGCGATGCAGGAAGGGACCCGTCCCCAACAGTGGGGACGTATAAGGGTTGATATAAATTTATAGTGAGCGGCACCTGTAGTTGGGATGTACATATTATATTATTCGTTCGATTATACTGTTGCCGGGACAAATAAAAAAAATAAACAAGCAATAAAAAAAAATAAACAATAAATCAGCACCATTTTACTTTTCCGGCACCCACTGCAATAATTTTAGTTAGCCACGACTGCGTCCAATATGCCTTGCAAATTTTTATATAGGTAGATACCGTACCTTAATATAATAATTTGAGATTTACTATGTTCTGTACTCTGCTGATGCTGTTTTTTTGGACATTTACGAGTGTATGTGCAAATGTTAATCAATGTTTTATTTATCTATGTCAGTGTTTCAAAGATCAACTGGCGTAAGTAACTATTGAAGCCCTATATTTAAACCCATAACCCGCCACCTGCTAGTCGGTTGCAGGATACAGCTAATTATATACAGATAACCCCATCCTGCACACATATGGCTGCTGTCTCGGGCGACAACTTGCTTAGTTTTATTGTTTTAGTGCTTATGATGTGCTTAGTTTTATGGTTCAATACACCCAATATACGTACAGGTTCGTAATACACTTTTTGAAATTAAATGTGTGAGGTTGCAAAACGTTTTATAAATAATAAACTGGAACGACTTTAACTCTGTTTTGTTTATAACGTTAAACAGAAAAAAACTTGATAAAAAACAGAATAAGCAGGTAAAAGACTTTTTCATCCCACCATCTCGGAAAGAGTATTTTTAATCTTAATATCTGAGTGGAAAAGCCGTTTTTATTCTCTAGAGGATAAAGTAAATTGAATTTAGAACATCATGTGCACTAAGTTTGTGAATTAAAAAAATATTATACTCAATTTAAATAACTGTAGCAACGTTACTTTAATTTTTTTTAATTATACTTTAGTATTATTTTGTTATTATTTAAAGATTATTCTGTAATACTTACCTGTCATAATGTAGTAATTAATACCTAAACTGAAATAAAAGTGTACATATCTTGTGATTGTAAACGTTTTTTTTTGCATTTAGTCATTTCTTCGCTGAGGTGGAATGAAAAGTTAGGTACGCGTTGCACTCGAGTGCAAAGATTTTTCACCTCGTGCTCTTTTGATTCCCTCGCTAATGCTCAGGATTCAAATTTTGAATCACTCGCTGCGCTCGTGATTCAATTTTAGAATCCTTTGCTTGCTCGGTCAACAAAATTGAACACGGGGTTAAAAAGCAACTTTGCACTCTTGTATAACAAATAACTATTTTTACCTGCTTATTAGATTTATGTAGTCTGGTCTAGTCGAAATGTAAAGTAGTACCTAATGCCAAAAAAATAAGGAAATCTCAAAAATGGGTGACATAATTTTAAAATATGAAATGAAGACAGAATTAAAGAAATATAAAAAAAATATGAAAGTGGTTTGCATCGTTACAGATGAAATGAAATTAAAATGTTTTTTTCAAAGTAGCGCAGAAACTGCGGCTTAATGAACGTTACAAGTCAAACTAGGTATCCATTTCAAAATGTAGATAATTTTGAAGAAAAATTGAAAAATAACTCCAAACATAGTCTTTTGAAGTCCTTAATTTATTTAATTTAAATTAACAGAGTTTACAAAATTATTATAAAATATAGATTGTACTGGCCTCAATTCCAGATACCTATCATTGTCATCTGAATAATCCCTTAGGTTATAGTAGCCCTTTTGGCACAATGTGCACTTAACACACTTCTTAAAATGGACTTCAGGCAGCGGACAATAATTGACAGTTAACATTTAGGTATCTACAATTTTTTTTAATTTCCATTCATTTTTCCCATCTAGTGTGAGTGAAAGTTCTACTAGACGCTCTAGTTTTAATATCAGTCCACTCTTTGATGTTTAGTGTTTATTCTGTGTCGTCTCGTTCACCATTTTCATCATAATTATTTTTTTCCAAAATCATGCAAAACGTTTCTGCTTAATAGCTTACAGAACAATAACTTCGTGGATCAAAATAAAAATCTTATGAAACCAAACTGTTGCACATTTTCCGTTGCATGACACAAATATGGACAAAACATTGAACCAGTTTTGTAAACGCGCAAAAAACACGCTCGTAACCACCTGGAGAACGCGTCTGCTTTAAGCAAGCTAAACTACTTAGCAAGTGACCTCTAGTTTTATATAGCCAGTGGTTACTCATAGACCACCAGATCCAGAGAAACTCGGTAACACCTGTAAAACCTGTACGTATTGAAGAAAATCGTCCACTGTTTTTTATTGCTGTCTCATTATTTAACAAAAGTACGAATGAGCCAGTCTTTAGCGTGAGATATCTGACATTGTGTAGGTAATTACACACCTAAGATAGGTTAAGTCAGTGAATAACTCAGTAAATAGGCAACACGTACTAGAAATATTATTTACAGGGAACAATTACTTATCTACGAAGTACGTCGTCTACTATCACAAACAATCGGTATTTAGAATTCCAAATTACGAAGTACGCCTCGTTTCATACGCTTTTGACATAGCATTGATGTTTTTTGTTGTGATTGATCATTGTCTTTAATTTAAGGGCATTGCCCTATTTTGCGCAAACGCGAGGGTTGACCTTGCCATTGCTTAAAAACTTAGATTTAATTTGAATGAAGATTATCTTTTGCCAAACATGATTAGTCGTAAAAGGCGACTAAGGGACACAAACCGGGGGTGGGCAGCAGCTCCCCCTGCAGTACAATTCTACCAAACTGCGATCCCCAAACCGCATGCCCAGCGTGTGGGGATTATGGGCATTACCCCCCAATGATGGCACAACCTTGCGCTATGGCGCTCATTAAGGGAGGGCTATATGTCCAGCAGTGGCCTAATATAGCCTGAAGAAGAAACATGATTAGTTTACTTATTAATTCAATCGCTAATTTAGTATTAGTTTATATTCATTTGTAATTCATATGCTGTTAAATAAGTGTTTTGTGATATTGCAGTAAATGCATGTTCGTTTGTTTGTGTTTTTGTTTGTTTGTTACGCTTTATTGCACAAAAATTAAGAAACAGAATAATAACTTAAATAACAGGTAAGTGTTGATGTACAAAGGCGGACTTGTTTCAAAAGAAATTTCTACACTATTTTTATTTTTAATGCACTAACCCGTGCTAAGGAACAAATTTAAAAACCTATTTAGAGGCTAAAAATTTCACCCATGCCGGGATTCGAACCCGCAACCTCTGGCTATCCGTACCAGCGCTCTACCAATTGAGCCAATGGGCGACTCACGGCATCAGTGAAATTTCGAACCTCTTTACAATATTCTCTGTATTACGTACAGGCAGCGACATCTGACTTAAGCAAATTGCATTACTTACAGCCCCGACTACCTACTTTGCAGTTAGGTTTAACATCGGAACGATATCACTGTACCCACATGATTACACTATTTTTATTTTTAATGCACTAACCCGTGCTAAGGAACAAATTTAAAAACCTATTTAGAGGCTAAAGATTTTCACCCATGCCGGGATTCGAACCCGCAACCTCTGGCTATCCGTACCAGCGCTCTACCAATTGAGCCAATGGGCGACTCACGGCATCAGTGAAATTTCGAACCTCTTTACAATATTCTCTGTATTACGTACAGGCAGCGACATCTGACTTAAGCAAATTGCATTACTTACAGCCCCGACTACCTACTTTGCAGTTAGGTTTAACATCGGAACGATATCACTGTACCCACATGATTACACTATTTTTATTTTTAATGCACTAACCCGTGCTAAGGAACAAATTTAAAAACCTATTTAGAGGCTAAAAATTTCACCCATGCCCATGCCATTGGCTCAATTGGTAGAGCGCTGGTACGGATAGCCAGAGGTTGCGGGTTCGAATCCCGGCATGGGTGAAATTTTTAGCCTCTAAATAGGTTTTTAAATTTGTTACTTAGCACGGGTTAGTGCATTAAAAATAAAAATAGTGTAATCATGTGGGTACAGTGATATCGTTCCGATGTTAAACCTAACTGCAAAGTAGGTAGTCGGGGCTGTAAGTAATGCAATTTGCTTAAGTCAGATGTCGCTGTCTGTACGTAATACAGAGAATATTGTAAAGAGGTTCGAAATTTCACTGATGCCGTGAGTCGCCCATTGGCTCAATTGGTAGAGCGCTGGTACGGATAGCCAGAGGTTGCGGGTTCGAATCCCGGCATGGGTGAAATTTTTAGCCTCTAAATAGGTTTTTAAAAGAAATTTCTACCAGCCAGCCTAAGAAAGATTCTGACCAAAAAACAGAGAGCGACTGTTTGAGTTTGACTGTTCGACTGTTTGACTGTTAAGCGTTGTGAGGACTTTAAATATTTTTTATTGCATTATTTCACAATATTTTTTTTAGTACTGCCTTGTACAACTTCGAAGCACTCTCGTAACTTCTGTACGTCATTTTTTTATTACCATTTCTTTTGATTACCAATTTATTTATATTGAACCCATAATGACGCAGACACGACACACTGGATGGCGGGGGCGCAATGGCAAATGGCAAAGATGTTAACGCCTGCATGAACGGGAACTACTTAGGTTGCTGGAAGTGCTAAATTAAAAATAAAGTGTCCACAAGACAGACTTTCGAGAAAAAAACTGGTGTTTGTGAAGACTCGCAATTTAATTCGATTTATTATATTTTATTTGCTAATTAAAGCCAAAGTAGGAAATTCTTGCATTTTATTTTAATCAAGAAGACCTGCGGCCTTATGCAGTGCTAAATATTCTCCCGTCCCGCAGTACCTGTGAGTCTATATGGTTCCCGCTATGAGGAGTAGGATAAAGTAAACAGTTTGTTCCCCGAATGACACATCTCACGTTATGAATCAGCACATTCCCGGTGGGTTCCAGAAATACCCAGCGAGCGTCTGTCGAAGAGTGATATGAAACAGTTAAGCGTTATGGCTTTCAAATCGCCAAAAGTAAGCAAATTCTGTAGTAACTTTTATAAGTACAACGTGATATGGAAATCTTAAAAACTGCTTCTTCCGTGTTGAATTGAAATGAAACCACTTCCGATAAGAACATATTATATTTCGGGCTGATTTTTCAATAATCAGATAACTTTTATCTGAGGAATAAAAATGGCGGTTTGACAGCTTATTGTATGAAAATTGTGTCAAATCGCCATTGTTATTCCTCAGATACAAGTTATCGGACTATTGAAAAATCAGCTCTTAATTTGTTACTTTTTCAAAGACAAAGATTTTTATTTGTGAAGCATGAGTTCATTGATAGGATGTATATAAAAAATAATTAGTTCTATACATGCTCTGCCTGATGAGGCGTACAAATTATAAAAAAGGCACCACCATTAGAAACAATAATATAAAAATGTCAACAAATTCAAATTAAAATTTTTCAGAGTAATAAAATATAATGTCAATTTGAAATAGAGTTAATGATATATTAAAATGAAAATAATAAAAGAATTAAAAATGAATGAATAAGTTAAATTTTTGTTACATCAAATTGTGTAAACAGTCATCCGGGACCACGGCACCTGAAAAAGTGCCGAAACGTTGGAAAATTGTAAAAATGTAATAAACGAGCATAAATCCGTATAAAAACAGTTTTAATTAAACAGAACAAGTTAAATTTTTGAATTTAACTGAATAAGTTAAATTTTTGTTACATGTCAAGTTCAGTCTCGGAACTTGATGAAACAATTTATAACAAAAATATCGTATATACCTATATATATATATTTTTTCCAACATATCTTTGATTTGATATACGTATTGCACAATTTCGAATTATAGAAAACAAAAAATATATAACTTTCAACGTTTGTTTAATTTTATATAATACACAATGTCGAAATTATAGTAGGTAAGTTTCTCTTAAAATAAAAAGTTGAGAATTGTAAACTTTACATATTGAAAGTGGTTTAATATTGGTATTTAGTGGATTTATAGGTATTTTGCATAATTTAGAGTCAAGCAAGGGATCGTGAGAGATGGCATTTGGGGGGAAAGCTTATACCCAGCAGTGGGCAGCGGTGGGCTGATAGTCATGATGATTCCTTAGATAGATATGTACTTCAATCAACTAGCCTATACTCATCCACTGCTGGCCTGGCCTCCCCAAGGCCCGCCACTTCCTTCAGTCCTCAGCCGTCCTCATCCAGCCACTGTCACCAATAGGCGTCAGGTCGTCAATCCAGCGAGCATGTAAGATATCTACCTACATGGCGGGTTATTAGTACGATTATTCATTAACTGGCACAGACAAGTTCATTGACACGCAAACACAGAACAGTGACTCGGCTATCAGCGGCCCTTATCACCGTGTATGGCTTTTGTTGCGGTACTACGTGTGACATACTTTTGATTTTTTATCATCTTTTCCTCGGCCCGATAAGGCGTGTTTATATTTGGTGCAGACCCACGTGTTAGTACAACTTGCGTTGTTGTACTGCTTTTGAAGCCGAGAACAACGCCACCTTGCGGGGAAAACAAGGAGCGGAGATTTGAGGAGCTCTTGGAGCACTAGCGCCACGATAGACGGAAGACAGATTGTCTAAAATACTCTACCTAGTAGATATAAGGGATACTTCATTATACTAGGATACACGTGTAATTATTCGAGAGTAAATGCAAAATTTGGATATGAGTTGACGCAAACCAAATTCGTGTGCGAAAAACTATTTTAAATAACTAGTTGAACCGAAAACGTTGTCCTGTCGTAATTATAAATGATATCAACCCTTTTATGTCCCCACTGCTGGATCATGGGTGTATTCCTGCATCACAGAAAGGTTCGGCCACCACGCGGGCCATGTCCAGGTTGGTGGAGTATTGTAAGACCCTTATTGTCAGAAGTTATCAACGCGCCCACAGGGCCTTTGACATGGCTTAACGACTGCCATCACATGACAGCCGGCACCAACGGCTCAACGTGCCTTGCGGTGCACACGGTGAAGCGCTAGGAAAAATGCTACTATAGGTAGTCACGGGACGGTCACCCATCCTGCAACTCACCGCACCTGTTGCTTAACTCGTGTGCTTAATGGCAATCACTCGGTTCGACTTGGCCACGAACGCTTCTAACACCCAACACCCTTGCCGACTGATTAGAAACCATTGTTGATTGAAATTTATTAATGACATTTCTCCCGTCAACTATTTTGTGACATGACATGACATTTGAATGAAATGGAAAATGACATCTATCATAACATTTAATTTTATGCAACGGTACCTACCTCATCACACTTTCTTTGGTTTTCATTTATTTTCTCTAAAATAAAATTTAAATATCTAAATGTTTTTTTTTTTATCAGGATAGCAAAATTAAGAAACGGTATTCTTAGTTTTAGGTGTTGTAAAATATGAAACGTTGTCAATTGTTTTAGATTTTTTCTGAAGAGCTGTCAATGTATTATTTCTATATACGCTTTAGCCTTTAGGTACTTTCTCATTACCCATTTACGCCCGCTGTCCTCATTTCGGGCCATTTCTTTGAGTACCCTCATTTTGGAGGGAAAATGAGATTAAATTGAATAGATAGATGTCATGTTAAATGTTATGAGAGTTGCATTTGCATCGCCAAGGTGTGAAAATATGTAATCAAAACTAGAAAACAGAGAATCATCGGAAAATTTGGATAAAATAAGTGGTCGTCACTACCCCATTGAGCAAATAAGTAATTGCTTAAAGGTAGGCAGTATTTTCTATATATTTTTGTGCAACTTTCTGCTTTTTCTCATGTTTTTCTACTGTCTGTAGTTTCTTCTCATGAGTAAAGACAACATATCAAGAATATTTTTAAATTTTACTATAGTGGGAGCAATTTTAGTAAGGTGTCCCCAAATGGGGCCAATGGGCTCATTGCCACATATTTTTTTATACTTCGGGGTTCATTTTCGGAGTCAATAAGGGCTAGGCGTACGTTCAATATATCGAATGAGTATCAAAGATTCGAGGCAGCAATCGAAAGCATTTTGAACGAGGAAGATGATCCTGATGTAAGTTTTGAAATAGGGGCCATACCTCCAGAACGAAGTGCTCTCATGGATGATGAAGAAGGTGATGGCGATAATATCCAACAAAACATACGAAACAATTTATAAAAGGCAAGCCAGTACAAGACGCCAGTGAGTGGAGACCGCGACTCGGCAAACGTAGTGTAGGACTCCCTCCAACCAGGTGGGATGACGCAAGCTGATGCGGCAAGCTGAAGACAGGGCGCTATGGCGCTCATTAGGGGAGGGCTATGTCCAGCAGTAGACTACATAATATAGCCTGAAGAAGAAGCCAGTACGATTTGGATATAAAACTGGATGTGCGCAAGTTTAGATGGATACTGTTATGCATTCCATGTATATTGTGGCAAATCAGCGGCATTTGGAACCAGTCAAGAGCCTTTGGGCTCAAATGTGGTGTAGAGCCTACTGGAAAAAGCAAAAGCAGTACCACACCAGCACACTGTGTATTTCGACATTTTTTTTACCAGTCACGCACTGATGACAGATCTACGACAAGCCGCTTATCGTGCGACCGGCACACTGAGGAAGAACAGAACAAAGAAGTGTCCACTGATGTCTATCAAGGTCATGAAAAAGAAATTCGTGCGGAAATTGATGGATGTAAAAAGATGGAGCTCTGCAGAAGGGAGAAAGGTAGACCTAGATATCCATTTTGTATTTCAGAACTACAACAAGGGTAAGGGCGGAGTTGACCAATTGACCAGTGAGTGGCAGTATACAGAATAGCCATACGTGGCAAAAAGTGGTAGTGGCTTCTATTTTCACGCGTGACTTGGCCGTAGGTAATGCTTGTCGTCTTCACGCGCTGACTGCTGAAGAAAAACTAGACCAGCTTCAATTTCGTCGAAGCATCTTTCGGTCGTATTTGAGGACGGTATGCACGGAAAGACCCGATGGAAGGCGTCGTAAATCCTTATCAGTGGTGCCAAACATGAGCCTGGAAGGTGTTGGACACTTCCCAGAGAAACTACAAAACCAGCAAAATGCTTGGAATGTCACATAAAAGCACTATGACAATGCAAAAAATGTAAAAAAACATTGTGCATCGAAAAAGGGTACTTCGGAAAACACCAAACTTAACCGCATTGGCCCTATTTGAGGATGGTATTTTTTCAATTATATAGAAATTATTATTTTTAAGTTTTTTGTTATAATATGTCTTATTAGGTCCTAATAGTTAGGCAAATAAAGAAGTTTTCGAAATTTCACTACTGGTTTGTATTTGGGTCCAAATGGGTTAAGCTATATAAATTCCATTGGAGGTAATGTTTCCTTAATAGGGTTCAGTGTCGCAATACTTTGTTGCAACATTATATTTTTCCATTGCATTTCTTGCAACCCATTATGCTAATGAAAGGCTCTTATAGAGCGTATAATGAAAGACGATCGATCCAAAATCTCCCTAGAGGTTTTATTCGATTAGTTTAAAGTAACTGGACATAGCATAGAATTATATTTTACCCGTCTGTGCCGGAAAGAGAATATGTTTTTCTAGGGTATATATAAGTGTAAATATGTAGAATTTAGACCCTATAGCTATAGTTATGTACCCTTGTAGTTTGAAGCTATAAACTATTTTTGAGTGGTAGCGTTTTAAACAGTTCAGAAAGTAGATCGTTCTGTCAGCTCAGCCGGCCTAGCTCGTAGGGTTTTCTAACTATGATACATTAAACGACAAACTAAAGCTTAGGAAGACGAAAGTGAAATTCCTAGATAACGAAAGTGAAGACGAAAGTGACATTCCTGAAAGGAAGGAGCACTGCGTTATGCTCGTGAACGAGTGCTGTTCGTGTGTCTGGCCGCAGTACTTATGTTTTCCCCTATTATTGTGAGACCTTTGATTAATGCTTTGGCATTTAGGGTTGTTAATGGCAATCATGAAATCTTATTAGGTTTACATATGGCAACTGATGTATTTGGTTTTAAGATGATTTGAGAAAAGATGGTCAGAGTGGAGTTTTTTTCCCGCTGCCTTGTTCTCCACTACAATACGGCCTACATTTTACATTGTACATTGACATTCAGCAAACAGTAAATTCTTTACGTTGAAATAAATTGAATTGAATTTGAAGACGAAAGTGACATTCCTAGATGTCAAATTCTGACAATTTGTCGCCAAAGAACGCGTGACTCAAGCCTCCATACTAACTAGGCTTGTGGGCCTTTAAGCCTAAACTACATTCTAGGTAAAAGCTCACCTAGTTCTAGAATATTCATGTGTTATTCCAGCTTCAGCCTGGCGTTTCATTACAAGACCCACTTCCACCAAATGAGGGGACCTTATAACTATTGCACACTGTTTTAATCACATTCTCTACCTACTAGCTCTAATGTAAGACTGTGTGTAGCAATAGAGTTGGGACGGAGAGAATGTTCTCCGGGAATATTCTCTTGATTATACTATTTTTTTATTTTTAATGCACTAACCCGTGCTAAGGACACATTTAAAAACCTATTTAGAGGCTAAAAATTTTTTGCCTCTAAATAGGTTTTCAAATATTGTCTTGGTTACCGACCACACAGAAGAGGTGCGGAAAAAACGCACAAAATGACTTTTCGTACAAAAGGCAGCACTTATGTTTTTCCTACTTTTTTAAGACTATTAAGATAATATGAGAATATTCTTTATTGTACACCAAAGCACATATTTTTTTTTTTTTTTTTTATCTTTATTTCATTAGGGGCTTTTGTACCTTACGAGGACATGTCAGCCCCATTGTACCTTATTCTAAAGTTATTAACTTACGTTAACAGAGTCTTAACGATTATCTAAACTATCTCTGACAAATTTATAAATTAACATCGCTTCTTTCGAAATGGGATCGGAGAGTAACGTCTGGAACTTGCCTACTTCTAAAATGTTTATATTGAGTGCATCTATCAGAGCGTCTCTTTTATGTTGGTTTCCTATGCATTCCATTAACAAATGTTGAATATCTTCCACAGTACCACATTTCTCACAGTTTGGTGATTGGACTTTTTTCATAAGAAAACCAAAATTATTTAATGGGATGTGACCAGAGCGGATTCTATGAGCCAGTATAATAAGATTCCTGCTTAAATTTATATTTAGAAACCACGGAATGCGAGGAGGTTCACACTGCAATGTCCTATACCAAATGCCTTTTTCTACTGATCTTTTATTATAATGTTCTTTCCATGATTCATAAGATTTACTTTTATATTTTGGTAAAATTTCGAAACAATTAGGTACTACTTCTACTTCTGGTGAATTTATACTTGCTGCTTTAGCTAACCGGTCAGCCTCCTCGTTTCCTGATAAACCTATATGTGACGGAATCCATTGCATCTTTAACTCAATCCCTTGTTTTCGAAATTCCTCTATATATTTTAGGATAGCATAAGCTGTCGAGATTCCTCTGTATCCAGAGGCACACCGAGCTATATGCTGGAGACCACTCTTACAGTCTGTCAATATTACCAATTTTGTGACACATAGGTCTTTTGCGTAAGACAAAGCTTTCAAAATTGCAATGAGTTCCGCCGCCATTATAGATAAATACCTTGATGTTATTTTAAATGTACCGTTTACTGTTTTAGCTGGGTCAAAAAACGCAGCTCCTAAACCATTACAGCTTTTAGATGCGTCCGTATATAATTTGTACCAGCCGCCATAGCGATTGTGTATTTCTTGCAATACATTATTCTTAACCAAACAAGTTTCTAATAATTTTTTTGGCAAGTTGACGCTTTCCAAATTCATAATAACTGTATTCTCCACATCAATATTGCCCACCCAAGTATCCAGAGAGAACATTTCCAACGGTTCACTTGATGCAACTATTTCATTGTCAATCCCGCTAGAGTAGACCATAACTAAAAGAGGTTTCTTCTTTTTGTGCCAATATCTGTTAACGCATAGAGAGTCTAGTTGATGTAGCAAGTGAAGTGTCATGTTATTTAGCCATGATTTGGCCTTGAGACAGTATTTCATCGCTAGATATTGCCGTCTATTGGAAAGGGGTGGTAGGCATAATTCTGACTCCATTACATGTATGGGCGTACTTTTTATAAATCCTCCAATTATTCGTAGTGCTTGATTTTGTACTTTATCTAGTTTGCTCAGATGGGTATTGGCACTATTATCATATAAATAACATCCAAAGTCAATCCTACTTCTGATTAATGCAATATATAATCGTCGAAGGTGTTTGGGGTGTATACCCCAGCCGGATCCTGCTAAAACCTTTAATAGATTTAGATATTTTTGTGTTTTTTCCCACGTTTCGTTAATGTGTTTACCCCATCTAAGTGACCTATCCAACCAAATCCCTAAATATTTGATACTATCCGCCGCAGCCAAGGTTATCCCATTTATTTGTAATCGTATTTCCTGCCTTCTATGCCCTCTGGAGAAAATGCAGTATTTAGATTTATGTGGTGAAAAATCTAGGCCTAATTCTTTTAGAATTATAAGCATAGCATCTATGGCATTTTGAAGTTTTGTAGTACTGTCAGATAGTTTACTTTGTGTGGAGTAACATTGGCGGCCTTATTGCTAAAAGCAATTTCTTCCAGACAACCTTACGACGGAAAGTTGCTGAACTAATGCTTTGACATCTAAAGTTATTGATGGCAATCATGGAATCTTATCATGCGTATAGGTAGCAGCTGATGTATTAAGTTTGAGAGGACTTAAGAAAAAATTGTTAGAGCAGAGAATTTTTCCCGCTGCCTTATTCTTCACTATACCTTCTACGGTCCGAAGGCAGCGGCTTACATTTTACATCGTACGTGACATTCAACTAACAAAATGTAAATTCTTTACGTTGAAATAAAATGTATTTGATTTAATGTACTGCCGGGATGGGACAAAGCCCATACAGAAGTGATGGGGCGAGGGCGCGACTTCTATACGATCTGCGTGGCGTCCTTTGTGCGCCCGTCCCACGTCCCTTCTGTTTGACTTGTATTGCTACACAATATCTTCGCTCAATTATTTTCACTCCGTTACTCAATCTAGCATCGCTTTGTCCACAAATTGTATGATTTTAATGTAAGTTATTTTAATAACGATAATTCACACTTAGTTCCAATTTTAAGTCCTTGTAAGACTACATTCTCCCGTGTGAGTCACTGGTAGCAAAGATTTTTAGGTAATATTACCAAAGAAGACTCTTTGTGATGGATAAATTAATTCTTGCATGTTAAACTTCCACGCACTGCTCAACATTGCTCGATGAGCCACAATGTGGTTGGGCAAGCGACATGTCATGTAGCTCGCCCAACAGCGAGCTGTTCAATTTGCGTATTTGTCCGTCCAAAATTCCATATAGTCAGAAATGCTCGTTTGCGAGCACGAGCTGGCCCAATTTTGCGACTAATGCAAAAGACGCTTTAGAATTCTTCTAGGGTAGTGCTGTAGAAAAACCCCCAAGTTTTGTAAACCCCCAAGAGAGGCTCCCAACGGGTTCTGATCTGCAATGGCCTACGTAGCAGTCACTGAACCGACTCTGGACCCAAGTAGGTCGCTGCAGACAAAACTTAGGCAGATGGGGTTATATTGCACCAACGGAGGAGCAATGTGACTGTATAGCCTCATCGCAACTGCACCTCCTCCAATGCCCATTGTGCCCTCACACCTGCACTCTGGAAGACCTGACAGAGGCCAACGCTGCTGCAATTGCAGTGGCCAACTATTGGACAGGAAAAATATAAACTGGCCGAATCGCTGACACGAAAAGAAGAAGAAGCATTCTTCTTTGGGATCTACGCTGGATGCGTATCTGACAACAAATTATTGAGGTCGTTCATGAGGCTAAACATACATATCTCCTTTTACAGATCCTTAAGGACTAGATACCATATCCGCTAAAACGCTATTGACATGAATGGCACTTTCATTGGCAGGTAAAATGAGTGTCGCTGATAGTGGTAAGCGACCTACTTGAAGCGCCCGGGCATCAGTCTAAACAACACGCGTGTTTTCAAATACTATTGGAAACAACTGTTCTTCCACTGAACAGTTGAACGCCATTATTTGTACAGTGTACTGCACGACCGTTTACATTTGCTCAGCAACAGTGAAAACTTCAGATGATACCTACCTAATATTGAGCATTTTGAATTGAATTGGAAAATACTTTATTGCACAAAAATGGGTTTTTACAAAGGCGAGCTTAGTACTAATAAGTATTTTCTTCCACCTAAACTTGGGTTAAGTGGATAATGGAAGGGGGGTAATACCATAAAAGATTTATTGTGCATAAAAATTTAAACTATTCAACGCAACCTCTGGCTATCCGTGCCACGGATAGCCAGAGGTTGCGGGTTCGAATCCCGGCATGGGTGAAATTTTTAGCCTCTAACTATTTAGAATTTTTTAAAATTTGTCCTTAGCACGGGTTAGTGCATTAAAAATAAAAATAGTATAAAGAACAAAAAACTAGATAAAGTCTGAATAGAATAGCTATTTTTAGAATCGACAACCTAGGAACTACCAAATTGTATTTCCGCTGTGACAAACGTTTTTGTCCGTTCTGAAAAGTGCTATTACTATTATTGAGATTTCAATCCAAAAAATGTCCGTGCCACGGATAGCCAGAGGTTGCGGGTTCGAATCCCGGCATGGTTGAAATTTTTAGCCTCTAAATAGGTTTTTAAATATAGTTTAAATTTTTATGCAAAATTTCAACCATGCCGGGATTCGAACCCGCAACCTCTGGCTATCCGTGCCACGGATAGCCAGAGGTTGCGGGTTCGAATCCCAGCATGGGTGAAATTTTTAGCCTCTAAATAGGTTTTTAAATTTGTCCTTAGCACGGGTTAGTGCATTAAAAATAAAAATAGTTTAAACTATATTACAATAAAATAGCGGTCCCACAATTTGTATACCAAACAATTTATATGCATTAAAGGAATTAAAATGAAATTGAATGATACGATTTTTTTCAAAGTAGCACAGAAACTGCAGCTTTTTCTAGATCATTTTGGAGAGAATAAGGACAAAAAAAACTCCAAACTTAGTCTTATCCAAGTCCTTAGTCAACAGAATTAACATATCCATGATAAAATATAAAAATCATGCATTGTACTTGGGCTCGCACTTAGATTTTGAATAACTTTATATTGTACCTAAGTTTTGAGATCCAATTTATTGACATCAATCCAATCTCTACTATCAGGCCATGTACTCAAATACGGTGTTGATGTGACTTTCTTTTTTTTCTTTCAATGTATTCATTGTCTTTTGGTTACCTTATAAATATTAAAAAAATATTTACAAATATAAAATATTTGCTGGACATAAGCCCTCCTGTTTCCTGTCCCCAGCCATTTTTATCCAAAAAATGTCCCAAGTCAGGAAATTTATATTCATGTATATGAATGTGCTTAAGGAAAGTATCTCTATATTGCACATTGCGGCATTGTTTTAATTGCTCAAAACGATATATCTTTATTTGCACTCACGTTTAAAAGTTTTGATCTCTTTCTGGCCTGCTGCAATATCAAAGCAGGTAGGTTTGTGTACAGGTTTCCTCGCAACAGCAAAAAACGTGACAAGAAAATGCGTCAGTCACTTCTTTCCCGTTCTATTTCAAGTTGATGTTGTGTAAGGCAGTTTTTGTTCGCAAGCAATTGTTTGCCTCAGTTTGCTTTCGACCTCAGTTTGCTCCGGTTAGTCAACTCGTTAATAAATGCCTATTTTAGATTAATAATTTTAACTTTTCAAACGTGATTAGGTACATATGAAATCTAATCAAAACTTAAGTGCTTCGGATCTATTAAATTATCAGCCATAATTTGGATACTACGTACAAAGCACCGCTTGTTAAACCTTAGTAGACTTGCAATAAAAAAATAAACAAATTAAATACATCGAACTCGACGTTCGAATTTTAAAATTTGTATAACAAATGCTGACACAACAAGGACCGAAAAAAACAGTAGATACTTACAAAAAATAAATAAATATTACGGCCAGTGTCTGTCACGTTCGTAGTTCTGAATGCGTGAAAATGCGGAGGCATTACTTTTTGAAGAATTTTCCATGCTCGGACGATGACACCTGTATTTACGAGAACGCCGGTGATTACAAAAGCATTCGGCGTGCCTCCCGAATGGCTCTTATGGCTAAGCCGGTAAGTCACAGATTTTTTTACGTAGCCTATTATGCCCACAGCAGGAATGTCCCATCGATGTCGATGTCAACCCTTATATGTCTCCACTGCTAGGGCACGGGTCTCTTCCTGCGTCGCAGGAAGATAAGCCGCATATAGGACGATATAGTTACACTTACAGGTCGAACTTTTCCGACAAAAATCAAATAAGTGAATCCGGAGCTAAGTAAATAATGTGAGCCCACGACCAGGGCCCTCGCTCTGCTCAACGAGTTTGTTGATGGGGTCCAACATCTTTACCTCTTTGTTGACTCTATATATAATATTGTTGTACATATAAGATAACACTTATGTAGCTAGTGAAGTGTGCCTACAATAGATATAGTAACAGTATTGTAAGAGCGTTTTGGGTAATCTTAAGTTCTTATTGTGTAATAATGAAAAAGTAGAATAAATATAACTAAAAGTGTTTACGAAAGTTTTATTTCAAGAATCTTTTTTTTTGTGTAGCATATAAACGGACATTTATAGGCTACATTACAAAAAAATATATAGTATTTTCTAAGGTTAACACGAGCACTAGACATAATTAAAACTGTTTTTATACAGATTTATGCTCGATGACATCCGGTCATCCGAGACCACGGCACCTGAAAAAGTGCCGAAACGTCGGAAAGTTGTAAAAATGTAATAAACGAGCATAAATCCGTATAAAAACAGTTTTAATTAAAAAAAATATATTTTCGACACTGCAGGGCACAGGTTTTCTCTCAAAAAGAGAGAGCACGGGCTTCATTACCAAGCGTGCCCACCGCGGATCGGCAATTTCAAACGCTGAAGTATTTAAGACTCATGTCCTCTATGATGATAATAAATTTTTAATATGACTCCATTGAAAAATTATGCATTTTAGTCTCTACGGACACCCTAATCGTACTTTTCAGACAAAAATTCAAGAAAATGCGTCATTGGATGGCTAGACCTACCCATTACATTTTTTTAATATTATTATGCTATTATAGAAATCTGTATTACGATCCTCCACCAACCCGGACTTGGCCCCCGTGGTGGAGTATGGCCTAACGTTCAGGAAAAGAGCCCCAGCAGTGGGGACATACAAGAGCTGATATCGATGGTGTGATAGTACACAAATAAAACGTTTCTTATCCGTATTCCTGTTGTCTTAAATACTTAAGTAAGAGCTTGTCTTCAATATATCATATCATCCGTAGGTTGTTAATCTCTTGATTATTGTGAAATGTAAGGCTGTAGCGTTTCATTGCTCCCCGCGGCTCAGAAATGAATGATAAAGGGAAGGGTTGCTATTCTCGGGCGAGCTGTGTACTAGGACTTTATATGACTGGAACTTTATATTTAATCTGGACCATTTGTTAGGCACTTTTTAGTCTTTAATGTCAGGACAAACCGTCCATGGACGGAGTTAGTGGGTAAACTTTGTAGCATATTTTGAAAAATTCTTTGTTGCACAAAAAGGAGGGAATTCTATATTATAAGATATATATACATGTATGTTTGTAATAAATTATAAGTTTATATAAGTAACGGTATGTAAGTGTATTATTATCATTGAATTTCAAATTCAATGTTATTATTAAGTATAAGTATGTATCATTATTCAAATTTGCACTGGCTACCCGTCTTTCTAATTTCCTTCAGCAACTTTCCATCGTAAGGTTGTCTGGAAGAAATTGCTTTTAGCAATAAGGCCGCCAATTGTACTATGTATATTTGCAATTGTTTTGTATTTGTTGTTTTTCCAGTGTACAATAAAGAATATTCTTATCTTATCTTATCTTCTTTATTGCCCACAAATAATGTAACTGTATTTACCTAGAATAAAGTTACATAGTCTATAATAATCTATATACCAAATCCATATTTGTAGGGGCTGGGCGTTATGCATAATAAAAAAAATATATCTAAAAAATATTCTATGCGTTAGATATTATCATTTTATCTTTGGTTTAGTAGGCATGTAAAACAGGTAACAATGTTACAATGTACTCGTAATTGTAGTACCTATATAGTTTTAAGCTAGATTGACCCTTAAAGTAGGTATACATAGATAGATCGATATAAACATAGACAGATAGCATAATTATTCTATTATTTTATTGTAAATGACACACTTTATTTGAGGTATTTCAGGAATTGCGCGTTTAAGAAGTAAGGTCAAAAAACTAGTTTTGAAACCATCACGACAAAGATACAAAGAATTTACTTCTAAAAATCCGACCGTTTACGGTTAAAAAAATGTCTTATGAAGCATGTTATGATTTTTATTCCATTAGGATAGAACAGAATAGGTCTCTCTCGCTTGAGTAGCACACACACCGACATTCGCATTTTACAAGCGATTCTATTTTACAGTCAGCAGATGCGGCTGGTGGTCGTAAAGCAAAGCCGCCTTGCTTTATATGCATTTCTACCTTATTTTTACAAGATTATGTATCATAATCCGTTTATTTTCCTGTTCTACTCACCATTAAGGTGCATCCAGACCAGAGGCATTTTTTGTGGAAATGAGATTGGGGATTCAAGGTTTTGCAAGCTTCTTCTGCTCAAGTATAATCTTTATTGTACATTCGAATTAATCTCAAGATTCATAAAATTTCGTATTTTTATTTTTATTCAAATTTCATAAATATTAACTTTTAATATTTCAGATGAAATATAATTATTTCTTATTAATTAACTCGATGATTGGTTACCGACTTCTTCTTCTTCTTCAGGCTATATTAGTCGACTGCTCGGATGACATTCAAATCATTAGAAGAAAATCGATTACTACTTCACAAATCGAGTAAACTTATCCCCCGCTATTGGGACCTAAGATCCGGGCCAAACTTCTGCCAGGCCATACATACTTGGGGCCTCTTCCCGTTCCCGAAGTCAAGCCCACTATCTCCGCGCTGCAGTGGACTACGGGAACCGACCACTAAGGTCGACCCCGAAAACTTCCCCGTAAGCCAATTACTTCCCTGTGCCCTCCGCTACGCAGAACCGTTCTTGGCGCCAACTCAGCTATTCCTCGTCTATGCCGCCTTCTAAATCATTATAGCGAGGTAGTGGACGTACACAAAGACCCGTTACATAAAATTAAATATTTTCTGAGCCACAATCCCTAATTTGAGGTCCCCCGCACACTATAATTTGAATGTACTTCTTCTTTTTCTTTAATCGGATGCAGTATCACAAATTGTTTTAACAAAACAAAAATTATTTTACGACGATTTTTCATTTTGGTATTTAAAGCACGTAAAATATGTTTCATATCTTAGCAATTAATAATGCATGTTGTGTTTCACTATAATTAGTTAAGGTACCTTAATCAATTTTTTACTACCTTAAGTTTGATGTGTCTACCAGTACTATTAACTGTTGTGGAACCTAATAAATAAATAAATAAATAAATAAATAAATAAATAAATAAATAAAATAAGGAGGAAATCCCAACCTGCGGGTCGCGCTATCACGGGTCACGCTGCGTACCCGCCTCGACTCCAGGAGAGTGCTTATCCGGGCTGGCCAGAAAGTGACTGATCGTGTGTAGGGATTGTTAAAGAATCCACGTAAAATAAATTTGTCTCGTACTGTCCACGGTTTTTTATTTTTTTTTTTCCCGCTACCGACAGCTAGCCGCTCTTCAAGCGCGACAAAATGTATATGGATATCGGTCAGAAATAAAAACATTTCATTTCATAAATACGAAGTTATAGTAATATATATAACAACTTCCAGACAACACAACCACTTAACATGCTCCCAATGCTCCCTGTGCTATGGTAACCAGGTTAAAAAAGGAATTTTTTAAATTAAGTTAACAGCAGGTTAACCTTGACAATAGTGGCATAGGTGGGCAGTCGCCCGTAACAGAACTGAGTAGATTGGATACGTGGAAAGGTTGATAAGCTGTCGATGTACACCAAGTTTTATTTTTCAAATGAAGTATGTTTATTTCGTATAAAAATTAAATGTTTCCTTAATGAAAGTCAAAATAGTTAGTTTAAGATTAATAAACAATGTAGAGAAAAAGTCTACAAAGCAATTTCACGTTTTATTGTTTTAAATATAGTTTAACTTAATTAACAAAGTATTCTCATAATGAATGTGTTAAACACTAAACACAATCGTCCTTGTTAACCTAATTTTAATTCCAGACACAGGTTTAGAAGACAAAGTTCTTCTAAATAATCCATTACGTCATAGTCGGCTTTTTTAGTGCTGACGTTTTTAAATTCTAATAGTATTGATCAATGGAAAAGTCTATAGACACTGGGCTATTTTCAATATAATTATGATCGAGTGTGTTCGTGTATTTTCAATTGACGCGTGTCATGAACTGTACGTGAGGTACTGGCATAATGTATGCAAAGTTTAACAGAAAAGATAGAGTCTAATATTTCAGATCACACCGGCAACGCGTGCGACTGGTAAAGGCCTATCCACACTACAACTGACTGGCGACGCGCGGCCGCAATGTTAAAAAGTAAAAGAAATCTTATGTACTTTTACAAGTATGGGAAAGGTTAGTCAAGGACTAATAATAATATTGGCCTTTTTGCATCTACTTAATGAGATGATTTATACAGCGTCCAGTGGTATCTTCACTCACACTAGTTGGGTGAAGGGACCACTCCGACGCTGTCAAAGATTGACGACGAGCTGAAAGCTGAAGACGAGTCAAAGACTAGGAGGAGTGGAAATCCAAAACCATATTTTTTTCATTTTCGACGTTTTTTCAAAATTTAAAATTACGCGGCCCATTTTACATTTGGTTTAGATTTGTTATTTTTATCGAAGTTTTCTTACAGTCAATCAAACATTTCTTAAGGGAGTATATAATTTATAATATAAAAATTTCATCTCACAGTGTGTGCCTCCACACTGTGACACGATTTTTAAGATTTTCATGTGTATATTTGGATGGTCTGAGAATAGGTCGTAAGCTAATAAATATGCCAAAACTACGTTTACCGAGTCAGCTTTACCATACCTCGTACCAAGATAGTGACTAGGTTGTTAGGTATAGTAAACTACTAAATGAGGCCTTATAAACTCTGCTTACTTGTTTAATGCGCGTAACACATTGTAATATTAATGGTCAATGGAAAAGTCTATAGACACCGTGCTACTATCATTGATCGAATGTATTCGTGTGTTTTCAATTGACGAGTGTCAAACTGTACGTGACAAGTTGGGTTGCATAATGTATGCAAAGTTTAACAAAAAAGTTATAGCCTAATATTGCGGATCACACCGGCAACGCGTGCGAACTGGTAAAGCCCTGTCCACACTGTAATTAACTGGTGACGTGCGGGCGCAACGTGTAACGTAACTTAAATAAATCTTGAATACTTTTACAAGTAAGGGAAGAGTTAGTCAAAGACAAGGAGGAGTGGAAATCTAAAGTAGAGGTCCAGCTCAGCAGTGGGACCAATACATGGGTACTTAAAAAAACTTTTAGAAGGTTGGTGGCATTGGTAGGGTGATAACGTCGGCCCCACATTTGGGCGGTCGTGGTTTTGAATTGAGGCATGTACCTCGGCATGATTTTGTTTTATAAGTTGCTTAAGATGTATTATGTGTAGGAAATCATCGTAAAGAAACCTGAGTATCTGGGGTGTGCATGCCTTAGCACTTGAAATCAACAAACCTCGGTAGGCGCACGTGCTTTTTTTTACCTTGACACAAGGCCAGAGCGCCGCAGTAGGACGTGCCTTTATTGGCTACATAATAAATAAAAAAAAATATATCTTCGTCGTCGTCGTCAGGCTATACTAGTCCACTGCTGGATATAGCCCTCCCCTAAAGAGCGCCATGTTATGCTATCATAGGGGGTAGTGCCCATAATCCCCACGCTGGGCATGCGGGTTGGGGATCGCAGTTAGGTGGAATTGTACTGCAGGGGGCGCTGCTGCCCACCCCCGGTTTGTGTCCCTTAGTCGCCTTTTACGACACCCGCGGGAAGAATTGGGTTGGTGCTATTCTCTGGGCCGACACCACACAGCTAATTTAAATTTTATTATGGTTTAAATACTGTTTATTTTATAAAAGCCCGATTCTTTTAAAACGCCCAAATAAATAATATCTGGTGAAGTGTTTGTGAAGTCTCTACCACACATCATTTATACGTCTTTTATGGAGTGATATAAGTAAGTGTTTTTTTTTAAATAACGCAGCTCCCAGGGAATCGAACTCACGACCTCCGGTATAATACTAAGATATAATACCGCTTGGCTAACAGGCCAGTCTAAAATTTAGTATATATCTAAAAACTATTTTATATTGAAATCATGCCGCCCGCACGTCGCCAACTCGTTGTAATGTGGCCAGGCCTTAACTCTGATACGAGTACGTATAAAACCAGTTAAAAGTGGAATAATTTGGCCTTGACTGAGCTCGTCAAACATATCGTGCACATTCGGTTTGTGCACAATTTCTGCAAGAGTAGTGTTAATGTCCTTCTCAAATAACGCAAATCCTATTGAAACTAGAAATACGTATAAAGACGGTATAACTATGTACACTGGTAGTTTGCAGCTGTAAACTAATTTTGAGTTTTAAGCAGATTGTGTACGCGTGTGTGTGTATGTATGTATGTATGTATGTATGTATGTATGTATGTATGTATGTATGTATGTATGTATGTATGTATGTATGTATGTATGTATGTATGTATGTATGTATGTATGTATGTATGTATGTATGTATGTATGTATGTATGTATGTATGTATGTATGTATGTATGTATGTATGTATGTTTGTATGTATGTATGTATGTATGTATGTATGTATTTATGTATGTATGTTTTTTAAGATTTAATTATTACTTCTTTCTTACGATTGAGTGCCAATATAGTACGTAAACTTAATTTAAAAAGGTACGAATGGATGTATTTTGATGTACGTAGGATCTTTATTGGCGTGTTTGAAAGGGTTCAATTAAAATGAATTCAATATTCCCGAAATCCTACTGAGCACTTTATTTATTTATTCATTAGTGTATGATATACCCAGTAGGTCTGTTCAACATTATCATTCAAAGTTAAATGATATCAAAAATCTATTTAGAGGCTAAAAATTCCACCCATGCCGGGATTTGAACCCGCGACCACTGGCTATCCGTGCCAGCGCTCTTTCGAACTGAGCTAATGGGCGACTCACCGGCATCAGTGAAATTTCGAACCTCTTTACACTATTCTCTGTACTACGTACAGGCAGCGACATTGTCCTTATTGTATAAAATTGTCCTTAGCACGGGTTAGTGCATTAAAAATAAAAATAGTATAATTAAATGATATCAGTCAATACATAAACTAAGTATTAGATAGATACAATTTTACACTCTGTTAGTTTGATAAATTTTATAGACTAGCAATCAATTCTAGGCATTAAAAATTTCGAACTCTTACGAGGAATCCACCCACCTGCTTTCAATTCCTACCACTATGACTACTTTTTTCAGCCTTGAAATTAGGTGGGTAAATCCTACCACTATGACTACTTTTTTCAGCCTTGAAAGTAGTTGGGTAAATCCTACCACTATGACTACTTTTTTCAGCCTTGAAAGTAGGTGGGTAAATCCTACCACTATACTACTTTTTTCAAAGTAGGTGGGTAAATCCTACCACTATGACAACTTTTTTTAGAACCTACAATCTAGAACCTAGAATCAACAACCTAGGACTTTAATCGATTTTATCGAGGCTGTTTTTAGCGGAAAACGATAAAGTCCTTGGATCTTGATACTACGTTCTGGACTGTTCGTTCGTTATCAACCCTTGTAGGTCCCCACTGCTGGGGCACGGGTCTCTTCCTGTATCGCAGGAAGGTTACGCCATACTCCACCACGGGGGCCAAGTCCGGGTTGGTATGGTATGGTTCTGCACTGTATGTTCTAAAAAATTGTTATCACAGACACTTTTTTTACTTTTTACTTTTTGAAAAAAAAATTATAAAACAAGTTATGATTTTTATTCCATTACTTAACACCCCAAAGCGCCATAAAAAACGGGAAAAGTAGGGGTTCTGCACAAACTATTACAAACTTATCGTTGTCGTCGTCGTCGTCGTCAGGCTATACTAGTCTACTGCTGGACATAGCCCTCCCCTAATGAGCGCCACGTGGTGCTATCATAGGGGGTAATGCCCATAATTCCTACGCTGGGCATGCGGGTTGGGGATCGCAGTTCGGTGGAATTGTACTGCAGGGGGCGCTGCTGCCCACCCCCCGGTTTCTGACTTATCGTTGTGGCGAAAACAAAATGATCTCTTATTATTTTTATTTTTTATTTATTACTTCGGCCTTTGCATCTTGGTAATCTGCGTTTTTCTGGTTTTTAGTAGAATAAAAAAACCCACTAGTAGTTAAATCGCAATGTGTACAGAATTCGATATTCGAGAGGGAGAGATTTGATTTATTACTTTTTAATAGGTCCTTGGGTTCTTTATATATATACTTGGAAGTCTACCCTTTCAAACAAGGTAATATTTTTCCGATTAAATTCACGCGTCTTCGAGCAATCGTGGAATATATAATATATATTCCACGATTGCTCCGTGGTAATACCGCTCCGCTTACCGAAAGGGTAGACTTCCAAGTAAAGATCTGATGTTGGCGAAATCAAAGAAACTCTTAAAATTTTAAAGACACACTTAAAGCGATTTGGATGTTTAGGTATTAAGTGACTGCATTTGCTTTCGGGAAAACAAGATTTTGCAGAGTCATAGTGATATTCACAAAAAACTGCGAAATAAATAAAACCGACTTCAAAACACTACAGCACTATAAACAGAGAAATAATTTATAGTTTAGTTTGGACCCGGTGCCAAGTTAAAAGATCAGCACTATACATTTTAGGAAAATGCCATGCAGGAAAAGACTCGTGCCCCAGCAGTGGGGACATACCGGGTTGAAATCGAAACATTTTAGGCACCGACTTCAAAATATATTTCTACAACACCTACATCAATTTAGAGGACTTACTCTTTGAAAATATTTTTCTGTTTTTAGTGCTGTAGTATTTTGTAGTCGGTTTTTATTATTCATTAGATTACTTTTTTAGATAGCCCTGAGTCTGCGTTCCAATGCTTAACTTGAGCTTTCAACGTCATGGCATCTGTATAGACTGGATCTACTTAGTGTTGTTGTGAGATATGAACACTCAGATCTTAGGTTTCTCCACGAAGTTTTCCTTCACGATTAACGCGTGGTATCGCCTAACTTACTTAACTCAAAGTAATATATAATATTCTTTACATGAGTAAAATTATTAAAATTTGTATGTTAAGTGAAACTAATTGTCTGTACAATCCGAACTCAAATTAACATTGTCACTTCGGTGGGGAATTGGCACTGATTGCTGTAACACAGGTTTTTAACCTAGCACAGCGTCAGAAGCTAATCGTTAATTTTGTATATAGCATTAAGTAAAACCATTTTGTAAAAGCTGTGTACTAATGTTTTTGCCCAATAAATAAATATTCTAATTATTGCCCAATAAATAAATATTCTAATTAATTATTAATTAATTAATAGGTATGCAAATTGTGACCTAGTACTCGGAGCATTTACGTATATTGACTTGATGCGAGCTGAATCAGATTCCGCGAGGTGTTATTAGGTACTACCTGTTGAGTTGACTTTTTTCACTTCGTGGATTTCATTACCATGTTCAATCGCATATGAAGGTCGTAACAGTACGAATTTCGATTGACGTCTACCTGTGTTTCTTTTCCTTCAGCAAATTTCCGTCCTAAGGTTGTCTGGAAGAAATTGCTTTTAAAACCAAAGCCACCTACTGTACTCTGTATCTTTACGTACATGTTTTTTTATATCACGTGCGCTGGTTTACAATAAAATTCGAATCACTAACAAAATTCGACTGGGATTGTTTGCTAATGTGTGTCAAGTTATTTACGTATTTCGTGTATATTGTTATAGGCATTACAGCACTACAACCGACCTGCGGTTTCTTTTTTAAACAATAAAAATTAAAAAGAAAAACTGTCCCTATCTCCAAAACTTGACATTGGCAGAATTAGGGTTGCTATTAATTAAGAATTGAATTGAAAAGTCGAATCAAATCCAATTTATTTATTTTATTTATTTATTTACATTTATAATATACAGATAATGCCAAATCGCTACAAACTTAGTTATTTGATCACTAAAATACTAAAAAATAAACAGAATCATCCCTCTTCAAGCATTCCCTTGCATTCTTCAATGATTTTCCCAATCGCTGTGGTAAATGTTAATTCTAAACAGAATTATTCTGAACTAAAGCTAATAGTAACAATTTCAACACAAGAATGGAGTGAATGAAGAAAGGAGGAAAGAAAGGAGTGCATTTGCCCGTCACAAGTGATAGGCACCCAATTTATTAGCTCCGTCGATTTAAATCAAATAGTCGGAGGGCGTTTTCCGCTACGTTTGCCGGTACACTAACAAGCCGTTAATCTACTGTTAACAGCTGTCAGTTACAAAATAAAAATTGACAGCTCTCACCCAGATTGTTAGTGTACGAGAAACTGGGGGTAAGCCTCTCACAACATTAACCTACATTATCGCGGTTGAGCGCCCATGGCATATAGCAACAACGTCTAAAGAGGCTCACAACGTGGCACTGAGTAATGCAATTGGGTTTATTTTGATAACCAAGTCTTCAGGCTTGTGGTTAGGCTGTTATGGCGAAAGCGGTGTAATGCGACATCAGCTTGGCTCGAAAAATGCTTGCCTTCTTAAATTATTTTTGAGTACACGGGGAATTGCTCGTAGCCCCGGATGCCTGAGTGATCTAGAACGATCACGAAAGCTAAGCAACACAGGGCGCGTTCAGTGCATGGATGGGCAAACCGTTTATGACTAATGCTAGTGGCATTTTCCGAGCGATTCCGTGCTTCGCAAGGCACATTAAGCAGTTGATGCCGGCTGTCGTCGATAGATGGCACTCGTTAAGCCAAGTCAGAGGCCTTAGGGCGGCTTGAAAACTTCTGACAGTAAGACCAGCCACTAGTCTTGCAAGCCTCCACCAATCCGGACTAGTCTTGCAAGCAACCCCGTGGTCGAGTATGGCCAATATTTTCCTCAGGGAAGAGACCTATGCCCCTCGGTGGGAACATAATGGGTTGATGATGAGACGAGGAAAAAAGAAAAGACCCATATCTTTCCGATTTCTTCCTGGACTGGATTTCCTTATTTAATAAGATAAAGTTTTTAGAAAAAATAAATATTTCACAGGAAGTAACTTAGCTCTGAGACCTGAATAAATATTGTGTCAATGCCTCACTTTGTCAAGTTAAAAAAAAAACTGTATTACTGACCTGACAGATGAAAAATAACCTGAATTTAGAAAAAACAATAGGATGGTCATCTGTCAAACAGATACTGAAATTTTTCGCGGCGACGACGCGAGCTAAGAATACTTGCTTGTGGCCGAGCTGTGACGTCACACATGGGTTTTGGAATTATTATTTTTTTCTTCATAACTATTGAAGTAAAAATAAACAAAGTATTTTTCCTGTACTCTATTGAGTTTAACTAGAAACGGTGTTTTTTATTTCGGCAACATATTTTTTGTCGTATTGTTGCAACGCTGCCGGACTTAGGGAATTAGGGTAACTATGTTTAAGCTAATAAATAATCGATTAGTCCCGTTTAGTATATAGATAAGAACCGTTTAGTATATAACTATGTACTTGAGTAACGACAGCTGTAGTTAATTATTTACTTAGCGAAATTTTCAATCGCAAAATTAAAAAAAAATGGCACTGAGCCCCGGTTTCTGGTACACTAACGACACCAGTGCGTCTCTTTCAAAACTTGCCCGATCCTTTTCGATAAAATGACACTTATTTTTATCGAGTTGTAGCAACGCCCGCGGCAGGATGTTCCCGTGAGGTTTTTTCGCGTGTGAACGAAGCCTTTAACCGACCTGTTTCCTCCCGCGCACCTGACACCGACTCCCGGTTCGATTACCGGTCGGATGTACTGGCGTAGACCTGTTTTTGGGGTCCCGTGTACAAAAGGTGCCATTCAGTGTATTTTCTTCCGATCATCCCTGTTAATCTCAGCCATACGTTAAAAGGGCCTTAACATTCTCACTTGTTAGTACAACGGCTGTTTACGAAGAAAAAAAGTTTGACTTTAGTTGTGATGAAGTTTAAATTGTAACGTTCAATAGGTCTGTTGTGCATTTCGACTCTCTTATTAATAAGCACATAGTTAATCGAACAATCTGGACATTATGTGACGTGAGCGGCCATGTGATATGAAATGAAATGAAAAGGTTTTATTTAAAGTAGCGCAGAAACTGCGGCTTAATGAACGTTACCATTCAAACTAGATGTCCACCTTGAAATGTAGATCATTTTGGAGAAATAAATTGACAATAAACTCCAAACTGACCCCCGGTTTCCGATACGCTAACAAGCCGTCAATCTACTGTTAACAGCTGTCATTTGGCCAAAGTGAATACAGAAGAAACATTTGATGGCTGTTAACAGTAGATTAACAGATTGTTAGTGTACGAGAAACATGGGGTTAGTCTATGTCTTGGAAGAGTGCTATGGAACGAGTGTCACACGTTTTGTGACACTAAAATGACCACGTCGGTAGCAAAAACATATCTGTTTGAGTAGACTGTGGCAGGTTTGTATACTCTGGGCCAGTTTCTGAATTTAGAATTTGCTGTAACGTGCTGTCACGCTCTTTTCTAAGAAATTCTAAGAGACAGCACTATAGTTTATATAATTAACGGTATGTGTATTATTATTAAGTATAAGTATGTATCAATATTCAAATTTGCACTGGCTACCCGTCTTTCTAATTTCCTTCAGTAACTTTCCATCGTAAGGTTGTCTGGAAGAAATTGCTTTTAGCAATAAGGCCGCCAATTTTACTATGTATATTTGCAATTGTTTTGTATTTGGTGTTTTTCCAGTGTACAATAAAGAATATTCTTATGTTATCTTATAGTTAACAGTTTTATTACCAAAATTATCACTTCAGGAACTGGTCCTCTGTCTTAAAACTGTAAGCATATGCAGTAATGATTAGGAATTCGACCCTTGAACTCAGATAAAAATCCAGAGGCTCTTATTATTTCGCAGAGATCACGTGACAAAAAAGATATTTTCGCACATTATATTAATAACGCTATTACATAACATGTTTGTATTGGCAATCGCGAAAAGCAAGACAGCCGAATTGGTTGCCAACCCCCGTTAGGAGACGGATCATTGTAAGACTAAGTTTGGAGTTTTTTTGATGACCTCTGTGGCGTAGCGGTTGCGCGTCTGCCTACCATGCAAGAGGTCCAGGGTTCAAATCCCGGCTGGGGACAAAAAGAAAAATGCCCAGGTCTTGGATGTTTATGTTTGTGATGTCGTTGTTTCTGGTTCCCACGACACAGGGTAGGGCCAGAAGCAATGCCTGTATGTAAAATGTTAAATATTTTTGTCCATATTTTCTCCAAAATGATCTAGATTTTAAATTGGACACCTAATTTGAATTGTAACGTTCATTAAGCCGCAGTTTCTGCGCTACTTTGAATAAAACCTATTCATTTCATTTCATGAAAAATAAGAAAGAAGGTCGTCAAGCCTAGCCCCCCTACCCCTCCCCCCCCCCCTTGCTGAAATACAGTTTCTAACCTAGTTCGGCTACGTAGGTCAACTCGTTATTTTTGTAAACTTTAGTAAAATACTATGGGAATATGTAACTTTTCTTTGAAATAAAATTTATTCTTATTCCAAGTATGACTGACGCTTTTAGAGGTTGCCAAGAAACGATAATAAACTAAATGTCGCAGCTAAAGATATTGATAAAGATACAACGATTTTTGACCCTAAGTTAACGTTTTTTGGGTCCTGTCAATTAATTTTGAGGCACCGAACCATACGAAGTGAGTCTTTTTAAGAGATTTATATAACAGACAAAACGCACCTACAATGCGATAGAGCGACTGCGGTAGCCCAGTGAGAAGAACTATTGAGTCAGAAACGAGAGACCCAGGTTCGATTCCCAGTGAGCGCATTTATTTATGAGTTTGTTTTCTAAGTTTTTTTTTTATTTATTTTTTTTTTATTAAGAAATAAAAATACATGCAATATAATGCCTCCCATCCCCCGAAACCGACAAGGTTTATCTGTGGATAATGTACAGTTGTGGAAATTATAGCTTGAAATTGCCAACTGCGGTGGGCACGCGTGGTAATCAACCCCTTACTCGCTCTCTTTCTCTGAGAGATGGGCTGTGCCCTGTAGTGAGACGCTTATAAAGCACATAAAAAGAGTGTTATAAAGAGTTATAAATCTGTAAATAAAATACGACATACTGCGAAACAAAACTGAACAATGATCATAATTATTTTGTAATATACAAGTCTACTTAGTACTTTGCTGAGATATTCGCCAGCTTGAGTAAAAACAAATAACGATCGTTCTACGTGGTTAAGTTTCTTGGTCATTCATATTAAAGCAATTCACTGTTTCTCCATTTACGGTTAACGTATTCTAACGTATTCCAGTTTTTATTTCGCGTATTAATCCATTGACGTAGTTATCTGACACATTTATTCCCAACTCGATCACGCGATGTTAGCTTGCGTAAGCAGAGGAACTTGACTTTTATCAGCTATAAAAAACCTAATTAGAGGCTAAAAATTCCACCCATGCCGGGATTCGAACCCGCGACCTTTGGCTACCCGTGCCAGAGACGTAATACAGATAGTATTGTAAAGAGGTTCGAAATTTCATTGACGCCAGGGAGTCGCCCATTAGCTCAATTGGTAGAGCGCTGGCACGGATTGCGGGTTCGAATACCGGCATGGGTGAAATTTTTAGCCTCTAAATAGGTTTTTAAATTTGTCCTTAGCACGGGTTAGGTTAGGTTTTTAATGCAAAAAATAAAAATAGTATAACGTAAAAAAAGAAAAGAAAAGAACACCAAAGTGCACGGCGTGTCACTGCCACTATAAACGGCAGCTGACTCAGCATATGCTGATGGGCAAGCCTTCGGCGCTGATTTTCAGTCAGTGGCAGGTGCTTCGCGAGCGTTACAGACTGCGGTGTGGTACAAACATGGGAAATAAAACATTAAGAAAAAGCCGTTTTAGATGATCTTATGTCTGTCTACATCTATGTCAATTTTTTGTTTTTTTTTGTGTATAATTTGTGTTTTGGCAATACACTTTCACTTTCAAATACGATACCGAATAGAATACATACATGTAATATAGAGTAATAGTTATATAAAATAGAATACGTAATATGCGCACAGACTGAAACAGGTACTTAAATAGTTTTCACTAAATAACAAAATTAACTACGGTAAACACAAACAAAAACATTACACAAATGCATATAGGTATACGACCAACTCAAAATTGTATTGTTTTGTTTTGAAGGCAGACTAGCGTATTCGTACTACCCGGGCCGGTATACGATACCGGATAGAAAAACAAAGCCAAGTAAAGGTAAAGACCTGCAATGAAGGCGTGTCAGCCATTCGCTTACGTACAATGTAAGCTGTGACATATGACTAACAGCATATTATCTTAAGTAGATACAGGGCTACACAAGAAATAAGTCTCGCGGATGTACCTGCGCAGATGACCAAATTTTGGATGTGCGGCAAGTTGATCGACCAATCAGATAGTTTCGTTTTTTGGCAGGCCGCGCGCCTTTGTTGCGCCTTTGGTTGATTCGACGTCATCGATGTAGGTGACTATTAGTTTGGCAATATTAGCGTGAGCAAAGTAGGTAGCGCTACTGCGACAATCAATTCTGCACCTTAACCGTATCGGTTAAAGATCATGTTGAATGTACTTAAAGCTTCGGGTACTTTCGTTCCACTTATTCCTAGTCTGCGCGAACGTAGATTCCCGAAGGGACTTTTATGATGTGTAGTACTGTACCTACCTCTTACTTATGACAGAAGTACCTACGTATAGTAACATTTTGAATGACAGTACACGCAATAGTGTGATTAGAGACCGTTGTCACCTGAAGAATAATAAGTAGGTACCTGTATGCTTTTTGTAGTGAAGGCGACTGAGAAGGAATACATCTTGAGGAAACCTGACAGTCGGAATTGTTCAAATACCACAGCGCTTGAAAGTGCCAATCTGCGGTGGGCACGCGGAGTAATTAAGCCCATACTCTCTCTCTGAGAGAAGGCCTGTGCCCAGCAGTGGGACGTTCATAGGCTACATATAAAAAGTACTCTTGAACTAAAAGTTTCGTAAGCACTTAAGTAAGTTCCGGATCCAATTACTTGATTTTTCGTCGGAAGAACCCGACCAGTGAGTGAATTAGGAACTAAGTATACGATGTAGACAAACGATAGAGTGCGTCTTATTTCAGTCCTTTTTTCATATTTTTCTTCCTTTTCCGTAACCTTTGTCTTCACTCCACAATAAGCTCGACGCAAAAGTAGATGCTAACATTGTACATTGACATTCAAAAAACAGAATGTCGTCGTGAACTTTGAGGCGTTTATTTTTGAAGCACCTTGAGTATGTTTAAGTGCAATTGTTTATTTAACTTTTGACAGCGCGTTTTAGTGAGGTCCAATGAAGTTACCGATCCGATGAAATCTTTCGTGATACGATTTTAGTGATGTTGAAATTTTAATCGATCAATTGTATTGTTAGTTTATTTTTATATACCTATTTAGAGGCTAAAAATTCCATCCACTCAGAGTCGCCCATTAGCTCAGTTGAAAAGAGCGCTGGCACGGATAGCCAGAGGTCGCGGGTTCGAATCCCGGCATGGGTGGAATTTTTAACCTCTAAATAGGTTTTTAAAATTGTCCTTAGCACGGGTTAGTGCATTAAAAATTATATAATTATGTTTTTAGTTGGTCTGCGATAAATTAAGAAACGGGTTTTGTTATTATCTTGTCACTTATATTATTTAAACCTAATTTCTTAGAGTAATCTTAAAAGTCTTTTTAAAAATATAAGTTTATTTTTTGTATAGAAATTCTTCGATACAAAATCTACTTGTTATAATATTCTGAGACAAAACACGTCGCATCATTATTACGAAAAAGAAAGTATCCATAAAGTGTTGCATTTTTCGGTTTCGGCTTCGTGTCAAATTAATAAGGAACTTGACATGTATGAATTTTTCAAAAGTTAAATAAACGGTTGGAACAATTATAATTGCGGTTCTTCAAACGCCTTAATGATACAAAAAGGTTTATATTATCAATGCCACATGAATATTTTATTAACAACTGACCTAACTAAACTGTTTGTAGTCAGATACAAGGATAGCAACAACAGTAAACTCGAATAGATACCTCATTCGTAGTGTAGGAAAACTGGAACACCCACATTTATTCGATCCTGAATCTTATGGCCTTTGGTATTATGACTACACAGTGACTTTGAGTTCGTGATTTGATTAGGAAACTTCTAGCCATAGTTTCCATCACATATCTGAAAAAACTTGTTTTAAAACGTGTAGTTACCAAAAACATAACATAACATTTACATACTGGCACATACATTGCACAAAGTACAGCACTTTTTGAGAAAAAGAAATAAGCGAATAAATCAGAGCGAAACCTGGTCGGACTCTTTTGACAAAAAGCCTAGTAAGTTAATCCGGTCGTAATCAAATAATGTGTAGTAGGTACTTACGAAAGGTTTAGTTCATTTTTAAAAACCTATTTAGAGGCTAAAAATTTCACCCATGCCGGGATTCGAACCCGCAACCTCTGGCTATCCGTACCAGCGCTCTACCAATTGAGCCAATGGGCGACTCACGGCATCAGTGAAATTTCGAACCTCTTTACAATATTCTCTGTATTACGTACAGGCAGCGACATCTGACTTAAGCAAATTGCATTACTTACAGCCCCGACTACCTACTTTGCAGTTAGGTTTAACATCGGAACGATATCACTGTACCCACATGATTACACTATTTTTATTTTTAATGCACTAACCCGTGCTAAGGAACAAATTTAAAAACCTATTTAGAGGCTAAAAATTTCACCCATGCCGGGATTCGAACCCGCAACCTCTGGCTATCCGTACCAGCGCTCTACCAATTGAGCCAATGGGCGACTCACGGCATCAGTGAAATTTCGAACCTCTTTACAATATTCTCTGTATTACGTACAGGCAGCGACATCTGACTTAAGCAAATTGCATTACTTACAGCCCCGACTACCTACTTTGCAGTTAGGTTTAACATCGGAACGATATCACTGTACCCACATGATTACACTATTTTTATTTTTAATGCACTAACCCGTGCTAAGGAACAAATTTAAAAACCTATTTAGAGGCTAAAAATTTCACCCATGCCGGGATTCGAACCCGCAACCTCTGGCTATCCGTACCAGCGCTCTACCAATTGAGCCAATGGGCAATTGGTAGAGCGCTGATATCGTTCCGATGTTAAACCTAACTGCAAAGTAGGTAGTCGGGGCTGTAAGTAATGCAATTTGCTTAAGTCAGATGTCGCTGCCTGTACGTAATACAGAGAATATTGTAAAGAGGTTCGAAATTTCACTGATGCCGTGAGTCGCCCATTGGCTCAATTGGTAGAGCGCTGGTACGGATAGCCAGAGGTTGCGGGTTCGAATCCCGGCATGGGTGAAATTTTTATCCTCTAAATAGGTTTTTAAATTTGTTCCTTAGCACGGGTTAGTGCATTAAAAATAAAAATAGTGTAGGTTTAGTTCATTCAAAAAAAGAAATTACATTAAAAAAAATATATTCATATGGGTACAGCGATATCATTCCGATGTAAAAACCTAACTGCAAAATAGATACTCGGGGCTGTAAGTGATGCAAACTTCAGCCAGATGTCACTGCCTGTACGTAATACAGAGAGTATTGTAAAGAGTTTCGAAATTTCACTGATGCCGGTGAGTCGCCCATTAGCTCAGTTCGAAAGAGCGCTGGCACGGTTAGCCAGAGGTCGCGGGTTCGAGTTCCAGAATGGGTGGAATTTTTAGCCTCTGAATAGGTTTTTTAAAAATGTTCTTAGCACGGATTAGTGCATTAAAAAGACCATTGTAACCTAACAAATAATTGCGATTTGACCTGTTTAATATAATATAACCTTACGATTCCATAATCACGCTGTAAGGTGCTTCTCTTCTGTTGCTGACTCTACGTTCAACAACAACATGCAGAACTCGTCAGACTAACAACTATAAATAATAAATTCGGCATCGATTATTCGATTAAGCATTTGCTTTTAACTGCCTATGAGACTGCACATTGGAGAAGTCTAGAAAACAATTGACAGGTGTTGTTTTTTAATAAGGTAACGTTCGACTCTAATTAAACCGTATTAATGTTATGGAAGAGTAGTGTCACCTAAAACTATGAAGCTTACAAAAATAAAGATATTCCGATTTTGAACCTGATTTCAAACTTTTCCGTATTTCAAAAGAACCCATGACCTCCCTTATTCAATTTTAATTTAATTTATTATTCTGAAAAAAAACCGAGATCTTAAAACTAAAATTTATTATTATTAAACAATGACGACCTCTATGGCGTAGCGGCAGCGCATTTGCCTACCATGCGAGAGATCCCGGGTTCGAACCCCGGCTGGGGACTTGGATGTTTACATGTTTGTGATGACGCTGTTTCAGGTAGCCACGACACAGGGTATCGTAGCGTGGGGCCAGAAGCAATGTATGTGCCTATATGTAAATGTTATGTTATGTTATTCCATGAGAATCTTCTAGAATAACAACTTTCAAAGGTAGCCTTCAAACTTATTTTACAAGTGAACGAACAGGTCAAGTAACTTTCAAAAGAACTTTTTTACTTTTACCACTTAATCGCAAGGTCGCCCGTAGCTTTAGCGAATAAGGTGCAAAATTGTAAAGGTTAATGTGCTGTTTCTCTCTACTCTCGCTCTGAAGCACAGTAGAGACGATGGACAGTGATGGAAAGATGGGTCAGTGTGTAGACGTTTATTTCTACATGTACGAGCTAGCAGCGTACATCTCTTAGTAGTGAAATCCTCCTCATTGCGAAATAGTTAGCAATCATAAGTCTATGACTTACACTGCGATAGACTTATTTTTCTTTACAGATCAAATAGCTACTGTCGAAGCAACTTTGTCATTACCATGTCTTTGTGTCTAAGAGGAGTAGTCAACGGAATAGGCTGAACAAAAATACCTATAGTTGTTAAATCTACCAAATAAAAAAAATCTTTTGATTTGTTCCCAAATCCAGGCACTGTGGTAAAGCATATGAACCAAATATTACACGTGATTACTGATTTTTAAAAAAGCAAAACCATTTGTCGATGGAATATCAGAGGTAAAAAAAAAGTAAAAAAAATATCGTATAGATGGCGCCTTTTTAATGTACAAAAACTGGCTATGGTGGGTACAGCGATATCATTCCGATGTTAAAACCTAACTGCAAAGTAGGTACTCGGGGCTGCAAGTGATGCAAATTACTTCAGTCAGATGTCGCTGCCTGTACGTAATACAGAGAATATTGTAAAGAGGTTCTAAATTTCACTGACGACGGTGAGTCGCCCATTAGCTCAGTTGGAATGAGCGCTGGCACGGATAGCCAGAGGTCGCGGATTCGAATCCCGGCACGGGTGGAATTTTTAGCCTCTAAATAAGTTTTTTAAAGCAACATCACTATTTAAAATTTGTTTGACTGGCAATAAATACTCCAAATTGGTTTTTCTGGAAACATATTAAAAAAAACAGTCTTTATTTGCAGTGTTAAAAAAAATACAATATTTATAGAACCAAAACCATTTTCTCAATATAAAAAAGAATGTAACACAATATAAAAATCAGGGTTTTCAATTTTTTTTTCAACATAATTGATGTAAATTGAACGAACGCCAATTAGGGGTGGGCTAGTACCCCTGGTTTTTTGTACTGAGAATCTGTCAATCTATCGCTAACAACTATAAGTCGGCTAAAGATCTTACCAATAAACTACTGACACCTGACATTTTTCTCTCTTTCTAGTTAGTGGTTTCACAGACTTGCATCAACTCCGCGCCAACTGCAATAATTTCTACTTAGCCTATTCCGATCATTGGTGATAAGACCCGCAGTACAATCTCGCAAAGTCAGTAGACTTGACTATGATAAAATAATCCTTTCATCTCGTCGTAAATCCTAGTAGCACACTTTAACACAACACAACACACTTGACTTAGATATCCTCGGAGTATGTTTACCTTCCTACAAGGTGTAAAAAAACACAAATCGAAACCTCAGATAGGTATTTAACATAAAAAAATACAATATATTCTTATATTTGGGCACCTTTGGGTCGGAAATGTCTCGGGGCGGTTTATTTGATTGACATTGTTATTATTATTATTTTTTTATATAAATTTTGTATTATTTTTCTCGGACTTTGTGGACGAAATTTTTGTAAATGAATTTTTAATTATTTTCTATGTTATTTTGTATGCATACACAAAATTAATGAATAAAAGTAAACTATTGTACTATATATTCTCTGGCACGGTTAGCCAGAGGTCGCGGGTTCGAGTCCCAGCATGGATGGAATTTTTAGCCTCTAAATAGGTTTTTTAAAACTGTCCTGGTTAGTGCATTAAAACTAATATAATACAATATATTCATTTGGATATAACAACGTTGACGAAGAGATACTTATTCTAAAGTACCAAATTACTACTGTCACCTGCACTGAATTATTGACCGTATCGCTGAGTGATATTCACACAAGAAAAGAGAGACCACAGGATTTGGAATTTATTGATACTCCCTATTACAAGTATACATAGTGTTAAAACAAAATTACCTAGACTACTTTTTAACTTTTTGTTGAAAGAATATATTTTTTTATTAATAAAAAAATATTAAATTAGGTATCGTAACAATATATATTTTATTGTTAGTAGTAAAGATGGACATAATGATGTATCATCATCATCGTCAGGCTATACTAGTCCACTGCTGGACATAGCCCTCCCCTAATGAGCGCCATAGCGCCCTGTCTTCAGCTTGCCGCATCCAGCATCTGCCTGCAGTTTTTCGCAGATCGTCATCCCACCTAGTCGGAGGGCGTCCCACACTACGTTTGCCGAGTAGCGGTCTCCACTCAAGGACACGTTTGCTCCAACGGTTGTCGGTTCTTCGCGAGATATGGCCAGCCCACTGCCACTTCAGCTTGCTGATTCTCTGAGCTATGTCGATAACTTTGGTTCTCTGTCGGATTCATTCGTTACGAATCCTATCCTTCAGAAAAACTCCGAGCATAGCTCTCTCCATAGCTCGCTGAGCGACTTTGAACAGGTGGACCAACCCTTTCGTGAGCGTCCATGTTTCGGCTCCGTAGGACATGACGGATATTATTCTGATGATGATGGATATTATTTACATGTTTTATAATATGTGCTCTGGTGTACAATAAAGAATACTCTTATCTTATCTTATTCTATAATATAAAAATGAATCCCTGAACGTGTTGGTAAGCGCAAATCTCGAGAGCAGCTGAACCGATTTCGCTAATTCGTTTTTTTTTTTAATATTCCTTGAAGTACGAGGATGGCTCTTACGGAGAGAAAGACAATAAAAAAATTAAAGAATCGACTGTTAGGCGGTACGAAGTTCGCTGGGTCAGCTAGTCATTAATAATAATGATGGATTAACAGTCTATGAACTGCCTCACTCTTTTAACATATATCAGGAGCCATAGAACGACAATTCATAGCTTACTATGACAAAATGAGTTAATCAACTTTGCGATGTAGGTACATTTAACATTGCAAAGTCAATTAACCCACAGATTAACAAGTGGACTCTGCTACGCAATAAACTTCGAATTGCCATAATGAACTACGAAGTGTAGTTTTATAAAACTTGTTCCAGGTGTCAACTTACCAACAATTTAACATTTAGATTGTTTAACATCGAGATTGTTTACGCTCCAAAAGTTTGTTTTGTTCTTAATTATTTTTTGATTAAGTTTTAAGGTTTTTAGTTTGTGTTCCTGACTTTTAAGTAGTTTTGTAGTGTTGCTATTTTTAATGTCGAACGCTGTATACATTCCATTGGACAGACTTGTTATGTCAAATATCAATTTCGAATTCTATTTGTGTAGCCCTGCCTATGTATCTTAATAAATGAATAAAAAAATAAAACGAGAAAATACACCCAGACTGAGGCCATTTGTACAAAGTACGGTGGTCCCCAGTGGGAAAGAAACCCACAACCTCTGACATGCTAATCTGGCATGGTACCTACCGCGGAACCAACGAGGCAGTCAACTTGCCTAAGTAGTTTGTGTAAACGTGAATTAACTTTATTCCTTTTAATGCACTAACCCGTGATAGGGACAAATTTAAAAACCTATTAAGAGGCTAAAAAAAACCTAACTGCAAAGTAGGTACTCGGTGGGTAGGCAAGTGGTGTAAATTAATTCAGCCAGATGTTGCTGCCTGTATGTAATACAGAGATTGTAATGAGGTTCGAAAATTTCACTGATGTCGGTAGTCGCCCATTAGCTCAGTTGGGAGAGCGCTGGCACGGTTAGCTAGAGGTCGCTGGTTCGAGTCCCGGCATGGGTGGAATTTTTAGCCTCTAAATAGGTGGAACAACTTGTCAATTGTACCTGTGCGAACAGTGAGATGGGTTTATGGTCTGTATTAACAATAGTTTCTTTTGTTTCCAGTTCCACTCGTCTTCGGAAAAGAGAGCCCACAACTCCGATTGCGGAGAGAACAGCCTCACTATAGTCACCGACAAGAAGATAGAAGACGACTCGTCTAGCGGGGAAAATGTGGAAATTGAAGGTGAGACTAGCTGCCTAGCTTCCACTGTGGCACATCACTTAGATTATAGACAAAACACTGATTTCTATAGCATAACAGTGTTACTTCATTATCAACCCTTGTATGTTCTCTAATCAGACTATTGCGTATCCTGTCATTCAATGTAACACTACACATACTAGATACATCAAAAACTTATATACTTACATACACATGCGCCTGCATATTTTATCATAGTAGTCGACAAAGACTAGGGTTGGTCACTGGGGAGTATCTCAAGTGTATGTTCCCATACACATTTAGTTTCTGTAGATTATTATTTAACGGAGGAGGTAGGCGCTGTCTGCTGTAATACAGGTGATGAGCCTAGCACATGAAATGAAATGAAAAGGTTTTATTCAAAGTAGCACAGAAACTGCGGCTTAATGAACGTTAAAATTCAAACTAGGTTCGTTCCATTTCAAAGTCTTGATCATTTTGGAGAAAAAATGGACAAAAAAACTCCAAACTTAGTCTTTTCAAAGTCCTTAATTAAAATAGTTTACATAATTATTTTAAAACATAGAAGTCATGCATTGTACTGGCTTTAATTCCAGACATCATTGTCATCTAAATAATCCTGTTATAGTAGCCCTTTTGGCACAAAGTGTGCTTAACATATTTTTGAAACGCGATTCAGGCAAGCTTAATGTATCATCAGGGATTTTATTAGAGCACAGCAGCGGATGCTCAATAATTTTAACTATAAACCAAAACATGTTTGTGAAAATTTAGTTGTAGTCTAGTATAAGGGCCTGTTTCACAATCTGCAAAGAAAGTTCCGGATAAGCTATCCGCAACCAGGGCTGCCGTTGCTTAAGCCAGATGTCGCTGCCTGTACGTAATACAGAGAATAGTGTAAAGAGGTTCGAAATTGCACTGATGCCGGTGAGTCGCCCATTGGCTCAATTGGTAGAGCGCTGGCACGGATAGCCAGAGGTTGCGGGTTCGAATCCCGGCGTGGGTGAAATTTTTAGCCTCTAAATAGGTTTTTAAAATATATATATGTATTTTAAAAACTTTTCGCGACTTTTAGCGGCCTCGGTGGTGCAGCGGTTTGGCATGCTGACTGCAAAACCGAAGGTCTCGGGTGCGATCCCCGGCCGGGTCAGACTGGGAAACAAATTTTTCTAGTTTGTTTCGGTTCTTGGATGTTATCTATGTATAAATTGTAATTCATCGATCGTCGAGTTAGCGCCTGTAACACAAGTCTTTGTTTTGTACATAGTATAGGGCTAACGAGATCTGTGTAACATGTCCGTGAATATTTATTTATTTAGTTATCATCTATTTTAGTAATAAGGCCGCCACTTGTACTGTACTATGTAATTTTTTAAGTCTCTTATGTAATTCCTAGTTTACATGGAATAAAAATATTCTATCTATAAATGTTCTATATACAAAAGAACATATAATTGCGATGGTAGGGAGCTTGTCTTTCAGGAGGTCATGACTTCGAATCCATGTATGGCAGTAATGCATGACCTTATTCTTGTTCTTCTTCATCGGTCCCTCAATTCTGAGGATCGTGACCATGTACAATAATTCTCTGTATACAAATGCGCAGTGGAATGCGTGCAGAATCGGTCTACCAGCATTATGGCATCGGACCAGCGCATTGGTGTTCTGTCTGTCGCTCGTCTGCCCTTCAACTGGCCTGATACGATCAGCTTCTGATCGATCGATCAGTTTACTATTTCATTCATTATCAACCCAAATACCTACTTATTTAAGTAAGGATAAGACAGCGGTGGTTACTCAGTGGGTAGAACCATAGACAGGCAAGCGAGAGCCCCAGGTTCGATCCCGAGTGCGGGCATGTGACTTTGTTTAATTTCAAAGTTACGTACATTTGCGAATTCGCAGTCGCAATACCACACGCTAACGGTGAAGGAAAACATCGTGAGGAAACCCGCGGCTTGGTTGGCTCCGCCCGTATTGACTAGTCTTTCCTGTGGGCTAGGCCGACTAAGCTGTCAGGATGGTATAGGTGCTGGGCTAGCCTACACCATCTATAAAACCATGACCCAGGCACTACAGCGTCGGAGTGGTCCCTTCACCCATCTAGTGTGAGTGAAGATACCACTGGACGCTGTATAAATCATCTCATTGAGTAGATGCAAAAAGGCCAATATTATTATTATAAGTAAGGAGAGCTTTTATGGATCCATCTGTAGAAGCAGATCGAGCCATAATTATCTTCGGCTGCGAGCGTTCGGAGTAAGGTGTCTGCGATACTTTGCGCTGAGTGGTCGTATTTGGTTGTATGTGGCTTGATGTGTTTTGGCGCTCGTCCATATTCTAACATGCTGTCATCACACGTCAAAGGATATGTAACTAGATTATAAGCTTTCGTCTTGATATTTTTACATGTTATGTTACTTATCTGTACCGGCACGGGTCTCTTCCCTGGGGAAGGTGTAGGCCATATTCTACCATGGGGGCCAAGTCCGGATTGGTGGAGGCTTGCAAGACTAGTGGCTGGTGTTACTGTTGGAAGTTTTCAAGCCGTCCCCTAAGGCGTCTGCCACTAGCGTTAGTCATAGATGGTCACCCACCCATGTACTGAACGCGCCCTATATTGCTTAACCTTCCTTATCGCTTAAGATCACTCAGGAAGCCGTAGCTCACTCAATTTACTTTACTTCACTTTATTTGTATTGACGAAACGAATTCTCAATTTCTAACAGGTAAGGGATTTTGTTCCTCCTTGAACATAGTGAAAAAACAGAGCAGTTGCGTTTCTTCTTGCACTTCTAGGGCGGGAAAATTCTGATGACGCTGAAGTCAGATAATTACTCACTCACTAGTGATGTGATGACGAGAAATACACCGGATGATTGTCTGTTTTCGCGGAACACTGATTCATTGACCCGGTGGAAGAAACCTGACGCGTTAAGTGACGCCATCGCCACTCTAACGTTAAGAGGGTCAAATTTTTATCGGAGAAGAAAACTGGTTGTATTAAGATCAGCCGATCAAGATAAGGAAATAAATGTTTTTCAACATCTATTTTTTGCCTCCATAATATGGGTGTCCCACAGCAGGGCAAAAGTCTCCCTCCTTTTAGGCCAAAATTTTCGGTTATTTGCCACCTCTGACCACTTTTTCTTTTTCTTCTTTAGGCTATATTATGCAGTCCACTGCTGGAAATAGCCCTCCCCTAATGAGCGCCATAGCGCAATGTCTTCAGCTTGCCGCATCAAGCATATGCCTGCAGTTTTTCGCAGATCGTCATCCCGCCTAGTCGGAGAGCGTCCTACACTACGTTTGCCGAGTCGCGGTCTCCACTCAAGAACACGTTTACTCCAACGGTTGTCGGTTCTTCGCGTGATATGGCCAGCCCACTACCACTTCAGCTTGCTGATACTCTGAGCTATGTCGATAACTTTGGTTCTCTGTCGGAAGCATTCGTTACAAATCCTATCCTTCAGAGAAACTGACCACACCGGCTACAATTTGTCGAGATGATCCCGCCACAGTCTTCTCGTGGTACCCATTTGGTGGCAATTCTTGCCCATCTCTTCGGGGGTGTGCGGCTTAGGGGGCCAGCCCAGTTCCACTTCAGTTTCGTGGTCTGAACACTCATATAAATTATGCGCGTTTTGGAGCGCAATGTGGTATTTCGGACACGATCTATCCTCCGAATGCCCAATATACTTTACACATCCACTTTTTCCTGTATATTTTTTTACGTACCTAATATTAAGATAAATCACTGCATTTCTTATATTTTAGTGATAAAAGGCAGTCCACAGTTGTACAGAGGATCTCTGGTTCCCATAATACAGATCATTCTAGCTTGGGAGACAGAAGACTCACCAACTTAGTTCCTTGCCAGCCATCTGTTCACTCCTAAATTTTAAAAAAATAGTATAGTTATCATGGTTGTATTATTTTTTCTGGTTGTGCAATAAAGTGTTCTCTATCAACATTTATGTTATCTTTTTAAATCCTTGGTATCTTCTTCAGGCTATATTAGTCCACTGCAGGACATAGCCCTCCCCTAATGAGCTCCATAGCACAAGGTTGTGCGATCATTGGGGGGTAATGCCCATAATCCCCACGCTGGGCATGCGGGTTCGGGATCGCAGGTTTGTGGGATTGTACTGCAGGGGGCGCTGCTGCCCACCCCTCGGTTTGTGTCCCTTAGTCGCCTTTTATGACACCCCCGGGAAGTATTTGGGTTGGTGCTATTCTCTAGGCCAACACCAAACAACAGTGTGGTGAGCAGCATCCTTGGTATAACCTCTTAAAATGGCCAGGGAGTGCGCAAGCAAGATGGTCACTGTCTGGATAATAACGTTGTAGGTACGATTGGGCGTCAAGTGTGACATGGCGGCTGTTGGGATCGATCACGATTGCTGGGATAAACTTGCTGTGGAACGTGACGCCTAGAGAGAGGAATTTCGGGAGCCAGAAGGCACCAAATCCGTACCGACCCGACTCCATGCTTTTCCTTTATATCTTCTTCACGCAGAGAGCTACTCTCTCGAAAGGGACTTTTTAGTAATTCAAAAAAATCGTCAAATGCTTAGGCACTGCTTAAATCATCCGTAAAGGACGCAAAGGCCTATGATGATGTGGTACGATTAAAAGATTCTTATGAAAATAGTTTTCAAGGCGACTCAAAGGAATACTGCAATTTCGCTACACGTACTCTTGTGTATATTATTTCCACTGTACCAATAACCACTTAAGTACAATCAATAAAAATGCATCTTTATGAAATGAAATTATAAATAGTTCGTATGAACAATGAACACGAAGATAAATCTGTGATGAAACTTTTATGATAATCGATCCTCGTATAAAGTAAATTAACAATTAAAGTGCCTCTGTACAACAAGGAAATTTATATTCCATAACCGCGTGATTATAATTATTTAGCTGCAGTATTATAATTATGTACAAGCGGGGGTATCAAAACGGTAGAACGCCAGCTTCGCAACCGGAAGGTCGTGGGTTCGAAACCCGTGAAGTACCAATGACTTAGGTTTCTAAGTAAATTTGTGAAGTTATAGTGGCAATAGCACTCGCTGACAGTGAAGGAAAACATCGTGAGCAAAACCTGAGTGTGTGAGGTGTTAACATACCCCAGCGTTTGAAATTGGCAATTCGCGGTGGGCATGTGTGGTGATTTACGGCCGGTTTCTAAATTGAGAAATTCACTAAGTTAATAGACAGATAGATAGAGAACACTTTATTGTACATAAAATGGAAATTACACAGATATTTCTTAATCTAAGAGTACAGACAGCGGCCTTATCACTAAAAGTGATCTCTTACAGGCAAACTTTGTATGGACTGGACTAATTTAATACAAGAGAAGGAAGTAGATGTACGAAAAAAAAACATAGAAAACGATAATTTCATAGGTACCGATATAAATACATGCCTAAATAACAGTTTGAATGAATAAAATTATCAACACATACATACAAATAATTAAGTAACTAAGTAAATAATTAAGTAAATAATTAATACTTAAGTAACGTTTCGTCACGCTCTTTGCTGAGAAATTCCAAGAGAGCACTACAGTTAAGTATTTACGTAGAAAAATTCTCAATTCAGAAACTGGCCGCTAGCCCATACTTATCTCTGAGAGTACCTTACAGTGGCAGGCATATGCCGCAGTATTTTAATATAAATAGTTTAGAATGCGTATACATTTTTCGACGCATCCTGTGATGCATAGTCATAATCATGACCTCATCGGCATCTAATTACAATTTTACGCTCAAATTACCACTTCAAATAGTGTCGTCATATCTTAGATTAGCACAGCGTATCACAGATCGCAGTCATAATTACTACTGTTAGTCACTGAATTGACATAGGCCTTCTCTTTGTCCGGATGATAATGTAGTTTACAGCATGTAAAGTAGCATGTAGTGTACTGGACACTTTGTTAAACGGATGTTGTAATCGATATGAATTATATTCACCTCAGAATTGTGACAGATCAGAAATATACATTGTATGGAGAACAGAAAAACACGTTGGAGTAGCTTGGATCCTAAAGGCGCTACTAGTTTATATCAAAAGTTGCAAATGTTTTCAGTATTTCTATAATAGTGCAAAGTTAGTGTTTTAACAGGTAAATTTGTAAATGTGACGTCACAAAATTTCGGGTTCTCCCAGCTCCCTATCTCACAATATCACACTTCGTCGGCCCCCTCCATCCCTCTTATAGTGTGCGAAAATTATGGATGGTCCCTAACTCGCGCCACCAATCGAAAAAAACTTCTTTTATATACCGTTTTTTTCTTAAATTGAACATAAAAAAGCTTAAATAATGTGATAACTATTTTTAAAACCTACAGTCTAGAACCTAAGGCTACACTAACAAAAATTTGCGTTTTAAATCTTAATATTTTACAAACTACTTTTCCTAACATTTGTGTCGGGTACCTATATCCCGGAACGGTAATTTTGATCAATTTTCAATCGTAGTTTTGTGATGATTTTCTTTGTGGCACTTTTTATCATGAAACTTTCTGTGAATATTTAAACTTAAGTAATAATAAATAAACGACTCTATAAATTTTCTCAATATTTTCATTAACAGAATGATCTAATGTGACACAGTACCGTTTGAATTACCATACTGATCCTACAGACATATTTGTAGGACCTGTGTGGTCCGTGTGTTGGTCGGAAGTGGCTTTACCTATTTCCGACGAACTTATGGCAAGAAGCGTAAACGGGCTTCCTAATCCGCGGCATCTTAGAATATTGTCAAATTATGTTTTCAATGTTAAGACAGACTATTCCATCACAAGATACAGGAAAATATTGCTAAAAATTGACGTGTTACTCTAGGTTATTCTGCACGAAATTTGCAACTTAAATTAACTGTACGTGTCCACCTTGGTAAAGTTATGTTTAATTACATTCAGATTTGGTCCACATGTAAACAAACCGTTTCCAAAAGTCCTCGTTACAATACGAGAAGCAATAACGTTTACCGAGTTGTTCGCTTGATATCAACCCTTCATATGTCCCCACTGTTGAGGCACGGGTCTCTTCCTGTATCGCAGGAAGGTTAGGCCATACTCCACCACGGGTGCCAAGTCCGGGTTGGTGGAGGATTGTAAGACAGTGGCGGGCCTTACTGTCAGAAGTTATCAAACCGCCCGTAAGGCCTCTGACATGGCTTAACGACTGCTATTACCTGACAGCCGGCAGCAACGTTTTATCGTGCTTTGTGAAGCACGGAAGCGCTCGGAAAAATGTGACTAGCGGTAGTCACGAGATGATCACCCATCCAGTACCTGACCGTGCCTGTTGTTGCTTAACCCAAGTAAATGATTCCAGTCACTAGGTTCTGCTAGGCCACGCTTCTGTTGTTTGCTCGTCTTAGGTAATTCATTTCATAAATTCAATAAACATCAACCGAATTTAAAAACCTATTTAGAGGCTAAAAATTTCACCCATGCCGGCAATCCCGGCAAATGGGTGAAATTTTTAGCCTCTAAATAGGTTTTTTAAATTTGTCCTTAGCACGGGTTAGTGCATTAAAAATAAAAATAGTATAATCAACCGAATGTTATATTATTTATACCCAAAAGATAAATTAATGAAAGAGAAAAAAATAAAATCAAAGAATCGACTGTTAGGCGGTACGGAGTTTGCTGGGTCAGCTAGTTATATTATATTTATAGACATTTGAGCTAAAACTATCCTAATTACCCTTCTTCTAGATGCAGCTGGAATGATGAACAATTTGGGATTATGTTAAAAAAATGCAGCTTATATACGTTCCACGGTAGGGCGCAGGCCTTTTCTCCGCAAGAGAGAGAGTTTGGACTCTTACATATGTTCACCGCGGATTCGAAATTTGAATCCGCGGTGATCACGCGTTGTGATTAAGAGCATACTCTCTTTCTCTTAGAGAGAGAATTTTAAATTTATCAGTGGCATATCAATAGGCCTCCTTTTTACTGCGCCATTCCTCACGGTCCTGTGCTAATCTGATCCATCTCTGACCCGCAACCCTCACGATGTCGTCTGACCATCGCGGCGGTGGTCTGCCTACCAACCTCCTTCCCTCCCTTGACCTATGCCCAGCAGTGGGTTGATGTGGGCTGATTGCAGATAGATATGAATAGGTTTTTGTAAACTTGCTGTAGTGTAGTTTAGACTCATTTTATATTACATATATTTTTTTACTTAGTTACCATATGGGGAAACTTATTTTTAGCTTATAGTAATAGTACTAAGAAGCATATTAGCTTACATTTCTGTGAAAGCTACAAGTTTCCCAAAAAAAAAAGAAATAAATAAATAAAGTCTCTAGAAATTCGTGTATAGTATGTTAGCTTTTAAGAATATACCTCGGGCTCTGGAGTAAGCTTCAGGTTTCGCCGAAAGCACACGAGTTTAATACTACTTCCTGCTCTGTATAAAACGTTTATTCACTATTTTGAAAAGTTATAAATTACAATAGGAAATAAACCCTACCTTACCGAATATATCCGATTCTATACGATAGTAGCCGAGGCATATTCTAAAAGCTAGCAGACTGTCTAAAAGTTCTGGTTAAGGCATATTCAATTCATGTCTGAAAGAAGAAGAAGATATTCATGTGCGTGTTCCGTGTTTTGCTTATTTAAAAAAAGACCTTAGACTAATCCTTAGAACTTCACTTCCGAGCCGCCAACCTTGACTCGTTGCTTGCGTATGCGCGAGCCCCTCGAGTGGAGTGGTGCTCTTAAAACTGCAAACACAGTTCAATGTTACAAAACGTGTTATTTCTTATTACGTTACAGCGTGTAACAGTAACGTAAGAATATAATTATATTAATGTAACTATTCATCATATTGCGTTACTGAAGTGGCAGGTGAACGTTGAAAAGTATCTTCTTAGTAGGGGGTTACAGCAGGATGAGTTAGACGTAAAAAATATCTTATAGTAAAATACGCAAGTGAATAAAGTAAATGAACATGTGGCGAGCACATGTCAATTCTGCGCGCGCACTACAAACTCCAACATTCCTGCGTCGCGCAATCAAAGTGTTTCAATGACATACCATATATATAACGTCCGACTAACAATAGTTGGACCGGCCGTCCCCAGGCATACGATCTGCCTGGCGGGAAATTTCCCTTTATAGTGGAAGAGCACGATCACCCGCTCTTCCCTAGGGGAGTGATGTGGCGAGATGAAATGAAATGAAATGAAATGAAAAGGTTTTATTCAAAGTAGCGCAGAAGCTGCGTCTTAATGAACGTTACAATTCAAACTAGGTGTCCATTTCAAAATCTAGATCATTTTGGAGAAAAAATGGACAAAAAAACTCCAAACTTAGTCTTTTCAAAGTCCTTAATTAACATAGTTTACATAATTATTATAAACATAGAACTCATACATTGTACTGGCTATAATTCCAGACCTCATTGTCATCTAGATAATCCTTTATGTTATAGTAGCCCTTTTGGCACAAAGTGTGCTTAACATATTTTTTGAACCGCGATTCAGGCAAGTTCAAATTCAAATTCAAATAATTTTATTTCAACGTAAAGAATTTACATTCTATTTGCTGAATGTCAATGTACAATGTAAAGTGTAAGCCGCCGCCTTCGGGCCGTATTGTAGTGGAGAAAAAGGCAGCGGAAAAAAAAACTCCACTCTGACCATCTTTTCTCAAATCATCTTAAAACCAAATACATCAGTTGCCATATGTAAACCTAATAAGATTTCATGACTGCCATTGACAACCCCAAATGCCAAAGCATTAGTCAAATGTCTCACAATAATAGGGGAAAACATAAGTGCTGCGGCCAGACACACGAACAGCACTCGTTCACGAGCATAACGCAGTGCTCAGCCATCATCAGTCTCAACCATTTTGGAGGGAGATAGATGACCCGAACACCACGCTACCATTCGAATGACCTTTAGCAAACTTGCAGTTAAGTTTTTGTCAGTTATATAAGGTATCATATAGTTATTAATATGCAATCACGTCGTCTGTACACACTTGTATTATAAAATATATGTTATACTTAGTTATACTTAACAATAAAATCGCGGTGGAATTGGTTTACTACCACGGATTAGGATCGTTTATATAGTCGTCTATTCTATAATATGCCTTTTTACATAGCGAATTTTTAATGAAAGTTTTAAATTTATTTTCAGACAAGCATAGAACACGTTCTGGAATTTTGTTGTAAAACGAGCACATGTCAACTCTGCGCGCGCACTACAAACTCCAACATTCCTGCATCGCGCAATCAAAGTGTTTCAATGACATAGCATAAATATAACGTCCGACTTACAATAGTTGGACCGGCCGTCCCCAGGCATACGATCTGCCTGGCGGGAAATTTCCCTTTATAGTGGAAGAGCACGATCACCCGCTCTTCCCTATAAACATATCCCTTACAGTGTACCTCTGCGAACACAACTCATTGTAGTGTACGATGATCAATGCTTAGTGACAAAATGGGCCTCATTTCACGAGCGCAACTCAGGGTCCTCAGTGACAACTCGACGTATCTCCAAGTTGATTAACACACAGAGTATCGAGTATCAGCTTTTATATATAAATAATAAATAAATAAATATTACACAGATCTCGATACGTAGTACAACTAAATGACTTGTGTCATAGGTGCTAACTCGACGATAGATTTAATACAATAATGACTTAAATAATATCCAAGACCCCAAACAAATTAGAAAAGTTCGTTTCCTAGTTTGACCCGGCCGGGGATCGAAGCCGAGACCCTCGGTTTTACAGTCAGCGTGCCAAACCGCTGCGCCACCGAGGCCGGAAATTAACTTAACACATCTCTTAGAGTGTATCACTGAGAACACAACTGATTGTAGTTTACGAAGATCAATATTTAGTGACAATATGGGCCTCGTTTCACGAGCGCAACTCAGGGTCCTCAGTGACAACTCGACGTATCTCCAAGTTGATTAACACACAGAGTATCGAGTATCAGCTTTTATATATAAATAATAAATAAATAAATATTACACAGATCTCGATACGTAGTACAACTAAATGACTTGTGTCATAGGTGCTAACTCGACGATAGATTTAATACAATAATGACTTAAATAATATCCAAGACCCCAAACAAATTAGAAAAGTTCGTTTCCTAGTTTGACCCGGCCGGGGATCGAAGCCGAGACCCTCGGTCTTACAGTCAGCGTGCCAAACCGCTGCGCCACCGAGGCCGGAAATTAACTTAACACATCTCTTAGAGTGTATCACTGAAAACACAACTGATTGTAGTTTACGAAGATCAATGTTTAGTGACAATATGGGCCTCATTTAACGAGCGCAACTCAGGGTCCTCAGTGACAACTCGACGTCAAGTTGATTAACACACAGAGTATCGAGTATCAGCTTTTATATATAAATAATAAATAAATAAATATTACACAGATCTCGATACGAAGTACAACTAAATGACTTGTGTCATAGGTGCTAACTCGACGATAGATTTAATACAATAATGACATAGATAACATCCAAGACCCCAAACAAATTAGAAAAGTTCGTTTCCTAGTTTGACCCGGCCGGGGATCGAAGCCGAGACCCTCGGTTTTACAGTCAGCGTGCCAAACCGCTGCGCTACCGAGGCCGAGCTTTTAAAAATAGATGGATAGATACAACTGTGTTTAAAAACTTTCTTTACTCTTTAAAAGTCCCACGACATCGGCACAGGCTGAAATATCACGCACGCCTACCGCGGATTGGCAATTTCAAGCACTGAGGTATTTCCACTCCGCAGACTCTCAGGTTTCCTCACGATGTTATCGTGTCTCATCAGCATCAACCCATTATGTCCCCACCGAGGGGCACAGGTCTCTTCCCTGAGGAAGATACTTATAGGCTTTAATCCACCACGGGGTCAGTTCTGGATTGGTAGAGGCTTGCAAGACTAGCGGCTGGTCTTACCGTCAGAAATTTTTCAAGCCAGTAGTTGTGTAATAAAGTATTATTATTATTATTATTGTTGTTATTATTATAATGTAACTAGAAATGTGATTAGTACGGACTTATTTTGAACTTTGTTGAACCAGTGACCTGGAGCAGCCACATTATCGACTTGATGGTCGTTCGTGACGTAATCACCAGCCAACCTTGACAGTCAAGTCTTATTGCAGCCACCATCTTTCACTTTCCTTCGCCGCTGTAGTTTCTGGTAGTCCACAGTTACAATAACGTGAGCGTTGACTTTAGGGCCACCAGTAAAAGCATGTACCTACACTTTTTGTATTACCACATCACGTTTTTGATAGGTTAATCGGCCTGGATTTAGTGAACCACGGTTTGTTGTTTTTTTCCTTTGTTAGGTACAAGAAACAGAAGTACAATGTGTCTTGAACAGATAATTTAAACGTTATAAAATGAAACAGTTAAAATTGCACTGTACGAAGCTGGATGTAGCCAGCTTCGTTATCCACATTTTACAATTTTTTTTCTATGTATTCTATAAACGTCCCACTGCAGGGCACAGGCATTCTCTCAGAGAGAGTAAGAGAGACAGAGAGAGAGAGAGAGAGAGAGAGTCTGGGCTTAATTACCACTCGTGCCCACCGCGGATTGGCATTTTCAAGCGCCGAGGTATTTTAAACACTCAGCTTTCACTCAGTATGATTTATGTAAGTTTATTATTACGTATACGTATTTTTATTAATACTTACACTATTTTTATTTTTAATGCACTAACCTGTGCTAAGGAACAAATTTAAAAACCTATTTAGAGGCTAAAAATTTCACCCATGCCGGGATCGAACCCTGCCTGTACGGAATACAGAGAATATTGTAAAGAGGTTCGAAATTTCACTGATGTCGTGAGTCGCCCATTGGCTCAATTGGTAGAGCGCTGGTACGGATAGCCAGAGGTTGCGGGTTCGAATCCCGGCATGGGTGAAATTTTTAGCCTCTAAATAGGTTTTTAAATTATTAATACTTATTAATATTTTTACCGACTACCCGTGTCTATTTCTCCTTCGGCAAATTCTCCGATTTGAGGTTGCCTTGAAGAAATTGCTATTAGCAATAAGGCCGCCAATTGTATCTTATCTTCTGTATCTGCTGTTCTGTATCAATTTTCCGGTATACAATAAAGAATATTCTTATCTTATCTTATCTTTCTTCACGACGTTTTCCTTCACGGTTATCGTGTGGTATTACTATTTTATCTTCACAATTGCACATAACTTAGAAAGCAATCATTGGTACTCGCCCACACTGGGAATCGAACCTGGGTCTCCCGCTATAGACTCTATTTCTTTTACCCGCTAGGTTACCGCGTTTTTTATAATACATTGTACAATATTTGTTTCTTTATTTGAACTAAGAAATCAAACAAACGAACGCACGCTTATTCTAAGGATTGCTCAATAGAGAATCACTGGTAAGGAATAAAGAGAAAAAAAAAGATATCCAAATGACGTCACAACAAAACTTCTACCCTTAACTTTTAAGTGAAACATGATCAATAATTTTAAGAGCCTGTACCCTAAATGACCCGGGCGTGAATGTAATAGTAGATTATGCATTAAGGTAATAAAACCATGTATTACGTCATGGGCGGTATATTGAACCCTGAGCGGAGCGAAGGACTCCGAGTTAACTCCCGAGCGCAGCGAGGGAGTTAAATTTTAACTCCTGAGCGAAGCGAGGGAGTTATGTAGAGACCTGAGTGAAGCTAGGGGTTCATACCGCCCGAGACTAAGACATGTTTTATTCCAGAGGTGAATACTCTACTTTTCACACCATCTGGGAGACAATAAAATTTTTCTTTTTTTTATTGGTGTTTCGCGCGGTCACACGACACAGTAGTTCAGAAAAAAAAGAAAACAAGGGTGAGTTTCGAACAACAATTCGAATTTCGAATTGCAATGCGGGGCTTCTTCATAGTTTTCATGCGAATTTTGACATTCTAAATTCAAATCACTTTATTCCCTAGGGAAATTCTTCATTATTATTGCCCTCGAGAGACAAGGCTATGCTTTACGATGATATTTGACGGTACGTAATAAGGCATTGTCGAGCAGGAGGTGTGAAAATATATTTATGCCACACCTGGCAATAAAGTGGCTTTTTCCGTACGCGCAGCGTGCGGAAAAAGCCACTTTCTGGCAAAAAGCCGCTTTCTGGCCAAGTGTAGACAAAAAAAGATGTACACAACACGGGAGGTACTAAAGAAAGCTCTCGATCGCATATTTACGTCCCTCGCTTGCAGCTCGGGCCGCAAACTTCTGCGATCTCGGCCTTTCTTTGTATTACCACCCTAGTTGTGTAATGTACTATTAAAGTGTTAAGGTTAAGTGAAGTGTTAAGATGATTGTTTTAATGTCGCAAGAAATCCGACTCGTATTTTTAGCTGAAGGTAAAAAGTGTCGAACTCGGCTGGCTAATTTCCGTGTTTTTTGCGCAGTCAAGGCAGCCAGCCAAAGGGTTCGTTAACTTTTTTGAGCGGCCGTTTCATGTTTGACCTTATTTTGGCAAATATTACCAAAACAGCTGGCGTTGATGTCACGTAATTAGTTTTTTTATGAAAGAGTATGGACTTAATTACGGCGCGTACCCACCGCGGATTTACAATCTCAGGCGCTGAGCTGAGATTTAAATAACACAGACTCTCAGATTCACTCACTCAATGTCAGGAAATATAAATTAAAAGCGCTTCCGTGCTTCCGTGCTTCGCAAGGCACGTTAAGCCATTATTAAACCATATGTTAAACCATATAATGGCAGTCGTTAAGCCATGTCAGAGGCCTTATGGGCGGCTTGATAACTTCTGACAGTAAGGCCCGCCACTGTCTTACAATCCTCCACCAACCCGGACTTGGCCCCCGTGGTGGAGTATGGCCTAACCTTCCTGCGATGCAGGAAGAGACCCGTGCCTCAGCAGTGGGGACATACAAGGGTTGATAACGATAAATTAAAAAAAAGGTCAATATAAGTTTTAAAAACCTATTTAGAGGCTAAGAATTCTACCCAACCCGCGACCTCTGGCTAACCGTGCCAGCGCTCTCCCAACTGAGCTAATGGGCGACCACCGGCATCAGTGAAATCTCAAACCTCTTTACAATACCCTCTCTATTACGTACAGGCAGCGACATCTGGCTGAAGTAATTTGCATCACTTTGCACGGTTGGCCAGAGATCGCGGGTTCGATTTCCGGCATGGGTGGAATTTTTAGCCTCTAAATAGGTTTTTAAAATTGTTCTTAGCACGGGTTAGTGCATTAAAAAGAATATAATCAATATAAGTTTATTAACCACCTTGAAAGAAACAATAGAAAGCCATTGTTATTTTCAAGGTTAAAACTAGATATCAATCAATCAGCCTGTACTCCTCAACTGCTGGACATAGAAAGCTGGAATAGAAAGCCATGAAATAAAACTATTTGATTGGTCGATCAACTTGCCATGAAATAAAACTATCTGATTGGTCGATCAACTTGCCGCACATCCAAAATTTGGTCATCTGCGCAGATACATCCGCGAGACTTATTTCTTGTGTAGCACTGTACCTATTGTTCCGAAAATTGATAGCCACAGAAATACAACCTCTTCTTTCGTGAAATTATTTTGAATTGAGGGCTAATTTCAATAAACCTTCTGTCTGAAAATCACTGGCCACCCAATCTGTAGTTTTTTTTAAACTTACATTTACAGATTATCTGTCACTCTTCTTTTGTACGTCACGACGGCGGTCTCGAATTTTTCGTGCTATTATTTTCTATGATTACGAGTATAAAGGGTTATAATCAAAGTAAAATCAATTTTCTAGAGATCCCTTCAAGGAATCTCAGGAAAATTTACAAACTGCTTTTGGGGAGTCTGCTCCTGCGTTAGCAATAATAAAGTATTATTGGTTTTGTGAACTTAAACGTGATCGACAAATCTTACACGATGACCCCAAGCCGACCACCAACTGCTGTATAACAGAGACATTGTACCTGGTACATTAAAGATTTTTTTAATGTACCAGGGCGGGCATATACCAATGACAGTACTTTGTAAGATATGTACGTTTGTGAAGTTACAGTAGCAATACCACTCGCTAACTGTGAAGGAAGACATCGTGAGGAAACCTGAGTGTTGGAGGTGTTCAACTACCTTGAAATTGGCAATTCGAAGTGGGCACGCGTGGTAATTTCTCTCTCTGTATTTCCTTTTGACCTACTTAAGTATTTCTCTTGAAAAATATATAAGTTTTGGATTGAGAATTTCACTAAGTAAATACTTAAGTAACGTTCTGTCACACTTTTTCCTTAGAAGTTCGATGAGGCAGCACTAGTTAACTATTTATTTACCGGCCCATAGGCATATACTTGGCGACATCCTCCAGTCAACAACCGGTGATTAGTTACTACATAATTTCATAAACGCCACTTAACAACGCCGAGTTAGTCAAAAGATTACACACCGCACAATAAAGTTATACTTGTGCCATTATCCGACTGTTGCAATGCAAAACGTTCACAGCCTGCCTGCGCTGTTACCTATACGTATTACATTGCGTACGTTGTACGAGAAGAGAGCAAATTCTCATGCAATAATGAACAGCTTGCCTATTGCATAAAGTCATTTTAACTGTGTCAGAGTGAAAGGCTTTGGGCAACACCGGTGCAGTATAGATTGAACTGCTAGACTGGGCTTAAATGCAGCGTTGCGTCGATAGTGTTCTAAGAAAAGAGAGCGATTATGCCAAAGAGTTTTGTGAGGAGCTCTGGTTAACGGGGGCCAAGTCCGGGTTGGCGGAGAATTGCAAGATAGTAGCGGGCCTTACGTCAGAAGGTTATCAAGCAGCCCATAAGGCCTCTGACTCGGCTTAACGACTGCCAATGCATGACAGCCAGCACCAACGGCTTAACGTGCCTAGCGAAGCACGAATATTAATATATTATTTGATTGTATACATCATAATACAATATTGATAACCTTCCTTCCACAGACAAGCCGCTCCCGGAGTGTGAGCCGTTGGCAGAGTCAGCGCTGGAGCCCGTGGTCCGCCACCCCGCGCAGTGCGGCTGCCCCAACTGCGACGAGATCGTCTCACGCTTCACAGAGTGCGGCATCTGCTTAGAGCCCTTGCAGGTGAGCTCTCCTTTAACCACAAACAATCTCTATAGTCCATCCCCATAGACAAGTCGTTACTCTGTCTGAGAACAGCGAAAACTATGCGCTCTTCTCGCGCGCGGTATTTGCTTAGTCACAGAAAAGTCTATGTCTGAGTTTATTATTGGAGTTCGCGAGCATCGGCTGCCCTAATTGTGACGAGATCGTCTCACGCTTCTCAGAGTGCGGCATCTGTTTAGGGCCCTTGCAGGTGAGCTCTCCTTCTGAGCACAAACTCTGTAGTCTATTGATAGACAAGTCGTTAGAATGAAGTCTCTGTCTGAGCGCTGGATTTCCTTTGTCAGGAAAAGTCTCCGTCTGAGAACAGCGAAAACTATTCGCACTTCTTCGAGCGCTGTATTTCCTTAGTCACAGAAAAGTTTCTGTCTGAGTTTACAATTGGAGCCCGCTGGCTGCGACTGCCCTATCTGCGATGAGATCGTTTCACGCTTCTCCGAGTGCGGCATCTGCTTAGAGGCCTTGCAGGTGAGCTCACCCTCTAAGCACAAACTCTCTAGTCTAATCATAGACTGTCGACACAAAGAAGTCTCTGTCTGAGCGCTGGATTTCCTTCATCAGAAAAAAAGTCTCTGACTGAGAACAGCGGAAATTATTCGCAGTCTTTATCTCGGTTTATAATAATTGGAGCCCGCGGGATGCGGCTGCCTTAACTGCGATCAGATCGTCTAACGCTTCTCCGCAGCAAGTTGGCTGGTGAGCTTTACGTTTAGCACCAGAAAAATCTCCTTGACAACTCATCGAACAGTCTCTCGCTTGTCAGTTCGGTCACATACTTCTCAGTCTAGCACTGGTGCTCGCGAGCGGCTACCCTGTGCTGTGTGGCTATCGCAACTACGATGAGACGCTTCTTCATCTCACGCATCTCTGAGTGCGGCGTCCGCTTGGAGCCCATGCAGATGCCTCTCTCGTCTGTCCGTAGACATGTCGTCTCTTCACAGAAAATTCTCTCTATACGTGCATCGACACGAACACGAGAAAACCGAATTCAAATTATTAAAATATTAATTAATAATTCACTCACCAACTGGAATTGACTCCCGTGACTGCTGGTCATTTTTATCATTGGAAAAAGTGCTTAATATTTTTTTCCCAATCTTTGTTATTTAAAAAAAAAATAAAGTAAATTATAATGAAATCATTATAAAAGTATATCCTTTTTATTATTGAAATTTTATATTCACTGTAATTGAGTGGCGGTTGAAAGTTTAAACATGGTTCAACAAAAATTAAAAACTAGTTTCTTTTATAATATGACACCTGCTAGTAGAAATTAACCCATTTCTCAAGCAACTTCAGACCCACTTTCCGAGTTTGTGTAGTAAAAAAAACTAATTGGCGCGGCCAATTTTATTAAGATCCGCGGTAACGAATTTCCACCGCGATTCTTGCGAATATACTATCACCGCATTGTAAAACTCGTTACTCAACTGCCAAGAAATTGGTAATTTATAATAAAATACAGACCTGTAATCTACATTATGTATAATGTTACCTTTACAACTTAAATTGCGGCGGGGTCGTAGCCTCTACAATTACGGGAGTAGGGAGTACGAACTTGAATCTCTGACCTCGTACATTTATCTACTGTAATGTAGGTCTTTTGAAGACTAATGTTATACTATTTTTATTTTTAATGCACTAACCCGTGCTAAGAGGCTAAAAATTTCACCCATGAAGGGGTTCGAACCCGCAACCTCTGGCTATCCGTGCCAGCGCTCTACCAATTGAGCCAATGGGCGACTCACGGCATCAGTGAAATTTCGAACCTCTTTACACTATTCTCTGTATTACGTACAGGCAGCGACATCTGACTTGCAAAGTAGGTAGTCGGGGCTGTAAGTAATGCAATTTGCTTAAGTCAGATGTCGCTGCCTGTACGTAATACAGAGAATAGTGTAAAGAGGTTCGAAATTTCACTGATGCCGTGAGTCGCCCATTGGCTCAATTGGTAGAGCGCTGGCACGGATAGCCAGAGGTTGCGGGTTCGAATCCCGGCATGGGTGAAATTTTTAGCCTCTAAATACGTTTTTAAAGACTAATGTTATTTTTCTAGTTGATTGTTCTAAAGATGTTCTAAAGGTATCTGAAACCGGCGTGCGTGCATGGAACGACTTATGAATGTTGATGAAACGAAAGAGATCTGTCACGATCGTGACAAATCAGACCCTGCTGGCCTTTGTCTACAGCAGGGTAGGCGTGAGTTTATGTTATCTTATGGATTCTGCCGAGTTGACATATTAAAATATTGTTATGATTTTACAATTAAAACACAAGGTCTTGTGTTTTTGTAAAAAGTTTGTTGTGTAGTGTGTAATTGTAAAATCAAAACAATGTTCAATGTTTAGGTCTACTAGAAAGAGAAATACTAACCCCCTTATTCATAATAGTCTGTTAACTTTAAGCAATGCTTATTCTCACTCTGTCCTCTTCTATTGACCTAAGTCAGAATGAAAGAGAACACTCTTTAGCAGCTGTTTTAAGCTAGCGGACTATTATGAATAAGGGGGTAAGAGACATAGAGAAACTTTAAGTCTTCTTCATGGAAAATTTATTAGTTAAAATACAAGGTTATATTGTTCATGATACACACAAAAACATTGTTATTTTTCTATCAAAACACAAGGCCTAGTAAAGTGCGAGATACTATGAAAGACGTAGACGTAGAAAAAATTTAAGACGACTTCGTGGCAAATTTATCAGTTAAAATGCAAGGTTAGATGTGTTGCACAGTATTTTAGGCTTTGAGGTTGTTTAGGCAAAACAAAGCCTGAAATACTGTGCAACGCATTGACTGTACAGTGTCTACTGTGACACTGTCATTGCCAAAAGACAACAAATATTCAACAGCCAAAGCGTTTGAAAAATCCTCAGTTAAAACTGCTAATGAATAGTCAAGACATCCTTGACACAATGGCATTCTGAGCGGCGACTCTTACCATATTTTGTAACCAGTTTGTATCGGTCAAAAGTCTGTGACCGCATACACATATTTAACTCGCTGTTTGTATAATTTGAGAGCTCGTAGCTGATACAAAAAATCACGAATTAATAATAGCTAGGCCGATTACTTGGCGTGGTCGACATAATTTATTTTATTTTTATTTATTGTAAGAAAGCAAACAATGTACGATATAGTTAAAAGTCAGAAAAGTCCTACATGGATATTTGTATAAGAAAAACTCACTTTTTTATGCTGCTAACAACAATCAAGGAGGAAGTTTGTTGAGTACATCCAACAGCACTTCATTTTTTTTTCTAGTTAGATATGCAATCGGTCCCCGTACTATGAACAGATTTGCCTGTATCTGTTTTGTCGAGCGTGTTCTCCACTTACAGAAGCCAATAACATAACAAAACATTTACACATAGGCACAAACATTGCTTCTGCCCCCACACTAGGATACCCTCTGTCGTGGGAACCAGAAACAACGATATCACAAACATGTAAACATCCAAGACCTGGATGTAACGTCAATACCTACAGTCCAGGTCTTGTATGCTTTGCCATTTTAGCCTTCTATGGTAATCCGCTGATATCACTTGTTGCGCCCCTAGATATTTGCATTCTGTTTTGTCACGTTAAGATTCTAAGAGGCTAGGTATTCAGAGACTATTTACTAGATTCCGTAATCACTTACTTGGATTTCAAGAGACAACCAACCAGGCCATGTGAGCTCCGTCTAGCTGTGATTAAGCTCTTTGAATAAGAGCGATCACTTGTGAGGACAAAAAATCAAAAGTGACTTCACAAGTTAATAATGTAAGTACTTGCGAAAGTTCCAGCTCAATAATATTCAGGGACTATTAGCTAAACTTAACTCTTTTATCGCCCACCGAACTCCTTCAGCAACAAGTTCCCCCTTACTGTCTGTTTTCTTATAATTGAAGATGAGTTTACTTAAGAAATCAATCAACAGACGATGTAGAGTCCGGTATCAAAATACGGAGTGACGAAAACTATAGGTAATTGGCAAAATTACATGCTATTAAGTCCCACGATATAATTACTTACATGGCAATAAAGTCGATTAGATGTCAATTTCGAAGCGACCTTGAACCTAATCACCGAGGCAGCGGCCATGTTTGCGTTGTTCATACTTTCACTCTTCAACTGATTCGTGCTTGCATTTATCAAATACTATTTCGCTTCCTTGCGGCTGTTTTAACATACGGGTGATGTAATATAAGCAATCACTAATCCTGGTCCCCAGTTGGGTTATCCTGTTATATAGTAACTAGACAACGACATCATAAACATGGAAATAATAATTGGTAGGTTTAACCCGCGGATCCACCCGCGTTAGAGATTAACCCACGGGAACGTAATACAGAATATCAAGTACCCTATTCAGATCATTGTCCATCTGTACGCCAAGTTTTATATAAATAAGTTCTGCGGTTATTGCGTGATAATGATAAACAACAAATATCTACCTAATCGTTTAGGTTCCGTTGTTAGGTTCATTGATGATGCTACCTCATCATATAGGCAGCAAAGCAACTGATGTTGTTGTCTAAGATAATTTGAGAAAAGCTAGTCAGAGTGGAGTGTTTTTTTTCGCGTTATTTTTCTCCACTACACTACGAACCGAAGCCAGCGGCTTACATTTCATATTGACATTCAGCGAACAGAACGTTGAAATAAAAAGTTCTGACTGATTTGCAGCTTTCATATTAATTCTCTACGTAGTTACATAACTGTTTATCGCACACGAGTAATTCTTCTATCTCTCTTCTTCTTCAGGCTATATTAGTCCACTGCTGGACATACCCTTCGCCTAATGAGCGCCATAGCTCTATCTCTCTACGCATTGAATTTTGTATTTGTATTTAACAAGTCATTGCTTGCCGATTGCTTGTCAGCATAAAAAAAATGTAGCGAAGCGCTCGTGGCCTAGGCGAACCGAGTGATTGGAACCAATCACTTGGTTAAGCAACAACAGGCGCGGTTAGGTACAGGATGGGTGAGCGTCCCGTGACTACCGCTAGTGGCATTTTTCCGAGCGCTTCCGTGCTTCGCAAGGCACCTTAAGCCGTTGGTGCCAGTTGTCATATGATGGCAGTCGTTAAGCCATGTCAGAGGCCTTATTAAGCCATGTCAGAGGCTTGATAACTTCTGACAGTAAAGCCCGGCATACATACATATATAACCTCACGCCTGTATCCCAGAGACCAGGAACTGCCACATGCTACGATCCTGACAGATCACCTTCGCTTCATCAACGTTCATAACCGCCACTGTCTTACAATCCTCCACCAACCCGGACTTGGCCCCCGTGGTGGAATATGGCCCAACCCTACTGCGATGCAGGACTAGATCCGTGCCCCAGCAGTGGGGGCATCCAATATATCAAGAAATCCTGCCACTGTCTTACAATCCTCCACCAACCGGGACTAATGGCAGTCGCTAAGCCATGTCAGAGGCCTTATGGGCGGCTTGATAACTTCTGATAGTAAGGCCCGCCACTGCAATCCTCCACCAATCCGGACTTGGCCCCCGTGGTGGAATATGGCCTAGCCCTACTGCGATGCAGGAAGAGACCCGTGCCCCAGCAGTGGGGGCATCCAATATATCAAGGAATCCCGTCTGCGTGTTCCAGTGCTGCGGGCCGTGCGCGTGCGCGTGGTGCGGCGGCGTGTGGTGCGCGCGCTGCTCGCGGCGCGTGTCGCGCTGCGCGTGGTGCCGGGCGCCGCTGCGGGCGCCCGCGCCGCCCTGCCTGGCGCTGCAGCGGCTCCTCAACGAAATGCTGCTGCCGTGTAGGAACTATAGGTAAGAAGCTTTACATCACCTGTCGGTGACCGTTCGAGAAAGATACAATAGCTTTATAGCACTTAAGGATTAGCGAGTAGAAACTATAGGTTATGCTGCCTGCCTGGCGCTGCAGCGGCTACTCGAGCTTATTACTACTTATGTGTGAGCGTGCAGGAAATATAGGCGAGAAGCTTCATATCACTGATCGGTGAACTTGTAGAAACTAAGATTAGGGGCGCACGGTGCGCGTGGTTTGCCCTGCCTGGCGCTGCAGCGGCTCCTCAACGAAATGCTGCTGCCGTGTAGGAACTATAGGTGAGGAGCTTTACATCACCTGTCGGTGACCGTTCGAGAAAGATACAGAAGCTTTATAGCACTTAAGGATGGGCGAGTAGAAACTCGGACGTTTGAAAACCCGGACGTTTGAAAAATGAAAAAATGAAAAAATATTTATTTTAAGAAATGGTTACAAAGACTTACATTCTTGTGCTTATATAATTCTAGAAGAAAAACATAACAAAAACATAATTTTATGTGACTACTACCATAACTAGACTATCTAGTAGCCTGTATTTATGGTAAGTAGGCCCGTGCCTCTAGCAAAAGGCGGAAGACAGTGGGTGGTGATGTCATGTTTATCAAACAATATTGAATCTAAAACTATAGGTTATGCTGTCAATAAAATGCTGCTGCCGTGTAGGAATTATAGGAGAGGAGCTTTACACCACCTGTCGGTTCTCAAGCGGGAAAGATCGAGAAGTTTTGTAGCACTTATGAGGGAGCGTCTAGAAAGTATATGTCAGGTGCACACGTTGCGCGTGGTGGGTCGTCAACGAAATGCTGCTGCCGTGTAGGAACTATAGGTGAGGAGCTTTACATCACCTGTCGGTGACCGTTCGGGAAAGATACAGAAGCTTTATTGCACTTATGGGTAAGCGTGTAGCACTTAAGTATAAGCGTGTAGAAGTTATATGTTAGGTGCGCACGTGCCCGGACGTTCACGGGAAGCTGAGTAAATTCCAGCGAGGTGCAGACTTAGCTCGGTCGAGTAGTACATCATTACATAAACTCAACCCAGTTTCCGACAGGGTAGGCAGAGACCACAGTTTTCCACTTGCCACGAAACTGATAAACCTGTTTCTTAATTTCATAGACATTCAAAAGTCCTTGTAAGCTAAGACATATTTCTATATTATTTACGGAAAAAAAAGTACCCGGAACAGGCGAGCGTGCATGTAACGACTTATGAACGTTGATGAAGCGAAAATGATCTGGCAGGATCATGGCAAATGGCAGTGCCTGGTCTCTGCATACCCCTCTAGGATCCAGGCGTGAGGTTATGTAAGTATGTATATGTATGTATGACGAAAAAAATAAATCGATCGAATGTAAGGGACGTCCCAGGTGGACATACTTCGACCAAATAGGTGATGTATTAGCAAAGGGCACCAATGTACTCGTGCCTTGCAAGTAAATTTCTATGTCTTCGTGTTTGTCTGGCTGCCTCAACATTACCGAAGACAAGTTACAAAGTTTCAGTACTGCTAAATAGTGAAGGTACAAATACCTTAACACGACCCTCGAAGTTACCCCATTACTAGCAGGATGTAATGTCTCGCATTACGAACAAACTTGTGTCCTAAAGGGTAGACATTGAGTTTGAGCTGTGGGGAATCTTAGTACTATTAAAAATTTGATACTTTGGATGGATGGATCCTTGTTATTCAATCACGCCAGGATGACAAAATCGCAGGCAAAGTTACAAATATACGCGGTGCCTTAAATATTTCAGTGTTCTCAATGCGCAAAAACTCTTACTCTAGAAGTACAAATAATACATATAAATACGTAAGTAGGTATGTGAAAGAATGTGAGACCACTATCATCAGTCGTAATTATTTAAATTTTTAAGTTCTATAAGTTTTTTAATAAGTTGTAAAAAGCAGCGCCCCCTGCAGTACAATTCCACCAAACTGCGATCCCCAACCCGCATGCCCAGCATGGGGATTATGGGTATTACCCCCCAACGATGGCACAAACTTGCGCTATGGCGCTCATTAGCGGGCGTCCACTGCTGGGCTTTGTCCTGCAGTGGACTAATATAGCCTGAAGAAAAAGAAGTTTTTTTTGTTTGTATAGTGACATCTCACGCAAATTAAATAAAAAAGAGTAGGTAATAATTTTTATTTGCGTACAAAAGCAGAGGGAGGTGTATTATGTCACAGTCAAACTGCTAAAATCAGTCAAAAGTACTTTTGTCCAAAGCTTACATTTGAAATACCAAATGGTAAAAACACTTATGATGCATCACTCAATCTGCGACAACAAAAATATAGGTGCGACGAAGCGCGTAACATAGCGGAGCGAGAAAGAGCGTGTTAGGTTGAACATGTAAGACCGAAAACAAACTCGACAATGTTGGATAATTTAAAAAACCATTTTCTAATGTATCCAACATTATTATATTATTTTTAATGCACTAACCCGTGCTAAGGACAATTTTAAAAAACCAATTTCGAGGCTATAAATTCCACCCATTCGCCCATTAGCTCAGTTGGAAAGAGTGCGGATAGCCAGAGGTCGCGGGTTCGAATACCGGCATGGGTGGAATGTTTAGCCTCTAAATAGGTTTTTTAAAATTGTCCTTAGCACGGGTTAGTGCATTAAAAATAATATAATAATGTTGGATACATTAGAATTTTACTTCATTTTTCTGCAGTCAAAACTAGTGTCGACTAAATCTAACAGTCAAAAATAGTTTTGACCGTTTAAGACTTCTGACTGTAACATATATTGCACTAAAGTGACCTCTCACCCACCCATTATTAATCATATTCATACTCGTAGTTATAAAACTTAACATGGTTCTCGGATGCTATAGAATCAGTACGGGAGCGATTGACGGTAATATCATTAGCCTCTATTCCCACCAAACTAATATCCGCTCACCGACGTTTCAATGACACAACCCTGAACTTAACTTTATCCTCGCACGCTTCCCACCCCTTTATGCATAGAGGCTTGGTGACATAACTTCCGTTTGCGAAACTAGGCCTCGCTTTTCAGCCCTTACACCCACCAAATCCTGAACGACTACAATCTAATACTGATAGGATGTAGTGCACATAATCAGGGCCCTCTTTTAAGACCCTGTCTTACAATCCTCCACCAAGCCGGTCTTGGCCCCCATGGTGAAGTATGGCCTAACCTTGAAATGTAGTACGAGAACTTTTCTAAATATAATAAACACTGGAACGACTTCAATTGTGGCTTTATTTGTAGATATGCAGTAATATTTTATAATAAAACAGAAAACTGGATAAAAACGGATAAGCAGGTAAATTAGTCAGATCTGGTCGAAGGGTAAAGTTGTAATGATGAAAATGAGGGAAATCGAAAAATGTGTGACGTAATTTAAATATTTCAAAATGATAGATAGCAAAAGAAATAAAAATAGTGTAAAGAGGTTTGCACCGATACAACCTTCCTGCAGGAAGAGACCCGTGCTCTAGCAGTGGGGACATACATACATACAAGGGTTGATATCGACTACATAACATAAGCTCATGCTTATGTTATAGTTGACCTATTTTCGACTATAAGAGAATCAAACAAAAAGTACAGACGTAGTTGTTGCACGTGAAAAGTTCTTTGTGAATTTATGGTAGCGAATTTTCAATTACTTTATTGCCTTGTTTTGTTCCTTAATCCATTTGTTCAGATACGATGCTCGATAGCATCGGCGGTTATACTCGTATCTTCATTTATTGTACTGTTGCGATCTATTGAAACGCTGGTTTAGCATACCAATATCTTTAAAAACCTGTTTAGAGGCTAAAAATTCCACCCATGCCGGGATTCGAACCCGCGACCTCTGGCTATCCGTGCCAGAGGTCGCGGGTTCGAATCCCGGCATGGGTGGAATTTTTAGCTTCTAAATAGGTTTTTAAAAATTGTCCTTAGCACGGGTTAGTGCATTAAAAAAAACAATATACCAATATCTTTTGTTATTCTCACTTTTAAACCCTAGCCTTGCGGGTCTCGACACGACTGAGACCTGAACAAAATGTGAAGATTTCCTTTAAAATAATTCAATCTTGGCTGGAGAGCTGCGCCGGCCAGCTAATATAAAGAAGAACCGAGAACGCCAAATTTCCAAAATTTGGCCTTCTCGGTTCATACATAAGATCACGCCTGTATCCCGGAGGTAGTCAGGAGACCTAGTCTTTGCCTACCCCAGTAGGGTCTAGGGACCCTAGGGTCTGCTACTTGCTACGATCCTGACAGATCTCTTTCGCTTCATCAACATTTATTAGTCGTTGCGTGCACGCACGCCGGTTTCAGGTCTCTACAAACATTTAATAAACAGGGTGTCTCAGAAGTCGACGACAAGCCGAAATCGGGTAACCTGTTACCCGATTCCTAAGTCATAATAATTGTCAAAAAAATATAAAAAATATATGGGTCTCGTATTTAAAAATATATATACGTTCAAAAAAAAGTAGCGAAAATCTACGCCCTGTAACTTTTTCATTCTTGGTGCTACAGATATTTACTTTTTTGGAATTTAGCAGCAGTTATGAAGAAACCGTCAGACGGTGTAGATTTTCTCTACGATTTTTTTGAACGTCTATTATTAGTAAAATAATAAAATAATAATAAATAAATGAATTGGATTTTATTCATCACTCAAGTTTTGAACTTATACAGAAGTTTCTACATACAAGGTACCTACAAGACCTAGACCTACATTCTAGACCTAGATATTTTTTTATATTTTTCGACAACTATTACGACTTAGCTTATTACCCGATTCCCGCTTGACGTCGACTTCCGGGACACCCTGCATAAAAATCTTGTGTCACAGGCTTGTTGCCGAACTCCTCCGTTCATCGATTCCTATGGACTTATTTGGGTACATTTGGTAGGTATGAGAATAGATAGATAGATAGAGAAAACTTTATCGCACAACCAGAAAAAATAATACAACCATGATTTCTTAAATCTAAGTAATGTTATACAATTAGCGGTCTTATCGCTAAGAGCGATCTCTTCCCGACAAGCTTTGGATGGAGTGGATTGCATGAAGAATATAGTCGGTAGGTGCATGTACATAAATAATTAAATCGAAAATATATTGATACTAAATAGCAAAAGAGTGCGAGAATATAATTACTTATAACTACATACGATAGAATAGGTTGGCTTGGCTAATTAATATGGCAAAACAACGTTTGTGGGGACTTCTAGCAATATATACAATCGTAAATACTAAGTATTCTACATGCCGTATCTTTGCCGCCACTCCCAACATGCTTTTAAATATATGTCCTTTTGACCCGGAAAGAAACAATAAAAAAGTCGTGGACCTTTTTCCCCACAAAAGAACCTTTTGGGTCTTCGCTATTGTTTCCCGTTTCGTCCATTTCCCGAGGCGATAATTTTGATTTAGTTCCAAGAAATTTGACCTTAGTATTATCAGTGAAGTCCGTTACAGAGTTAATTAAATTCCAATCCTTTTTTTGCAATGTATTTGCTGTCTCCCACCCACTTCTGGGGGGACACCTAAGTAGCCATTTTTTGGTTGAATCTTGTTTGAGGTTTCTAGGTTGTATGCTATGTCGATGTCACAGCTTGGAATGGGGTGGGAGACGGACTTAGCCCATTAAAATTAGTACTATTAGTGTAATTAATTTAATTAGTACTTCTGCGCTCAAATTGCATGTTGTGTTCAGTAGAATGTACATCAATGTAAGCTCTCTTATAATATGAACTCTTTTGTAAGTCTAAGGTGTAACATTTAGTTTTGTAAACCGTAAATAAAAAAATATCCTGATTTAGATTTCGCGATCAAGCTTTCTACTAAAAACGCTGCCTTTGCATCTACTGATGTAATGAGATGATTTATATAGCGCCTAGTGTCACCTTCACTCACACTGGAATGAGGACGAGACCACTTTGCAGTGCCTGGGAAATTGTTTTAGATTGAGTAGGCTTGCCAAGCACCTATACCATCCTGACAACTTAGTCAAGCCGACAGAAAAGACAAGTTGACTCCTATTGAGTCAACCAAGGCGCAGGTTTCCTCACGATGTTGTCCTTTACCGTAGCGTGTGGTATTGCTACTACAAACGTAAGTAAAGATAAAGATATTTATTGAGTCACAGACAACGGTATACATGTAAAGTTAGGCTAGTTTACAGGTTGACTTATAAGTATACGTAATATTCTATCACATTAGAAACCAAGCTAGGTAGATCCTGTGTTATGGTTTCTAACACCCCCCGTCGGTTCTCATTAAGTCAAAATTTAAATACAGCAAATCTAGGTAAAAACTACTTTCTTACCTTTTTTCAGTATCAGTAATCTGCTCCCACATTACGCGCACAAATGCAGAGCGATCCCATTCAAGTAACTTTGAAAATAAACAAAGCTATAGGTACATGCCCGTATTGGGAATCGAACCTGGGTCTGTCGCTTCGAGTCCATTGCTTTATCCACTACGCTATCAGCGCTAACGTCTATGCTAATGAGCTATATAACGTTTGAAAGCATTTTATGGGTACATTGTATGGCGAAGATAAGACGTCATCTTAGCTCAGTGGTTCCTAATCGATGGTCCGCGGACTACTGGTGGTCTCTGGAGGCATTCCGAGTAGTCCGCGAAGCCATTATTGCAAAATAAGCATTAAATGAGTGTTAGTCGCAAAATTAAGCGTGTTTTACTTATATGTAGATCAAACAATGCTTTGTTTATTTATATTTAGTTATACGGTATGCCAACAAATTGGGTGGTCCCTGAGAAGACTGAAAATTAGTAAATTGACTAAGAGCCACTTGCACAAGCTCGCAAATCTTGATTTATCACAATTTAAACTGGATCCTCAATACAAAAAGCTATCAAAATTAACCTAAATCTAGATTTAAGGAAACTGCGCAAGCGGCTCTAAAAGCTTAAGAACCACTTTCCTAGCTGGACCTAATCCGGAGCTTTACGATTTATTTGCGCAAGAGCAATACCCCATGATCGTTAAACTGGATTTTATTGGGACCACTCAAACAAAGTGTAACCGGGGATGAATAGGGTTTTTTTTACGATTTTACGGCGACTGAAAATACATTTGTGGCGTCTATCGGTTAAGTTCGGTTTTAGACTGAGACATTGACATACGAGTATGTATTAATAGTATTCACTACAAGTCAGAATGAAATTGCACAGATAACTAAAATTACGCAAAAGGATTATATAACAATCACATTTATTATTATTATTATTAAAATTCTTTATTGCATAAAAATTTTGCACATAGGCGAGCTTAATGCTACTTAGCATTATCTACCAGCTAACCTAAGTTTTGGAGATAAGATTAGCAGGTAGTGCAATATTAAACAACATATAAATATGAAATACCATAAATACATAAACATTATCTACATACAAATATATATATATATATATATATATATATATATTATGCAATAAAGAATTTTAATAATATATTATGATAAATTACTGAAGACTTAGGTAGTGATGGTATACTTTACCTTTGAATACTTCAAGCGATTGGGCTAGTCGGATGTGTAGAGGTAAGCTATTCCATAGGTGAATTGCTGACACAGTGAAAGAGCTTGAGTAACTAGCCGTATTGTGCTCGGGGGTACGAAGATGCAATGCTCGCGAAGGTCGCAGAAGGCGACCTTCACTGATGAGGAACTCGAAACGTCCACTAACTAAACTAACTAAATTTACAAACTAATGTCAAAATAAAACAAAGAACTTCTAAAGTCATAAAAATGACAATGTGTGATGTCAATCAATATTATACTCGGTCTGTATCTATTATACTCCATTAGTAGACTTCTCTACTAATGGAGGTTGGCCGTCAACAGAAAGAAGAAAACGGTAAAGGGGGCATAATTAGCCGTTCTACCGAGACCAAAACGTGGCAAGTGGCAAACCTTGGTCTCTATCTACCCCTCAGAGTGCTTAGTGCGAGTTTTTTAACTACTCGATCGCGTTAACGTAAACTTATATTTCTATGGCATCAAGGAAGCGCCACCTAGCGACAAGTATGGAAATTAAAATTGCTGAGTGCGAGTTGTAATGGTTTACGTTGAGAAGTGAACACGTTTACCAGCCAAAACACGAATAAACGCGAGTGCGAGTTGTACTGTGACAGCGTTTTACCAGTTCGAACGGTTGACTTACTCATACTCACTACTCGATGCTCGATTAACGCGGTAGTAAAGTTATTCGATGGGATCTGTCAAACTCGCACTAAGCACTCAGTATAAGCGTAAAATTATACGATAGCTAGATACATAAATAAGGAGCAGCGGCAGCGGAAGGCAGCGGCTTACATTTTACAGTGTACATTGACATTCAGCAAACAGAATATAATTTATTTACGTTGAAATAAATTGATTTGATTTGTAGCTAGGCTACTTCGGTCACTTTAGTTATTTGTACGGATTGTTTCATAATAGATTATTAAGATATCCCTCCCAAATAAATTGTGACAGTTTTCTCAATCATTTCTTATCGACCACCGGTTTGCCGGCCTCGCAGGCGATGGCGCAGCGGTTTGGTACGCTGTCTGTAAAACCGAAGATCTCGGGTCCGATCCCCGGCCGGGTCAACGGAGTTATCTAGTTTTTCTCGGGTCTGGGATGTTGTCTATGTATTTATTGTATTAAATCTATCGTCGGGTTAGCATCCGTAACACAAGTCATTTATTTGTTCTTCGAGATTTGTGTCATATGTTCATGAATATTTATTTATTATTATTATTATTTGTGAGGCGCCAATTGAAGAAGTACATTATTACCTTTTTTCATACATATGACTATTTCACATTTGTTAAACGCACAAGCGTAAGTAGTAAACTAAATTTTTGTCAAGACGTACTTGTAATCATTTAATGAACCACTCTTTAGTGACTCGGCACGCAAAGATATTTCAAGTTAATGTTAAGTGGTCAGGCATTTACATGCAATGCAATGTAGTTATCTAAGAACCTGGACAACGGTAGATAAAAACTCGTTACCTCGTGACCGCATCAAGCTAGATACACCTAGGTATCTAGCTTGATGCGGTCACGAGGTTACTAAACAAAAAAGTTGACTAGATTAAATCATACTTAATATCCCTAATAAGTAAAATATGTGTAATTACTTAATACTTGCAATTTGTCATTTAATAACGTTTTAGTGCGTATTTAGTTCTGTAATTAACAAAAATTTAAGTTTAAACACGGAACTATACCGGGAATCAGGATAATAAAAAAATCCACATAAAAGATGGTTTCAAGCTTTCGGGCACTTAAAATCCAGTGTTGATAACGTAAGTAAATACAAATAATAAAATACAATCAAACAAATGAAAAGAAATAAAGAAGAAGTGTGTATGCTGCAATAAACTAAGTGTCTTGAGGTAGACCACTTGCCCTCCTTATAATAATTGATTGTACTCTCCACGGCATCTGCAACGGTGCCGAATTGTCGGGAATAAAGGTTTTACCGAATAAACAATGGCGGACCCCGCAAGCTTTATTTTGTAATATTAATTATCTTACGACCTATTCTTAGTTAAATATACAGAAAAAAATCATAAAAATCAGTATTGGATTAATAAAAATCAACGACATACCCATAATTACGACTATTTGATATATTAGGAGATGTATGAACGTGGGTCATTAATAAATGCTAAGACCGGTAATGTTTGACATCTTGATTTGAGGTAAGAAGTGGTTATTGAAAACGAAGATAGGGAAAATGCGATGTTATATTGAAGAGTGCGAACAAATTGTAAACTTCTGATAAGATAAAAAACCTGTAAGTCATTTTATACGCTTTGGCTAAAGCAATAGGGTCTAGATATACAAGCGGAGTGGATACAAGCGACTGTTACGACGAAGAACCATTTTATGAGACACACAATAGTCGTATAAAGTGTTCCGAGCAATTTATCGAGATCCTGATTATGTTTTATTTGATGCTTAAATCCGGAACTTTTCAGTTTTCAGTACTTATAAACCATAAGAAGTTTTTATAGACCATTTAAATATAAGATATGATATGTTCCAAAAACAATATTTGTCGGTTGGTCCTTGCAGATCTAAGTAATTAAATAGCTTGACGATATTAATGGCCAATATTTTACGGATTGTTTTCCCCCCTCTAATATACAGACCTTGTTTTCATACATAACATGAGGAAAAACCAGTAAACCACGTTATGTTTTCGGATAACACAGAGGTATTAGACCGAATAATATTGTATCGTGCCCAATCAAATCATAGCAGAATTGTCTTATTTATTAACGAAAATGATAGGTATTTTCCTTCGATGTTACAGCGATAAATATCGTGAAAATTATGTTTTTCTTGTCGTATTTGTTCACCTGTTTAATTAGTATGGGCAGTATTGAGTAGGTTTTATGTAACTCGTTATTTGTAACATAACAACTAATCATAATTGGATGATAACAAGACGTCTATATAATAGAAAATGCTTCAAAAGCAAAGATTAAAATATCAATTACCCTGTGAAAGATCTGAATGATCCCTTTCTATGCCTAGAACAAAATACATTACTGCCGCTGCCGCCGCCGTCTGTACTCTTAGGTTAAGATATATCTGTGTCATTTCATATTTTATGTACAAGAAAGTGTTCTGTATCTATTTATGTACATTACCGACAACCTTTTATTGATAAATGTAAACCGTCTGCCAGCATTGTACAACATGATCCCTTTCAAAAAACACAATTGCCTTCCACAACAAAAAGATTCTCAGAAAACTACTTCCAAAACCAAGGTTGTAACGTTGTGTTTTCTTCGTTCGCAGACGCGGCTGCGCCGAATACCTGACGGCGGCTACGCGGGTCAAACACGAGGAGGAGTGCAAATTTGACCAGATCACCTGCCCCATGGCCTCCAACTGCTGCTCCGTAGCCTTCGAGGAACTCTCCAAGCACCTCCAAGGCACGCACAACATCATCGCTGTGTACTCTCAGAAGATCAAGATACTCATAGAAAATTTCCAGACGAAACTGAAGAAAACCGCCTGCTGCAGAACTAAGTACAAGATCATCCTGCTCCACCATAAGAGCGCGTTCATCATCAAAGTGTGCATTTACAATTACCACGTGAAAGTCGAGGTGATGAGGCGCAAATTAGGATACTCTGCCGAGACCAAGACGCCTAAGAAAAGTGCGTACTGTGCGGTTATTGAATTCCAAAGTAAGGCTTTGTGCACCAAGTCAGCTGTGATGATAGAGAATGAAACGTACAGCAAAAAGGCGGAGGTCCAATGGAACGATGTCGTACTTAAGTCGGATACCGATGAAGCAATCACTATTCACGTAAATATTGGTAAATCTGAATTGGATAACGCGTTATGATGAGATTAGAACGCAAATGAAGTGAAAAAAATAGTAAGAGACGATTGCTATTTTGTAAGAATGTTGTGGCCAAATATGACTGATATTAGTTTTAGTACTTGATGTAAGTGTAGATAATATTGGCGCTAAGATTAGTCATAAGTATATAAGCAGCCTTTATACGTCCCACGAAAGGGCACAGGCCTACTCTTCAGAGAAAGAATGGTCTTAATCACCTGGCGTGCCCACCGCGGATTCGCTATTTCAAGCGCTGTAATATGTTAGTACCTCAAACGGGTTTTCTCGCTTGTTTTCCTCCATGGTTAGACAAACTGTTACAAATGTTATTACCAAATATTATTTGTTCCAATGTCTGAAATTTTAATTTTAAGATTTAATAGTGCTTCTGCTGTGAAAGAAGACATAAAAACAGAACCAATTAAACTACCTAGTATGTTTAAAGAATATGTTCGTTTTATTGACAAAAAAACATTTATTTTAAGCCCTTGAGGTGACAAAGATCTATAAAGAGAGCCTTCAGAAACAGACACAGAACTTTTTAAAATGTTCGTCGAGGGACCACCCTTCCAAAGTTCGACAATAGTGGTCCAAATGAACATCAAACCTGGTGTTGACAGGAGACTATTAGGATCCTATTTATGATCTTAGCCTATGCTTTCATAGTCCACTGCATCTCAAAATATATTCCAAAAATTAATAAAGAAAATAAAACTACCTACTATGTAGGCAAGGAGAATAAAAAATTCTCCTTGTATAGTTATATATTAAACGGGTCAAATCGCGATTATTAACGTCGAGAAATAAGGTAATGACGTTATACCTAATAAATAATCGCGATTATTTAATTAACCCGTTTATTATATAACTATGTATGAGTATAGCAAATCATTAGAAATACTTCTCCTTGTATGTAGTCAAACATTGTTCAATAAGTTCATAAAACTAGTCAATACTAGTCAAACTGGGCATTATTGATGGCAATCATGAAATCCTATCATACGTATACTTCTTGGTGGCAATAAATTCATGTATTG